>JAQFJA010000023.1:11481965-11497014 GCA_029874485.1 Naso brachycentron
CGTTGTGGTTAGTTTTATACTCTGACGCTTAATATTTGCTCTGTCACCTAAATGAGTAGGACTATTGGAAAGTTGGATCTCTGCATCTGTGCAGAATTTTTCACGTTTGCATCGCAATGCATCTTATGAAAATTCCACACCCATACACCAGCCACCTCATAATTCAATGTGATTGTTTAAAACTTTAACATTTGCATGAAAAGCTTAACACCTCTCACTCGCCAGCATAATGCAACATGATTGGTGAACAGAACACACAGACACATGTAAAGAGTAATCCCTATATCTCACCAACTCATCTCCGGACCTCCAGGGGGTGAGACGAAAAGCAAGTCAAGTTTAACTTTTTAAAAATTGTTTATTCTTCATTTATGTGGCCTCTGGTCAGCATAAGGACGGAATATCCCAGTCATTCAACAAAATGCAAGTAAAGTGCTAAACACAATGGACAAAAGTTTAGCTCAAGCTGGGCGACTGCTGCTAGGACATAACAACAGAATGATTTAAATTCAAACATAAAACATGAGTACAACAGCACCCAAACCACAAAGTCATTACTTGTACCATGGCTTAAGAGCACCAGTTTGCACTCACCTCTAACATAATTAACCAATAATCAAACTTCTTGCAGTCTTTGACCCAACAGCACTGGCTTCCGAAACAAACAAACAAACAAAAATCATTGGCTAGTGGCCTACCCAATTTCTTCCAGTTTTATTTAGTAACAAGTAATGAAGATGCTTATGGGAAACAGACATGTTCCCATACCATCTTTTCTTTCCCGTTACTGATTCTGATACCCAAACTTGTGGATCGCCCAATATCGAGGACTGATCAGATTCCAAAAAACAATTCCTTACACATTTCCTTTGACTCTCCAGTGTAAACTATTGCTGAATGCAGACATTTTGCTGGCTCTGTTGGATCTTTCCACTCTTCTTCGCTGCTCTAAAAAATAACAGTTGCCAGTGGCAGCACAGCGTCACTTTCTGAATACTGTTTTAGAGCACCAAAAAAAATCTTTTCAGGTATGTAACATCTGTCAGAGCTTGGTACCACTTTTTGGCTAACAAATAACATGGAATCTGACAGGTGCACAAACTGGAGTGCTCATCATACTGGCAGCATTTTCCAATTGTGGTACTGCTATTGGAACAACTCTAAATGTATCAGAGTATCCGTTTTCTTTGGAAATTGTAGTAAAGTAAAAGTGATGGGCTACAGAAATAGAAACAGTAAAGTACGGATATGCAAAAAACTAGTTAAGTACAGTAACCAATTATTTTTATTTCATTACTGCACAACACTGGGTAGGAAGGAGGGAATGCAGTTGAGAAGGAAAAGGAAGCAGTCATGGAAATGTAAAATAAAGAAGTTGTGGAAGGCCGTAAGAGAGACGTGCATTTATAAAGGCATCCAGTCAACCTCAGCACGGGAAAACTGAGAGAGCCTGACCACTGACTCCTAACTAAGGGGAGCAGAGTCCATAGGAGAAGGGGACTGTCCGGGGGGGGGGTACCCCTCCAAAACTCTTGATTCTTAGAAAAACATGAGTTGGTCATTTATTTTCCACCTCCTCCATCTCCCTTCACTCACTCAGCCAAGGAAATGATAATTGACTGCTTTTTAAGTGGTGGCAGAAGATGGCCTAATCTTATATACACTCAGCTTTGGCATCACGATGGAAAATACATATGCTCCAGTTAGTCCCTTATCATATTAGTATCACAGAGCCTCTAAATGGTCGCTAATGGCAGTACTGTGACATTAAGCAGTGAATGATAGCGTAAAGCACAGGGCAAATACACTTTGTAATTCTTTTTTGCAAGTCAGTGGGGCCTAAACTGTTCAAACATAAATTTTGTCATGAACCACATTATATAGACATGTTCCCAAATGTTTGGGTATGCTGTAGAAGCAATTGGGCCACAATCACTTTTCTGAGGGGGATTAAAGTTACTGTTGTGTCTTTACGGGCACAATCATTTTTGATAAGCAAGATTTTCCAAGACCATATCCTCATTTTCCCCGAGCAAGCTACTCTTCCATATTTTCCACATCAGTATCCATTTATGAATATGAATGAAAGCTTGTCAAAGAAATTCCATATCATTCCATTTTCCACGCTGATTGCTGCTACTGAGGCATTCCAGACGATTGCATGTCATTACGTCTGCCTAATCCCACATTAGTCTCCATTACCGAGACGTGGCCTAACGATTCCACTATCTCCACAAATTAGATAACCACAGTCTCCTGCTCTCACACTCCCATGAGGAGCGCTCAAAAGCAAACAAGCTTGCACACACTGTCACACGCATGTTTTCACTTCATGCATGGCTCGGCCTCTGAGAACTCCTTCCCGATATGATGCTTGCAGGACTTTGAGTGGCCTGAAGTGTACATCCTCTAATATATAGCTCATAATGTCAGCATAACAGTTCCTGTTGAAACCCACCCAGTATTATGGAATGAATGGAATGAAATCTAAACATAAATCAGCTCATGGGGTCATTCTGTAAGGCTAGAGTCCAGCTGTTAGGAATGGGACCTTGCATGCACACACACGCACAAACACACACAAACTACAAAGGCCAAGGATGGATATGCTGCAGAAAAGGAACGGCGTGCGAGATATATTGTGGCTTTTACTGCTGTTGGCTAGTGTTCCACTTAATGTCCTTTCCTTTTACACTCACAGTTTATCACTAAGCTGACTTTCAGCTCTGTGCGCTTCTAATGCGGTGCATCATTGGGTCACTGTGGAAGTCCTGAGTGTCACCAGGCACGGCAAAGATACAGTCGTTTATGAATGAACCGATCAAACTTTTTCGACTTCTGTAGACCTACTAAGAATTTTTAAATGTCCAGCCCAAGGCGACTTTCTTAAATATCTTCTTTTGAGCAATCGGAAGAGAAAAACCCATAGATATTCCATTTAAAAATGGCATGAAACATGGCAGTGAATCCTTACCCTGTTATTAATGAGTCTCTCAGAAAATAAAAATAAAGACAAAATTGATGACATTTGGAAGTAGTGTGGGATCCTGGGAGTTGCCACTGGCATAATGAAAGTACACAACTTGGGATAATGTAAGTACACAACTAAAACACACAACCAAGTATACGACGTCTGTTTTTAATTTAATTTTAAATGCAGAACTGTTACATATTATACCTTCAATATATGAACTTTTTAAAAAATTGTTAAATTATTGATAATTTCTTGTCAAACAAGATCAACTGACTTACTTTTAAAACTTTACTAAGGTTTGTTTTTCTTTTTTTTGACATTTAACAAGAGTCTCAAATGTTGAGCAACCATAGCAGAACTTGGCCTTTATAAACCAGCTTAAAATGAAAAAAAAGAACAATGGATCTACAAATAAGTACACAGCATGACTATTCTGCTAGATGCCAGTTTTTCATAGTTGCTAAACAGCAGAACTAAGGACACATGTTGGTTAGTACCAATGATGTATTGAGGTTTGATACTCGGCCCAACATGAAACCATTCAAATGAGAACATTGCGCACACAGTCACACACTTTTAAACCACGAGCTGTGTGGCACATTAAGTCTCTCCATCCATTGCCGTACCTAAAACAGATGATGAATGCAGTTTATACACATAAACGTCAACACTAATTCATATATGTTGGCCAAGCAGGGAACTCAGAACTCAACAGAATGTTCGGAGGCTTGGTGGCACTTCCAGTGGGACAGCAGCTGAACGATCCTGTGGGGGGCCTGAGTCATCCAGCTGAGCAAACAGCTGAAACTGCAGTCCTGGCTCTTTCAATAAGGCTGAGCTCTGAGCTAACACATGAACTAATGCAGTCTGGGAGGGCAGGGACTGGCAAGTGGTCTCAAAATGCACAATCTTGATGAAGGTTTGCAGGTACTTCAACAGCCAAAGTGAAACAAACAACTGTAGGAAAAATCACACTGCAATAGGAAAAAGTCTGGAGAAAATATTTTCTAGCATTTTAAAGGTCTGGTTTTTTTTAAACAACATGCAGTGGAAAAACTAAATATTCAAGTTTTTAGTGTCCTGCAGACATATTTAAATTCACTATTGTTGCACAAACGCTGTATTCAAGGCATGACATGAATAAATGTGAAATTTGTACTTTTTGTCCAAGAACAAAGCCATTGTTCAAAACAAATTTTCTTTCAAATATATTTGCCGCAGATGAAAAACTGCTCATATAAACAGTAAAACAACTGAACCCAAGTTGAAGAAAGCCAACCTGAATACCATGTGGTTAGCACGTCCACATGCATCATGCAGACAGGTAAAAACTGACTTTAAGTCCAACATGGTCTTATTAGGATCACTTTGTCTGCTCTGGAAGAAGATGGATTGACGCTTTAAACTGGACCTTCATCCTGTAGCTACAAGGCATGGCTGCTTAGTTATTAAAAACATCTTACTTTCCAGCTGGCTGCACCCATGGCTGCACGCAAGACACCCTAAAATATGCTCACACACTGAGCAAGATCTGTGAGACAGGCCTTATATAAGACTATCTGGTTATGTCAACAAGTTCTGTCGACACTATAGCTCCTCTGAGTTTAGGATGACTGCAGCGCCGCTCTGGCTGACTATCAGCACGGTGGCTCGAAGACCAATAGTGTGGTCACTGACCAATGTCTCACAGGTGTGTGTGCTTCAGTTGTCCTATTATTGATACTGCCACCAGAACGCTCACCAAAAAGACTGCTCTGTGGTGAACTGTACCGTGGCAGAGCGCTCACGCAGCAGTCAGCGGAAACACTAAGAAGACACCTTGAAGTACACCCTCAAAGTCCTGGTCGGGCATGGTGTGGCGGACTACGCAAGGCAATGCATCCATGACGCTGAACCAAAGCGACAGCTCCACAACAGTAGAGAATCAGTTCCTCTCCCTCATCTAACCAGCCCCCAACTATCACCTGTCCCAAGCGCTCCCAGTCATTTCACACAAGGATCGGCCTCATCAGCCATCTTTGCACCCCCAAGTCATTGAGAAGTCTTGATCATGTTCACAAGTGAAGAGCGAACATGAATTGATACTAGTGCAGCAATCTGGCTTGGCATGTGCAATTGCATTACTTAAATGGCAGAATATCATCTTTGATTTCAACCGATTTTTTTAACCTTATCTCTATCTAGCTTGATCTAGCTGAATCTGGTATATGATTTGAAACTTTTTTTCAATAGCCTCTGGGTCTCTGGGGGGCAGCTTCAAAATCTCTTGCTCTTCCGAGAACCAGTGACATCACTGGTGATTGGAAGAACTGCAAACTGTTTACTCCTTGCGTTTCCCTTCACACTGCGTGCGCTACACCATGATTGTTTTTTAAGAGGCTCCAAGTACTGTTTTTGTGTTTACTACACGAAGGAGATAAAAGGAGCCTTTACTGGGAGTCTCTCCACCGATCTGCGCGGTGCCGACCTGGGACTCAGCAGCCTCGGTACAACACAACACGCTAAAAAATATCAGACAAAAGCACTAAAACTGAAGTAAAAAGCTAATATCACAACACACTATAACAACAACTATGTGATTAATTAGCAATTTGTAGAAAAATAAAGTGCCACTCATCTGTGTGTACAATGGCGATGCATCGTGCGAGCTACAGATGTTGCTTGAGCCTCTGTCTCTCTTTCTACAACGCATGGCAGGACAGAATCTCAATCACAGCACAATATAACAATATCTAACTTACATGATAATTTTACAGCTTTATCCCGAGGTACACAGGTCAAGATACTGGTAGCAGGTAGCTCAGGCTAACTGCTTCTTGCATCTAATAAGTGACAGTGTGATGTGATTTCCAGCCGGAAACATCTAATCATCTCTTTCCGCGATGCATGGTGGGTCAGAATACAACAACATCTGTGTGTTTACTTGAACTTTTGGGAAAATAAAATTGATGTATGCTCCCTCACTCTTGCCTGCACAATTACAGCTACTGAAGTTTTTAACTGTCCTGAACTGTATTAAATCCAAATAGCGAGTCTGTTCTTTATCATATTGCAAACAAGTGTTACCTGTCTGAATACTATAACAGTGAGTGTGACATCATAGCTTCACTCCCATACCTGTGTGACCCCTACAGCGGAGTGGAGCTGTATGTATCATGCAGTCAAAAACGCTTTGTTAAAGTTTAAAATGTGTTAAAGTGCACAAACTATTACAGTAATCAGTTCACATCCAAAGGATGGAAAACGAGCCGTACAAAAGTATGATTACACTAACAGCAAACCCCTCTTTAGAGATAACTTCTGCCTGACACGTGCAAAGAGAGGAAAGATTTAGTCCCGCAAGAAGTCTCAGAATCTCCTTGGTAGCAAATAAGCCATAATATGCAGAGGCAAAAATCTCCGGCATCTGCTTTTCAGAAGGGCCATTAGGGAGTCTCGACTTTCTCTTGGTTACATAAACAATGGAGCTTTAAAGTCCAAATGCCTTTAACAGTACAGCTACTGCCTGGCCACTACAACTGTTTCTTTGCACACACGTACCCCATAGGCCACACTGGCTGAGTAAAAGCTACGTCCTAAAATGACCAGAAGCCAAAATCCCAAAAAGGTTTGTGGCTACACCCTTTGTGAGAACAAACATTTTCATCATTAATTTAGATAAAGGAGATGATGTGAGATATGCATGTCCTTACCTCAAGGTCAACTAAGGCTGCAAGGGAGACAAAATTACAGGGGGGAAAAGTAAAAGTTACAAACTGAATTAATGTTGACAGAAAAAGCTAAATAAAGGATTTACGAGAGAATAAAATACAAAAGTAATGGAGAGGGTGAGGGAGGACTGACACTGCTATTCTCCTTCGAATGTTCCCACTCTGAGAAAAGACAACAGCAGCTCTCGTTAAGTTTGTTTACATCTTTTTAGAAACTCGTTGTTTTTAACAAGGCCAAGACCTCTCTCAAAAGCAGAAAAATGAGCTTTGTTTTTACTTGAGAGCAAAAGGGAAAGTGAGCATTTCCCTCAATGTGAGCCAGCAAGCATTTTATGATAGTACATGTGTCTATGCATGTGTGTGTTTGTGTGAGTGCATGTGAGTATTTACACAGCTGGAAGTAGGGAGCGGAATCACTTCACCTGGCCGTGGTTCCCGAGGTGTCTGCTGTGATCCCATTAAAAGGCAGACAGGCCCTGGCACCCGCTCCAGAAAACAAGAGGACTTCACTTACCAAAATATCCCTGCATTAGAGCTCAAAAAGAAGGCCAAATCCCGACAAACCCCTGCTGAATTTACTTAGGGGGCAAATGGTTCCTTCTCTAAACTCCTGATAGCTGATTGCTCTAGGGTTCGGGTGGATCTGCTGAGTGGCCTCCAGCCCAGTTTCCACTCCATTCAAGTTTCCACTCAGCCTCAGACTTGCCTCCACACCTCCCCCTCATCTCTCTTGCTCTCACTCCAATATGCCCTCTTCACATCCTCCTCATCAAGCCCAGTCCAGAAGCCAAAAACACTCACGCCAGATTTAGTGTAACCTCCGTATCAGTAGGTGTTTAAGTATCTATCAATCTGTCTGACTGTCTGCCCTCTTCCTCCCTCTTCCCTTTCGTCTTCCCTCTCTGCTTCCCATCGTCAACTCCTGCTGTGGCTGCTTCTGCAGCTTCTGGCTACCAGTGATTCACCACTGAGGAGATATCACACCCAGCATAGTTGTGGTGGACATCATATCAAACTCAACAACCACATTCCTTGATTAATCTACGACAGGGTTGGGCAATATCTTGGAATTTTCCAACCGGTCACTGTCAGCTCATCCACCGGTGATTGACGATATATTCACAAAGGTGTGTGCCATCACGTCCAGTGTGTAGTCACATGTCACTCTTGTAGGCCTGCAGTGCTTTTTTCTCTCACAAGACAAGCACCACACACCCACGCTGAGGAGCGTGCAGGGAAGAATGGATGGATTCAAGCCTAAAAAATACGGATACAAAATGCTTCACGTCACTATATATAGTTTTTGGACTGGCGTAATTATTCGTGTGTAATCATCGCATTTGATTATTTTTACTCTCGGCTCCTCAAAGCAAGTTGCAAAGCTGCACTGCTCTCAGCTTGCACACAGAGCCGCTCCACAAGCGGTCTGACAGTGAATAACAGCAGTTATTTCAATAGATGTGCCATATGTTACTGTGCAACCTGGTTGATAAAACAATAACACCAAAAACAACTAATTAAATGATCAACATGTTGTTATTTTTATTCTACTTGGGTGAAATCGAAGCAGCAGCGTAGGTCCGCCATCACTGCATGCCCACTCCCACAGCTGGGGAACACACTTCGTATCAGGAGTAATTACCTCAGCACCATGCCGGCATTTCTTTGCGCTAGTCAGTTCTGCTCCCCCACGACTCCTTTCTAATCACAGTTAGAAAACCACAGATTCTGCCTGGTCCTATTTTTGGTACTTATGAGTTATTTATTTATTGACTGAATTTTTTACAGAGACAGACAAATAATTTAGCAAAATAAAATGTCAAAAATAGCACAAAATATCGTCTCAAACAAACCAACCGGCAATGGGTGGACCCCATCATCAATGGTCAATATATTCGTCCAAACACCCAACCCTGATCCACAACAGCTCCTCTGAGTCATGGGGTTATGGAACCTAGCACAGCATCACGTCCAGCTAACACTATCATTCGTCAGCAGCACCACGCTCAGCCTGCCTGTCTGTTTCCAGGAAAACAGAGAGGCTTTAACGGATCCTCTGCGAAACTGAGTGCTGGTGATTGACAAGTAAAGGGGCTTTTCACGTTACACACACGCTTAGACAAACATACACAGCCCAGTCAAACTTTACACACATGCTCACATATATCAGAGCATGAGAACAACCATGCTGCTTGCTAATCTTCTGGTCATTGTCCGGCAGTCAACAGAAATAAAATATGGAGACCAGAACCAATTAGTAGTGAGGGTGGAGTGGGGGGAAGCCGTACAGCGAGGCAGCATGCTGCGGTCCTGCCGGGCCTGTAATGTGGATCAAAGCAGCAGAAAAATGGTCTGTCTCTCTTTCATTAGCCGGCTGTCGCAGCCCTGCTCTGTTTACAGGCCTGATTGAGCACCTCTGAAAGCAGATCACTGACTGCTCACTTATCGTTTGTGCACCGTCCAGACCAATAAAATTCATATCCATACATAAACAAGCTGCCAAATCCTGCAGGGTGAAACACTGCTCTCAGAACGAAGCACTCTTGCATGTAATTAAAGCAAAAACCAAGCAATTAAAATCACAGCATCGGATTTACACACTGTGGGAGGCGGGGAGAGGGGGAATTATGAATTAAAGTGATAACCACCCTTTAACCACAACCAGACAGACAGACGGAGAGGAGGAATGTGTGTGTATATCTGTGTGTGTATGCTTTGAGGTGAGATTAAATATTTAATAGCAAAACATATGCATCATTTTGGAGGGGAAGAATGAGTCAATGTGGAGGTCAAAGCTGGGTCAGGGAGACACAAAAGGAAAATATGTGATGCAGATGTAGAAAGATGCTGCCAATAGACTCGGTCGTCTTCAGGCCATTTATAGACATCTACAGCACACATTTCAGCAACTTCAAACTAAGATTCATGTCCTCCATTAGTGTTGAAAAAGCAAAATGTGCTTAGATCAAAGTGTATTGGCAGCATCTTTTCATTGCACTTAGCTTAGCGTCTGCACTGGACTTCATAGCAGTCTGCAGAGATCAGCGAGCTCTACTGTTTCAATCCTCCTAAGCTGACTTTTCTGCCCTAAAACAGCTCTCATTTCTTACAAGTCTTCTATCGCTCGAGCAGCTTCTCCACGGGCAGAGGGGAGAATCTTTAGCGGTCAGAAATATTTGACAGCACACATGAACATGTGTCCATGGCCTGTTCATTTGGAGACCGTGATGTTTTATGACAGAACTGAGAAAAAGCAGCCATCCTAAAGAGTATGATGAATCTTTCTTGTCCCTATAGATCAGTCTGCTTTGCAGACAAGTTAAACAAGGAGCTAATCCATCGCTTATAATCGCAACTAATCTAAGTAATCTGGTGGATATATGGGTGGATATCAGGGGTGCAAGAAAATATTGACAGAATGAAAATGAAACAAACATAAACATCAATGAAAAACAATTTGTGACAATAACACTGTAACTATATATGGCAATCTTTCAGTTCAAAAATATAACACACTACTCAAGGTAATCAGAATCAAGCAGCTGCTATGAGTGACAGAGATACATCAGAAAGACTTGTGACCTACCTTGAGCTTAAATGGAAAACTTTCTAAAAAGAAAAAGACACCAGATGACAAGAGCAAAGATGGCTCGGCTGCAACAGAGCCACAACCACAGTGTAAGAAAGATGGAAACAGGGGGTCCCTGCCAGAGGCTAATGCCGTATGGCGGTCCTTTGCATGGCAAAATTTGGGAACCCCTGGATTTAACTATTCAAATCATATGGTCTAAAAGTTTGCTTGGTGTGGAGCAGGGATTACCTAAAGAGACCTGACCTGGGGATAGAATATGTACTGAGTTACATTATCTCACTGCAGAACAATAAACTGTAATACGAAAGATGACATTAACAATAAACAAGAAATTCTGAACAATAAACTGTGGTTGAAATCATTTTAAAACCAGAGGGAAATACAAACACAAATGCAGACAGCTACAGATTTACTTCCTGTAATGTGATGCTTACCATCTACAATTAAAACTGATACTGAATATGTGTGTTTCTTGTATTTCTCACCTAAAACAGCATTTTACAAGATTTAACTGTACTAATCACAATGAGGTAACCTTCGCCAAATACAAACTTCACACACATCACAATGTAACTCAGTACAACCTTCATTCCAAATGATGGAAATAAACAAATCATGTATCAAATGAAGTTTAATAGGCCATTTACTTTAAAGTGACTGAGAAGAACTTTTGCAAAAAAACAAAATGCACGCGTTGCCGGTATTATACCGAGTTCTGCCTGCCTAGCACGCGCTCGCAAAGATCTTCATTACCACTTTTCTCCAAAGGGGGCGCTAGAATCAACAAAAACTGAAAGTTCCTCAAGGTCGCTTTAATGCTTCAGATATGATGAAATTCTTTAACTATGTCTGAGTTTCCGTCCCTCAGGTGCTTTGCTAAGTTGTGTGTGTTAGTACCTTTGGAAAGCTCTGTTATGCAGTGTTTCTTGCATAGGGTCTTGCTTGTATCTTTTGACTTTCCAAGTTTTTCTGCAAAGTACTTCCAAACAGCCTTCTTGCTGTTTTCTTTTTACAAATATCTCTTGTGGAAGCTCCCTGGCACTTGCCATCTACAAACTGCAACAAACTAGTCAAACCGCAGCCAATGAGAGGAGCAGACAGCAGTGTGTTGAAAATGAAAACTGGAACAATTTTAAAATATTCAGCGTCAGTATGTACTGAGAAATCAATTTGTTTGACAACACTAATTCAATAGTAGTACTGGCTGGAGGGGGGTGTTGTCTAGGCAGATGCTTAAACTATAGCACTGGGGGAAACCCTGTAATATTGTCACAACATCAAAAATGTGATGTGCAATCACGATCACTTCTAAATAGTTACACTACTCTATATGAATAGATTATTACCGCACAGCCCTACTTTCTGTGTGCATTCCCCTCTCGCCTTATTACAGCCCCAGTGTTGCTGTTTGCTGTAATAACTTTTTCATAGTCTTTATAGACAGAAGTAGGCAAAGCATTATTGGCACATCTTACGCCTTAGTTAAGTCAAATGACATACCAAATGCACCTTTTTTTGGGATCAAACACAGAGCCTGAGGCAGACTGCGTGGGTTGACAAAGCAAGTTAGTAGCCATAGTCGTGGTACCTGTTATTTCTTACTTGGGTTTTAAGTTTTGTTGAGTCAGCTCACACTGAGAAAGCCTGGCTCATGTGCAACATGCAACAAACAAAACGGAAATCCATGTACAAAAAAACAGCTTCATTACAGTACAAGTCTGAAACTCCACAGTCTGCTAACATTCTTTAGACTTGAGCTGATATATAATATCTGATAATAAAAATGAGAAAATGTCTGTGTTGAAACAACTGAGATCTTACTTGTCTGCTCGCACGTCTTTTGCCCTAAAACTGCCTGCAATTCCCCACAACCGGTAATTTTGCTCCCAGCAAAGGGCTTTGATAATGGAGACATGTTCCCCAAACACCTGTACACATTTCAAAACAAGATATATGTTAAGTGCCTACAGCGCCACATTGACTTGGAGAGAGGGTAAACAACATTACACATTCCTGAGCTTATACTCTGGCATGTATCCCTCAAATACAATGAGCCCGCACATACACAGTAAAAACGCATAAAAAGATACATAGACTCGAGTGCCAGACGGACCTTGTGCAGTCCTGTTTTGATAGGCAATGAGTTGAGTGTTGGCGATGAGGAAGCGTGTGAAAGATTGGGTCTGCTCAGAAGCCACCGTGCATGAAGCCTTGGAACGTGCACATGGAACACGTAATTGAATGAGAAACAGTCTCTCGCTGGATCAGACAGTTTTCTGGCACACTAATAAAAGCATAAGGTCGATAGGAGCTTTAGTTTTTTGCTGCCTGTTTGCAGCGCTTCTATTTGGTTAGCCCCTTTGGTTACTTACTCTACATCCTCCTTGCGCCAAAGCATTCATAATTTCATGAACCTGTGTTGTTCAGTGCTTTACAAAAAGTATAAATCACATCTAATAAAGAGTGGAAAAGACCTGTTTCCAGGAGTGAGTGAGACAGAGATTGGCAGAGCGGTTGGCTGAGCAGATGCTGCTACTCTCCCTCTCCAGTGTCGCAGCTTTCCTTCCAAGATGGACGAGTGATGTGCTCCTGGTTTCAGGATTTTATCACAACCACACATCCGCATACAGACACAGAGCCAGCCTTCTATCTGCCAGGCTTCCCAGCCCACACCCTGACACTATTGCTGCCATTCACACTATAAACCAAAGGGAGCTGTGAGGAATGAGTCAGTGGCATGCTGATATGTAACGCAACAAGAGGTGTGGCAGTTGCATACATTCAAACAAAAATAAACGCTAATGTGTGCAGCAGACGTGGGCTGACAGTATATGTGATTTACAATCCACAGCCGCAGAGAAATAAACCATATGTGTCAACAAGCCCTTAGTTTTATTTTGCTTTTTCAAGCTGGCTGCCTCAATCAATAGATCATATCTAAGTCTCCTGCTCCCTGGGAAAGTTTTAATTATTTCTTAGAAGAACCAAAATAACTGCCATTCCCCGTATTTGTATCCCTTTGACCCCCGTTTGTAATGTTCACCTTGTTTTCCACACATGATTGTTTTAACTAGGAGACCTAAAGTTTGATGTTAGACCTCTCTCATTTCCGAAGTAAAGCCTTAATGACTCACATCTGATATTTAATGTTAGGTGAAGTCAGAGCGATCATGAAAGCTATCACAGGAACAATGACAAACAGATGAAGTAAAATATGGGGTTTTACCTTAACAATGTTAATCTATAAAAAGAAAAATTCAATGTATATAAAATTTTTGCTTAAGTTTTATTATTGTAAATATATAAACACACCTATCTGTATACATACATACATACACATATACACATACACATTTCGACGCCACATGCGTCTTCATCAAAGACGATGAAGAAGACTGATGAAGATGCACGTGGTGTCGAAACGTTAGTCACAAAAAAATTGTGCTGCCATGATTCATGTGCTCCAGTGTGCTTTGGACATCTTCTAAAAAAATACTGTTACTAATGAGGGCCAAACAAGGTATATTTAATTTGGTCATTGATGTGTTTGAACATAACTGAGGAGTTCTGGTGCAGTGTGTGAGATGCAAACTAAAGGAAGCTAAGGAGGTGCGTGTAGTTCTTGCTTTCCTGGCTGGTTGTTTGTTTCACTTAATCATAGTGTTGCTTCTCTCATTTGCCAATAACAATTTCCAAGCTTTTGAAAGATCACTTAAAATTGTCTTTTTCACAGCCTTGGACGCTTTTGCACAACATGTGGAGCCATGTCTTGTTTGTACTGAGGGTGTATACAGCCCATCTCAACTTGCACCCTCTCAAGCTGAAATTTTGCTCTTCACATCCACAAGTGTGCAAGGGTCTAGGAGGCTCGACTTGACGTAAATATCATCATCAGAGGGTGTGCATGTAAGGTCTGTGCAGAAAGTTGAGGTACTCCAATTTGTTGGTCATCATGTAGACTGCACATGTGTGCAAGGAGAAGGATTCTGAAAGTATTATTTGAACTACTGCATGGGAACAAAATCCACTACTATCTGTGTATCCTTGGTCGATTAGGAGTATATTTAGACCTTTAGACATATAAATGTACCACGTGCTTGCTCACAGTGAGGACCTCAGTATCAACAACCTTGTTCTCTTCCTTGCAGATGACTGTGCTCTATCTACTGATTTAGAGCAGAAATGCAACACACTGATGCTTTTTTGGAGACAATGGTAATCTCAGTCTGGGAATGGAAGAACAGACACTAAGCACCATCCTGCTCCAAGAAAGACCTGTTTGAAGTTGTGCAGTACTGTGAACTGTGAAACTAAAATTGCTGTTGAAACATTCAACATTCAAGAGGTGTAAAGAGCACATGTTTGATTATATTACCCATTTTCACATAAACTCTCTGCTTGCTGTTAATGATCTAAAGGCATAGTCTGTTGCGCTGTACGATCTGCCAAGCTCATGGGTTCTCTACTCTTGCAGATGGGTCCGTCCAACTCACTTTCAAACAGAATTCCTCTCATCGTGGCCTGTGTCAGGGCCAGTCACAACTGCTTCTCTGGTATGGGCAAGTTTGTTCGAATTCTGACAGAGGAGCGTTACCGATCCAGATTTGAAAAGTCACATCAAACAATTTGCTCGTCTGATTCATTGTCTGTGGTCCGTCCAGCGCAAATCAACAGGCTCATAAAAGTGAGATAAAACATTCCACCTTGGATTTTCTGATCAAATAAGCCTTAAGATTTCATACTGCATTCCCTATTTCCTGCCTCAAATCTTTT
>JAQFJA010000023.1:11497114-11509563 GCA_029874485.1 Naso brachycentron
CTGCATTCCCTATTTCCTGCCTCAAATCTTTTGCTGACATTTTTTACCTACTTCAATTCCAGCTGATCTGTTTAAATTCTCCTACAAACCAGGACGACAGTCAGGAGTTGTTGGGGTTTTTTTTAGGGCTGTCAGAGAGAGTCGGTGCCTCTGGTTAGCGTTGTGGGAACAGCCGCGTCGGAACTGCTCCTCACTTGTGCGTGATTTATTGGCCGATTCAACATGTAGAATCAGTGGTGACTGGTCTGTGAGCGAAATCACTCTGACTGGTTGTACAAGTATGCATGTTGTCTGCATGTTGAAGTGTCCTTGGACTGATACTGAACCTCGAATTGCTCCTGATGGCTGTGGTGTGTGAATGTGTGTCTATGATTTCCTAATAAGCACACTGGCACTTTGTAAAGAAGCCACCTTGCTGTTAGTGCCTGAATAGCAGAATGCTGACTTGTGTTGTTAAGTGCTTCAAATAGACAAAAGACTAGAGAAGCACTATATAAATACAGGCCATTTACCAAACTCACATTTGCATGGTTTATTTTTAAAGGTTCCAGGGTACTTTAGATGCTCTCAAATGTCAAATAATGGCTATATTGAAAATGAAAAATCTGCCCTGGCTTTTAAAAGATTTTCATTTCTCACAAACAGACACACACAAGACTATCTTTGTGTTTCCCTACCTCAGACCAGGCTTGAAGAAAAATGATTATGTACTAAAAATTAGGCAGTGGAGGGGTTTATTGGCTTTATAGAAAAGAAGTAAATGGTTGTGGCTTTGAGTCTCACAGCTGAGGTTTGGCTGTCATGTGTCCTTTCAACCCAGACATGCTTGCGATGGTTGCTTTTAGTCACAGGTTTGTATAAAGTCAGAGAGGTGATTAGAAAGAGCTGATTTAGGGACAATGAAAAGCAGACTGCAGCTCACTAAGCAACTTCCTTAATTAAGTTCACATTGTTTTCTGGCAACGCACATACTCTGTTCGTCTGTGTCTATCCCTCTATCTCTTTAATGTGCACACAGAAAAACCATGCAATCTTTACAGTCACACAGACCAAGGAAAACAAAGAGGCATCCTGGCAACAGGTTTAAAAAGGAAAACAAAGGAAACTAAACAGCAAAATACTGGTGGTGGCATGAGAGTGCACATTCTGAAACATTGTCCACACCTACAAGCCAATGAGAGCGGTAATCGTTATCACAAGTGCATGTGAGGAGTGTTGGCCTCATCAGAGGTCTAGATAAAAAAATCAAGTCCCCTTCAAGTCATCCCAAAGATGGAAGTGGATGGTTCCAGTCCTCTATCATGCTTAACACAGCACGACATATTTTCATTCCAGTCTCTAATTGGGTCAGAATCCAGCTTTTCCTCTGAAGTATCATTCATAGCAGTATAACACCCTGGTGAACTGCAATCCCACCTGCATCTTGAACATGCGCTCCAAAACCTAGTGACCCACAAGTCTCTAACACAATTTTTATTGCACAACTAATGTGCAAGTATTTCTTCAAAGGTGACAATTTAATTGCAAACATGTTGAGAAAAAAAGGCTATAAGTATGCGGACTAAGGATTGCCGATCGATAAGAAAGAAAAAAAATATCACAACTGCCAAAAAACATCTTCAAGCTAAACTCTTTTGGCCTTGTTATGATTTTTGCTGGTCAACCACAGTTATTTATTACAAGTAGCCTTGTTATTCACTCTTGGGGTAAAGAAGTTTATTACAAAGCTTGTTGTGACAATGCTTTGCTTTACGGTTATCAAATTATGCCAATATGTACCTCAGGGCAAGTGATGTTTTCACATTAATTAACGGGTACTCTGCTCACCTCACAGAACCTCTTGGCTTATGCATGAGTCAGAGAGCTACCACTATGATGTCAAGATTCAAAGCCAACGGCATCGGGTGTGGCTGACAGGCAGTAAACAGAATAGAATAGAATAGAATTAGGAGTGTGACAATACATCGATTTGTAATAGACTGTCACAGTTAACACGTGACGGATGGTGAATGGTACGGAGAATACCCACAGTAGAATGTATTTAGTCTAATGAATGTAACGCGAAACCAAATCCACACACGCAAGTTCCACCCGCAAACCGTAAGCAGCAGGAAGCCTTTAGCAAGTTTAGTATATGCTGATTGAGCTAACCTAGTAGACCTGCCTGCTTCTTCTAATTCTTGTAATCGTGAGGCTTCTCAAAACTTTCCAAAGTGCGTGGATTAAACTCTGATGGTGAAAAGCGTCAATTCATGGAGACTGTGTGACACTCGAAGCAATTAGTCCACCGTTTAAGCCGCAACAAGCGAGGGAGAGGCTAGCTGCATCAAGCTGCACACAGGATGTTACAGACATGGCAGCGAAACACCTTATGCAGATCGTTTTGTTTAACTAAATCATCTACGGCGACCTATGATGTGTGGACGTACGCACATGTCAGTGTTTTTCTCACCTGAGCCAGGGAGCAAAAACAAAGATGGGAAAGGAGGATGATGCCATAATGAAATTTTTAACCGGACCCATACCAAACCATGAGGTCTAAACTGAGGTGTGAACCGAACTGACACTTCTGCGTACCATTACACCCCTAAATGGAACAGAATAGAATAGAATAGAATTGAATTGAATTGAATTTCACATTTATTTGTGTAGGACAGCGCAAGGTACATTGAAATTCTTATGCGTGTAGCTATTTAGAGTCAGCTTTGTAAAGCTTAAAAGAACAGAAGTTCAAATTAAAAAAACACTATACACAACATACATTAGGAAAATAAACACAATCTACAGTGAAATAGACAATTAAATAGGTAGCAAGAAAAGTGAGAGCAGTATAGTGTTATGTACTGCACAGTGGTGCTACATCATAAAATTATAATTTGACAGTAATTTTTACAGACACTTTACAAGATGAACAATTAGCCATGTAACTGCGTCCAAATTAACATAAAGAATTTCACTAACGAATGACAGATCGTGATTACTGTCAGCCACAGCCTGAAGCAGCGAGCTGAATAATAAGTTGTGTACTTCGTGCAGTTTGTGTGTTATAGTCAACATCCTGTGGTGTTCAAAGGATGAAGGACTGTAAAACAACACACAGAATTTTTTTTTTTTTTCCTAAATTTGCTCATTTCCAATGTTGAGTGGTCTGCAGCCTTTGGTTACTTTGTTGTGCCATTTCTCCCTTTTCTTTACTTCTTATTTTTTCTCTTCTTCAGCTGCATCCCAGTCATCTTTGCTCCAAAAGTCCCTCGTTACTGTGATAAGATGTTAGTAACATACTGCAATCAGTTGTAAACAGAAGCTTTGAATCTGTTGCTGTTACTCTTTTTAGACTCAGGATAATACTAAGTGGCCAGCACTTTAGTTTATATCAATGAACAGACAGTTTCACTGGAACTCTGCTTTAGGTGTCCATTTTCAGGAACATATGTGATCAGATCACCACTTGGCAGGATGCGCAACATAGCAGATTCAGACATCCTGTCATATTATAAACTGTTTATGTGTGTGCTGAATCTGCGAAAAGCATCAGAATCCTAATTTAGGATCATGCTGCAGTCCAAACCAGTGCACTACTTGAAACCAGTAGCCATGAACAGCCTGAAGCCATATCACACTTCTGTAGAAACAAAAACACTGCAGTAGTCTCTGCAAAAACACAAACACTGAAAACAGCCACAATACAACCTGTCCTATCATATTTCCCTCCCCCAGCACAACAGGAGAGACCAGGAAACTACACTGAACCACAAGTCCCTTCGGATGTGGGGACAGAATGAATGAAAATCCAGACACATGCAACACTCCTGTTTCCATACCTGAGATTGAAGCCTACACATGTAATACATTAAACTAAATAATAGAGTTATAGATTTAGAAGTCTCTGATTTCATTCTAAAGCACTTAGTAGGGGTCTTACTTTCAAATAAATCATTAGGATATGGACTCACAAATGTTCAGTTGCGGTCCAAACCAGCTTGTCTATTGATTTATAGAGTGCAGTGGTATCACATTCTTTTTGGACCACGGCACTTTTTGGCAAGTACGAAAGCGGCAAACACCCACTCGCCCGGCTTCCCTCTCTAAGCCCCTCCAGCCCCCTCCTGACTACTGGACATAATGACTTACCCCCGCCAAGTCAGAACTGTTTGTCAGGCACTGAACATAATAAACAACATTAAAAGCGGAGTTTCCTTTTCAGATACGACTCGTTCTGCTAAGAGGTTATATTTATGAGAAGGTTTATCTACACACTAAAGCTCATTGAGATGGGAATGGCTGTTTTTATTCTGCTGAAGGAGGAGAATTCACTGGAAAGTGGAGGAGAAGAGCAGCTCTGGTTCGAGTCAAAGTAGAGTAGCAGTCGAGTTGAATACTCCAGCGGTTATTTGCTGAAGGAAGAGTGTGTGCTGGAAATGACAGAGGCGTGCACTGTAGCTCTGAGGGAATTGAAGGCATTTGGTACTGTGGTCAGGCTGAATCCAGAGCCAGCATTAAGAGTGTGCCTCGTGTCTCAAACAATGCTTTTGAGTTACAGCGCATTGTTTGAGGTTAGGGTCTGTGGTTGGGTAGAGGTCTAGTGCACATTGTGAACTCCGCTGTCTGTGACTTTTCATTTAAATCTTTGCAATCTCGGCACAAAAAAATGATGTCAAAAGTTTAATGTGAGCGACACGGCACGCTCATTCTTATGTGTGTTATATATTGATGATGTATTCTTTTCCATTCTGTGTCAGTGATGTCAACTTTATTCATATACGCTCAATTTAACAGGAATACTGCAAATACAATTCATCAGTTAGGTCTTTTGTTGTGGGTCTGTCTGTGTTATTACAGTATGTGAATGTATATGCAAGATTTTCCCAAACTAGAACGGTGATAAATCTGAGGATCGCACGCCGGGCGGTGCAGCTGCAAAGTCCCCTCACACCAAGAAGGTTCTGGTTTCAAATCCAGAGCCGGACTAATCCAGGAACTTCTGCAAGTTTGTATATTGTTCCTTGTATCTATATGGGTTTCCTCCCTCAGACTTCCTGGACGTGATAGTCATAGTTGCCTGTCTGTATTAGGTCTTTTCCATACACGTGTTGGCTCAGTTTGACTTTGTGCATCAGCGCAGCACTGCAGGGTTTTGCATTCCTTTAAAGAAGAGCTGGCCACTTGAAGGTGAGTCTTTTGCTGATGACAAGGTTGTCTTGTTTCAATCATGCAGCAGCAGGAGAAGTTTATCAAGAGGAAGTGAGGTGTTTGCAGAGGTTAAGCAGATATCAAACAGGGAAAAAGGAGATAAACTAAACTTCAAAACAGATTTGATTAGAAGCTACTGACAGCTAAATGTGCAGAGACCTTTAAAAACATCTTTTTCGGGGCGCCAGGAGGCGCAGTCGGTAGAGCAGGCGCCCCATATACAGAGGCTGTGTCCTTGCCGCAGTAGACCTGGGTTCGATTCCACCTGTGGTCCTTTGCTACATGTCATTCCCCCACTCTCCTCCCTGTTTCCTGTCCACTCTTCAGCTGTCCTGTCCAAAGAAATTAAAAAAAAGGCCCAAAAAAAATATCTTTAAAAAAAACCAAAAAAAACCCCCATCTTTTTCTTTGGTCTCTTGCACAGACATGAGTTATTGCAACAGACAATTGAAGGGAAGAGTGGGGGCTGTAATGTGAAGGCTGCGGTCAGCGAAACGTCACCGAGACCAACTTGAAGGCATGTCCGTCTGTCCGGCGCTCTCTGACCCAACTCCAGAGAGGTTCAATCTCAGCCCATATTTACACGAGAGCAGCCCTGCTAAAAACAGAAAGGTCTTTCCTTTGCATCTTTAAAAAAATCCGTGTTTACACGGACAACCGAAAGCACTGTAGTATGCATGCCAGGCCAGTAGGCTGTGGTGTCAGTTTGTAATGACGTACCATCAGAGCAGCCAAAGTTGTTTACTTTGTGTTGCTGCTAAGCCCTAAGCAGCCTCAAATTAAAGCTGTAACACTAAAATATGTTTTACAAAAATATCAAATAAGTTTTGAACTGTTTAAGTAACAGACAAGCTCTAATTTTGTTGAGATTCTCAACTTTGTACTATTTCTAAGACAATCAACGCTGTATAACACTTTGATGTTTACTTTCAGAGGTGATATTGATGGAAATATAATAACAGCACCAAAAATTCATATGTTGGCATACTGTCAACTAAATAAAGCTCAGGATAATATGCAAATACATGGCTGGCAACTAACTGAGGAAAAGGTGAATTTGCACCAAACTTCACATGGAGTTTCAAAACACTTGAATACAACTTGTCACATTGAAAAAAACAAAAATTCTATGGAGTTTTTTTCATTAAGCATGATTTTCTTTTAAGGCAAATATGGTATGCTCACACAAAGGTAATGCATGATTGTGACGTGACACTACAATGACATGAAAGAGTAGGTTGAGTGAAAGAATAATCTCAGGATTGGCAAAAATATAAAACTATGTCCATGTGTTTCTTTGTCTATGTAGGCTTTAGAGGGTTCCTTAATGCTCTTTAAGGGAAAACAGGATCAGCCAATCACAGCTCTTCTAGTCCAAACGTGGTACCTACCTCGACCCAACCCCATCGAGCTTCATCACCCAAAATTATAATTACATTTTTGAGGAGATGCATGTCAGCTATGCCTTAGTTTCTTCTTCGCCTACAGCAACATCTTGGAGCAAATGCATGAACACAGTACAGCGTAGCCCCATTATGCAGGAGCATCATCCAGCTTCAGGCTGTGGTCATTATTTTGTCAAGCAATATTACATATGACAAGTCCTTCGGCCAAAATCAAGCTTCAGATCTAATCTGCTATAATGCAAAACATGGGTGAAAATATCAGGACTTCACATCCGCCTCATCTACAGTTCAGCCTGTGTTATGAGAAGTAGGTCAAATATTTCATACCAGGTGAAAGGACTTTTTCTCAGATGTCACTGCCAAGTTTAATGAAATATATGCATTTTGTGTAGAAAAAAAAAGCTATATTTCCCTTTGTGTAAAAAATGAGCACTATGTCCAAACTGTAGCCGGGTGTTTCACCTACGCCATCGCTGATTGTCTGATTGAATAATCACTTTTTTCTGTTTTTCTTGCTTATTTTGGCAGAGAGGGCAGGAAAAATACACAAACAGGCTTCAGAGTTCATGTTTACTCTGCAGTGCAAACACCCAATAAACCTGTCTGGAACGTACAAATGAGTATTTAAAAAGTGGATACATACACATGGGGCCTGCACACACACAAACACACACATACTCACTATAGGATCATCGCCAACTGCTTAGCTAAGAATGGAAGTGTGTACAGCCATAGCCAGAGCATATCACCAGACAACTGACATCACTGCGTTGTGAGCAGCAACATCACGGAGCCAAGGAACACTGGGAAAGGATATTGCAGAAGAATAAGACTGGGATTGTTGTTGAGGCATACCAGTCATATTTGACACTGACAGGATTGGTTACATGCCACCTACTGTAGAAATGAGATTTTCTTCCATATTGTGCAATAAATTCAAAAGCAGCTGCAACAAAAAAATATCAATTTTCAGCACCAATGGCAATTCCAGTGACAGAACAGAGTCTGCCACATGGGCTCCGCCTGCCATCGAGATGGGGTCTTAGTGAAAGAGGCTGGCAAAACAACATTCTCCAGCTATGCTAATTGGCATACTTTCACATGAACTGGAATGCTATGATAACATCCACCTCTATTCCCTGAGGAGGCCTTGATCCCGCAGGCGTTTACTGGGTCATGGGACCTTGATGTGGATGAAAGCAAGGTAGAGGGGCTCCATTGTGGATATACAGAGCGGGGGATGGTGTCTCATTCTTGGAAAGACACATGGAATTTGGATATGTTGGGGGATGCTGACATTTCTGGTGATGACGTTTTGATGCACTGGGGGTACACGGAGGCTTTGGCTTGAATTTCTGTCATTTAGGGGCCTCTGCTGTTTGGCTGCTGTCACACCCCATGCACAGTGGGGGCTGTGAGGCAGAAGGACTACTGGGGAAGTGGGCTGGGATTTGGGACAAAGTGGAGCCCTGTCTCTGCAGGGATGGTTGAAGAGGCATGGGATTGATGGGGTGGTGATGAGAGACTGAGATGTCAGGGAACAGACACCTATTCAGAGTGGAACCAGTAAGAGAGGCCTACTGGGGAACTCTGGGGCCCATCATCACCTTGGCTCTCTAGACAGGAGAGCCAAAACTGGGGGAGGGAAGAACAGAGAAAAGGGGAGACTGTCCAATAGGGTTCACACACATCGCCCCGATATGGGTTTATTATTCTGGTGTGTGACCTGAGCCAGCTGCTCCGGCGTCTACAGACGCTACAGTATGTGTCCATGCAAAATGCTTTGAGTCAATTACTTCTCTATGCTACCAAAGTGAAAAACAACTTCACAGTGCACATATGTGTGTCATTCTAGTAGGCTGTGGAGAAATAACAACAAACCTAGCTGGTTTCCTCATTTGAAGGGCATGACTTTTCAGATCACAGCTCCCAAGCAGGCCCCCCAAGATATTCTGAGAGCAGACACACAGAAATATGAGACTGATATGAATCAGTCAGTTAAGGTCATACCAGGTACTCAGAGAGAGACTGCAGCTGATACTGATAAAGGTAAGTAGGGATGCATCAAAACAACTTTGTGTCCTCGATTCCAACA
Organism: Naso brachycentron; assembly: GCA_029874485.1. Classification (NCBI taxonomy): domain Eukaryota; kingdom Metazoa; phylum Chordata; class Actinopteri; order Acanthuriformes; family Acanthuridae; genus Naso; species Naso brachycentron. The sequence goes on from JAQFJA010000023.1 coordinate 11,505,806, forward strand.
CCTCAACTCAGGGTATCTGCCAATACAATTTTCTGACTAACTTCTTGGCAGCGTTTTTCTTATCAGAAATCTGTGTACTCCATTACATGGAGCTCACTGGGATAATAAAATTATTTTTAGCCTTTAATCAATATTAAGCAAAAGAGAAATGGCAGGAAAGGAGGAGAGAGATAGGTCAAGTGATGTGAAGGACATTACAATTAAAAGCTTTAAAGTCACTATAAGAAACTTTTAACTGATTATTTAGTTTAAAACGGTTGCCTCGCATTTTACCTACAACGGCAAATGCGACCATTGGTGACGAGACTGGAGATCACTATACTGTCTTTTGATCTGCCCAGCAGCCACACCAACAGTTACCCAGCCTTTAGTATCACTGAAGCTCAGCAGGTGTGGGCTTGGTTAGTACTTGGATGGGGACCTCCTGGGAAGACTAAGTTGGTGGTGGAAGTCGTCTTGATTGTGGTCAGGAGATGGCAATCTCTCCTCTCGCCAAAAAATCCATCCCATTGCCCCAGTGCAGTGACAGGGACATTGCACTGTGGGAGGTGCCGTCCTTCAGATGAAATGTTTAACCAAGGTCCTGACTCACTGTGGTCATAAAAAATCCCATGGTAATTGTTGTAAAGAGTAGGGGGTTTCCTTGGTGTCCTGGTTAAATTCCCAATCTGGCCACCTCATCATCTTCTCATGTATTTGGCTTATTCATCTATCTCACTCTCCACCTCAAGTTGGTGTATGGTGAGTGTTCTAGGGCATAATGGCCGCTGTGCATCACCCAGGTGGGTGCTACATACTGGTAGTGGTAAGTGAAATACCTCCTTTTCTTTTGAGCGCTTTGAGTGTCTAGAAAAGCGCCATTTAAAACAAATCAATTCTGAATGCCTTTGAGCAGTCCACTCAGTCAGCAGAAAGGCAAAGAAACATTTTACGATCCACAGATCAGAAGAGATGATTTGTTGTTTACGAACATAATCGATCTCCTTTCTCTTTTTTCCTTTCCTTGGCTGGGAGCAGGAGGATACGTGTTTTTAGATGTTTTCAATATTTTGTGTTTGTGGCCAAACTGGTATGGTGCAAATAAGTGGCCAGTTCTCGCTGTACAAGAACAGTAAGCAGCACTGTTTTGTCCACGTGAGTCCATAAAATTAAAGTTCCTTGGAAGGGCTTTAACCCTTGTTTAATCAAGGCACTGCATCAGTTTGGTCATTTTTGAGTGGGTCTTTTCTGAGTGACACTTGACCTAGTTGCTAGAGTCAGTATTGGCCCAAAAAGTGGCGTGGTGGAACAAATCAGGGCACACTTACATGTAATGTCTACATTTGGATAAGAATAGACTCAGTTTCCTTTCCAAATGATTAGTCACATGCTCTTTGTTATTTTTTTCCCCAATCACTCAATAATTTCTCATCATGCACACTAATGCATGTTTGTAAGTTGTTAGATGTGTGTTTGCTCAATATGTATGTATGTTTCTCCACAAATATTCCCATGTTGGGGAGGCTTGAGGTGTTTCTCACTCCTGGTGGCCTTCTTTGGTCAACGTTGCTGCAGACAGACAGAGACCGATGAATTGACTATTGTTTGGGGTGCATGTGGCACACGCATCGAGGGACAGAGAAACCAGAGACAGACTCTCTCCACATCCCCACCAGGGAGCTGAGCCAAAGAAACTCTAGTCACGTTCAAATAAATTCTTTCCTGTCCAAATTGACACCCTTCCGTTGCCATGGTGTGGCTTTGGTTTAGTTTACAGTAATTTGGAGTCTGGGTGGCACAGGAATGTGGTGAGGGACAGAGGCTTATGGTGCACTTAAGATGACATACGTGCTCAAATTACAGGGTGGGTTTCCAACAGTTATTGCTTTTCACATACACAGAAGTGATTTACCTGCTGCTAGAATGAAGCATTACTTAAAATGGGTTTCAATCAACAATACCATACTCCTGTTCTGTTGAAAATTGAATGTTTCTTAGTTTTCTGCTCTGTAATAAAGGCTTAACTATTCATCATTTTCAAAAGGTAATTATTATTGATCTATATTTCTAAATGTTACACTTATTTTTAGAGCTTAAATTCAATGTACTCACACAGTATCATTTAGCTGGACTAAAGAGGCATAAAATGGTCCATTTCAAGGCCGAGTTAATTCAAGGTGCTAACCCTCTAATGAAGCAAACTAGGTCAAGCTGCCTAGAAGCTGAGCCAAACTCATTCCCAGTCAAAGCATATGCTCTTAATATAAAATAATAATCAACCTCACTGAACCGAAAACATTAAGCAGTGTATGTGTGTGGTTTGCGCTGGTTATACTATAGGCTTCCCCACAGCAGGAGTTCAATCTCACATGCTTACAAACAGTAAAGCTAGCTGACTCAGTTTTGGTCAATTTTAGAATATGACAAACCAACATGTGGTGCAGGCTTCATTTTCAACAGGCGCAAACTCATAAATGTTTCTCGTGTATAACTACACAGGCAAGACAGACACATGGTGTTCATAAGCGACATAATGCTCTCACTGCTAAAAGGTAATGAAATCCCCACAGCACAGATAAATTAAATACACACAGGGATACATGCACACATCCACAGCCAGACAGCCTCTCTCTTACACTCACTCTCTTCTTTTCTCTTTCACACTTTTCACCTTTCTCAAACTTATAATAGATTGTCTTACAGAATTCCTGTTTTAATGTCAAAACCTGCTTTTGACAGGGAGATGAGGTCTGGCATATAGCTTTCATTAAAAGGGAAAGTTTGCCACATTTTATGTGGATGTCCAATCAGTGTTGATGGTAAATGTGTTCAAGGGAAGCAATAAATGCCTCAGTGCATGTTTTTTTTTGACAGAGAAAGCTGATATCACCAGTTCCAAGATCTGTTCTTATTCTGTCACCACTGACAAAAGGCGTTTTCAGACCAGGAATTTTTTGAGAGGAACTGTCCACTCGAGAGTTCCTGGGGAACTGTTCACCTCTAAGGGCATTTTTTTCTTTTGGCAATTGCACAGCCAATAGGATCCCCCTACTTAAGAGTAAACTGTATTTTCAGATCTCTCCAAAAGTTTCATGTGAATACAACACACAAATAATAAAATACCACATTCAAACCAACAAACACTACAACATATATCACATCAGACATGGTGAAGCAGCCATGATGCATTAGTGCTCAGCCCATACATGAACTCTGAGATCTACTTCAAGTCCAGCCTCTGATTTAAGAGTTTGACCGACTGAGGGACAAAAGAGTTTCGCAGTCTGCTCAGTCGAGCCTGTGGGACTCTGAATCCTCGGTTTGATGGCAGGAGCTGATATTCTTCAAATAAAATGTGAGAGGGGTCGGATGAAATCCTACTCGCCAGAGACAACATTCTTTGAGTGTATGCCTCTTGAAAACTTGACTCATGCGTTTGAACCACAATCTTTGAGCAGATATGTGGCAGTCTAGCCAGTTGGGGTTTAAGCTGAACAGTGAGACAACTATACCAAGCTACGTAAACTAGCCGGCAGTTGGTATACTAACCTCACTCCTACAAACTTACAACACAACAGATAAAGCCTACTGCATTATTGTTTCATGCTTTTGTCTAGTATGTGGCGATAAGGTACCATGAAACTCAAGCTGAATGCCATTAAATCTCAGAGAAGATATGACAACAAAACAACAACAATCTTGTTATGAGCTCTGGTTTGTATTTTGTGTCGTTTTGTTACACAGCTATTGGATTTTTTAAAATGGCGGATGCCAGCGCT
>JAQFJA010000023.1:11540399-11554794 GCA_029874485.1 Naso brachycentron
AGCTGCCGGTCAGCTGGCATTGTGTGCATGTGTGTGCATAAAAGTGTTTGCAGAAGGAGCAGACGCCACATTAGGTTTAGTTCACGATCACTGTCACTGATTAAATATTTGCTTCATTTCCCAGCCAAGTCATGACCTCCTCATTTACTTCCTCCTATGTTTCACTAATATCAGTTCATACCTCAGTTTAATAAACTGTAAAATACACGTTGACTACAGACAAACTTGGACTTGTGTTACAGAAACACACATGAATATACTACTTGAACTGAGAGTTTCTGTGTTACAAAAAGGCTGCGTGTTGTTGAAATTTTAATGCAATCCTAATCTCAGATATGGGTTTCTACTGCTGTTTTAAGTATTAGAATTCTACTAAACTCTATGTTTTCCTGGATATTGAAAAAGAACCATCACCAAACTGCCTCAGATATAGCAGCTGAACCTGCCTCTTATTGCAGGAAGTGTCTTATTTGCATCACTTTGCATCTTTACAAGACTTGAACATATCATTCAGGCAAATTTTTTAAACAAGTTAGACAGTAGTTTAACAAGTAAAAATGTAAAATGTTGACTTACCTGTACAAACTGCAAACAGGGACACCAGTACAGTGAGATGCATCGCTGCAGGCATGTTGAGGGCGGAAAAGGCTGGCGGTCATATCGACAGCATTCAAACACATGCACACACACATACACACACAGGCTACATCCCTGACAGCAGGATGTGTTGAGTGCCTGAGGAGGAGTGCTCTGAACTGTGGGTTGGTGCATATCAAATGCTTTAGGCTGGTCGGTCAATGTTTGAACACAGCTCTGTATTGTGGCTGCATACCTGTTGTTAATCAGCAGAACAACTGCACCTCACACAAGTCCATTTCCAAATTGAATTCAACACATCAAAGTGACATTTATGTCATTTTTTTCACTGCTGAACGCTGAAGCTTTTTCCTGCTGCACATAATCTTGTTTTTCTTTCTGTGTGACAAAAATATCTAGCAGATCTTTCATGTATTATTCATATCTTGCACTGCACTACTGTTATTTTGTCATTCTGGTCAATCAGTTTTGTGCTGAATATTTTCTACTAGTTTAAACTGGAACATTTGTCTCCTGTGTCTTTCTTTTTGCACGTTATGTCTTATGTACATGACTTTGAATTGTTCAACAGTTAGATCTAAGTCACTTTTGCTTCTTGAATTCATGAAGATAGATCTTTGCACTACATTTGTGTTTTCTTCTACTGTACGTTTAAAAGAGTCCACACTTAAAGCCACAACATGAATGAAGACTATTTTTGGGAAACAGCGCCCCCACAGTGTCTGGGTGCAGTACCAATGTCGTACGACATAACCTTACCTGAAGCAAACTGGTAACAGCACACTAACGTTACATGCTGAACGTTTGCAAATGGACAACTAAGTTACTAAAGTGAATTTTTCTTTCCGGCTGATTTGGTCTATAATCTAAATCTAATGAGTCGCTTTTAACTTTGCTTACATGACTAAACCCAAACAAGTGTACCGACACAAGACATTGCAACCCAGCTTACGTTAGCGATTTAAGCCTGATTAATGCTTCTGTGCTGAATCCACACTGTACCTACATCGTAGCTTGACATGCACCTCGCCAGAAATGTAACTACATGTCGCAGCAACAGGATGGCAACAACTGTGGTAATGAAGAACGCATCCAGAAAGTTGACACAGTGGCATTTGACTTAACTGCAGAACAAAGCAGACATGCCGACGCAAAGATATAAATGCTCTCAACAGCGTAGGCGTGTGTAGCTCACAGCATAGGCTCTGCATGAAGCCAACGCAAAAGAATAAACCAGGCTTTTGTCTAACAGCTGGAAGGCTGGCGCGGCGTCCATCTTGCAGCCTTTTAGCTCACAAAGCTCTTGCCAATGACTGAATGCAAATCCAGTATTTACTCTTGTCCTGCTTCTTGCTCTGTCACTCTCTCATTTTGTCTTCTTGGCTTCCTCCGTGAATGTCCACTTCATTCATTTTGCCTCTGCCATAATGTCTGCACTAAGAACATCAAGTTAGTCTTCACACCACTCACTTCCGCCTCAGCCTACAGGTCCAACTCCAATACAACATAAAGTTAACCATGGGCATTTGGGGCAGCGTGTGGGAATGACGGAGGAGCCATTCTCCCCATATTTTTAGTCAGTGAACCATCAAAATGACTTGGAAGCTGTTATATTAAGGTAGAAAAGTTACATATTGTGGCTTAAAAGTTACCTTGAAAAACTCTACATATTACTCTTAGAGTTTTGTTATATACTTGATTAGGTCTACTTTATCCCGAGCTCCTCCAGTCTGCATGCTGAAGTGTCCTTGAGTAAGATACTGGACTCTAAATTGCTAGTGATGGCTCTTCAAACAGTGTGTGCGTGTCAATGTGGTTGGCACTTTTTATGGACACCTCTGCCATTAGCGTGTAAATGTTGACATGCAATAAAGAGCACTTTGAGTGGACAAATGCAGTCCATTTACCATTCCCTATCCTGGAGTGGTAGGAGTGTTTAACTGTAAACAGGTATAATGACAGTAAGCTTGAACTGAATTGCCATGTTGGTGAAAGGTGCCACGCTAATGAACTTTTTTGATGTGCATGAAAACTTACTGTACTTATACTATTGTACAAAAATGTTATGTTTCTTGCAACATCCAAAATCCGAGGAAATGTCAAAAGTGCAAAGAACTGAACCTCAGTTACAACTGAACAAAAATGCATGTGAGTAAGAAATTAACACTAATGAAACAGTTTTTGTTTTTCCTCATAACTGGTTTATTACATAATTCCTAACAGCTGCTATGTTTAACTATTCTGAAACGCACATAATTCACGTGATTTTTCATAAAGATAAAGAGAATAACAGAGAGAATAACTTCTGATTTGATTACTAGTTTCACATTCTTTTTCAAAGATATTACATATTTTATCCCATTTGCACTTAATGACGTATGGCATCCCCAACAAACACATTTCATCACTTGTTAGCAACTACCTTTTTTAAGACCTGAAAAACCTTAAAAGTTCAAATTGGGTCCATACTGGACATACATATTTTTAAATACCTTTGGCCAGTGATAACCAGAGACCTTATTTCAAGCATTTCACTAAAAACCCATTCAAAAAATACATAGACTATGACAAGGGAAACAGAAGTGCTAAAATGCAGATTAACTTCTGTGTTTTGAAACTCATTACTTCAACACTCTATGAGTCAGAAATGAAGGAGTAATAGGCAGAGGAATGAAGTATGAAAGGATAACAAACTGAAGGTTAAAATAAGACTGAGAGCATCTTGTGGTGGGATCACACCAGCTGTGACGCCCGTCAACATGTTGACATTTCGATCCATGAGTACTTGGTCGTTATCATTACATTGAACACGGTACTCATGGGTGGCACCACACCCATCTTAGACCTCAGCCTTCAGTTTGATAGTAACGCCTTTGTGCGGTTTTATTACAGTTATGATGTGATCACAAAGACAAAATCTGTCCATAAAGTACAAACAACCACCGAGACTTCTGTGGTAGTTGCCACTACATTAGCACAATTAGCCATAATAATACACACACACACACACACAACCTACCAGCCATGCCAGCCAACCAGTATCAGTCCCGTCGTCACAGCTGGTAGATATGATTTAAATAGCTTGGATTTAAAGGCATTAACAGTCAGACTGTTTGGCATGATGCACTTGCTTCTTTCTTCACTTTCAGACTTTTGACAACCTGCCAGCTGAGGCCAGTTTGGAGCCGCAGTGCTTTTAAAAGCCTGCCGCAACGTTTGGAGTGGGCTGAACCGATGTGAACGTCAGTACCGACGGTCAAACGCAACAAAGAGAAGAGAGGCGCAGACAAGCAGGTCAAAAACTCGTGAGCCCGTCAAAAGCAGTCATCCCCTCTAACGTCATCACGTCCTCAGTTCACCTTCACTTCGTCGACGTAATGCGCATTTCAGTGAGCCATGCAGAAGGGCAGTAAATTCACAGCTTACCTTCGATAAGTCAAATGCATTCACTCGGAGGTCGGCGCTGTCAGCTTTTGCAGTTTTAACAATCTCTTTGACCAGGAAGCATTTTGTAGCCGTTTGCTGGATGAGTTTGAAACCCTCCTCTCCCTCACATCTGGTCCTTAAACCGCTGGAGTACCTCCCATCCACGCAGCCTCTTCAGCTGTACTCTGCGCAGCCACTTCTCACAGTTTTACTACTTTTCATGAGTCGAGGGATTCCGCTGGTTCCGCTGAGTTATGATTCGTGTCATTAAAGCATTCAGTTAAAAGAAACTGGAGTGATGAAGCTGTGCTCCTGCTCCAGACCGCCGTGTCCAGGTGACATAACCATCACTCAGCACGTGCACCGCTCTGAAGCCTCGTGCCGCTGATGAGTAGATAGGCTAAGTAATGTCAAGGTTGATTAAAAAATGATGAGCCAGCCAATGAGGAGAGAAATTACAATGCTGCGTATAAAAAACTACAGGACAGCTGTCATTGCAGGGAAAAGAATTTGGCAATTTGACAGTTCAGAGATAACAACAAACACTAAGAAGGTTTTAATTCCCAGTGGTAACGAGCCTATTGTTCTTTTACTTTGTGCAGGTAGTTTAAAAGTTCCTGTTTATCTCACTGCTCCTTCGTGGTTCCCAAAGTAGGGGTTGAGACCCCTCACAGGTAGCGTGAGATGCCTAAAAACAGGTCAAATTTTTTAATAATTTAAAACTGCATAGGCCTAACCCATTATTTTTTAAATGTTTACAGAAATATGAGTTGAAATTGAAATGAAACCATGCAAATAAAAAGTTTACATCAGTTTTTTGCTTTGTTTTTGTTGACCAATGACCCTGAGGTTACTACCACGGATTAGCAACAACATCAGTTGCAACAGGTCAACTTACAACAGGTGGGGGAGTTTAAGAAATGAAAGTAATATTTTGCACATGGCAGCAATAATGTCGGTGTCTGCTGCTCTTTGTGCACTCAGGCGCGCACAGACTAACAGACATCACCTGCACACCTGTTTTATTTAGTCACCCAGTGCTGCTGTTTATACACAGAGATTACTTGTATTCTGATGATATTATTTTGTAAATTACTATAAAATTATATTATGACTGTTAGGCTGTTTTTCTTTTGTGTTGTTTTAATGTCTGTGTTTGCATAGGCCAAATCGTGCACGTGCCCGGCTGTGCACGTTAGCAGGCTGAAAAGTTTTGGAACCACTGTTCCACCATAGATCTGTGTACAATTCAGCTCAGCACTGGTGAACTCAGACATGTGCCTCATGACGGTAAAAAAATGAAATAAAATTGTGCAATAGAGTCTTTGTGGATGCCCTATGGTAGACAAAATAAGTAAGCATGATAAAGTGTCCTCTGTTGTGTCAATCCAGTAGAGAAAATACAGCCCAAATAGGTGCTCTCTAGGAAAGGGGTTCTCAAAGTAGGGACTGGGGACCTCAAAGGGTCCTGGAGGAGGCTTCTCGAGGTCCCCAAAGAAAAGTGACTTTTTAATTTCATTTAATTTCTAACTTCATCCACACAGAGCACAGTGACATAATGCAAGACTATTTTGGACATAGGTGTCTTTCACTTTCCATAATAAAACATCTAAAAGCAAAATTTGCGTGAGAAAATATTAAATATTATCATAAATGCTGCACTACATTCTAGATATATTTGGCTTCTTAAGTGCTCAAATAGTTAATAGATCCCTGAGTTTTACTATGGAGATGTAGCCATTATATTTTCAATCAGAGTTCCATGATAAAACACAGGTTTTACTGCCCATTTGAGATGCAAAATTAATACTTTACACCTTCACTTGATTCATAAAATCATTTAGTTGTGAATGGAGTACCAATAAAAGTAAGGTGTTGCTAAACTAAACTCGACAGTATTCTTGAAATACTAAATCCTGATATAGGATGAAAATTTCCATCTGTTGAAATACTGAAAGATGTCTGAAGTTTTTAGATCAGTGAATTTCATCCATTCTTGGAGAACCATCTGGCTCACTCTCCTTCACCATCTATGATGTTATTTGTACTGCTGATATTTAGATATTTATTAATTTAAAAAACATTTACTAATTATTTTACAAGTGTTATGGGAAGGAGAACTTAGTAATATCAAGTTGTATTCAAAGCCAAAAAAATAAAAAATGATAGATCTTTTCATTAAGATTTCAACTTTTATTTAGCAACCAAAATGGCAGTTAGGTATTGACTATGCCACTATTTCATTTAAACCAGAGCCATTTATCCATCCAGATTTAAATGTAAATAAGCTAAATACTTTGTCCTCACTTCCAACAGAGAACACAAAGGACAGATACGTTTCCACAGGCAAAGTTTGCAGGCCTCGCTCGTGTCTTCCTGCAATATTCAGCGAGTGAGATAAACTGTGACACCATTGCTCTGGTGTAATCTATCCACTGGCATGAGACAGATAAATCCTGTCCGTGAAGAGCTTTGTTTCCTCAAGATTGACAGTAGCTGATTTATCATCCTGGAGACACATCGTGTTTGGACTTTTTTGCTTCAACAAATATGTTCACTCATGTTTACACATTCGGAGATAACCCCTGCAGCCTTACAAAAAGTGTGAGGGGAGGAGCAGTTAGAGTAAAAGCCAGGCGAGTAGCAGAGGTTGGTACTTGCGTGTTGTGGCACATGCCAGCAGAGCAGGAGAACACAGAGCTGCTGAGAGACGAAGGGAAGGATAGACCGCCTGGTCTCTGTCCGTCACTCCACTCCTTCTCCCATAACTTGCTTTCAGCTTCCAAACAATCTCATCTCTCCATCTATCATTCATTTCTGTTTTCATCAGGTTATCATAGGGGCAGTCTGAGAGAAGGCCGTTGCTATGGTAACCACTCCAGCTCTTGGATGGAGCCCAGGGTTGTAAAAGTGAAGAGAAAAAGGCTGTTACGAGGAGGGTCTGTTCCCTTCCAAGTCCAAGATTTAATGGAGGGTTCACGGAGAGGAGACAGTTGTCCAAGCCAACATTTGAACTCCGCTACGTCAAGATTATAACAGAAGGGATGGACCCACCAGTATCTCCAACCAGCTTAGTGCATCATTTTTAAGAGGAGTAAATGGAGTTTCCGATGAAAAAAGAGAAAATACAAGTTGAGTGGGAGAAGAGAAATACATAGAGTGGGACGGCCTGCGAACGGAGTGGACGAGATGAAGCAGCAGTGTAAAGAAGGTCAGAGACAGCAACAACAGACTGAGAGGAAACAAGGAAGCAGCCAAGACTGTGGATGTTGTTTTATCAAGTTCATTTTGTCGCCTGGTTCTTTCCAGCCCTCCAAAATACACTATTACATCACACCGAGCATGGGAAACTTCCCCAAACCAACACATGGCCTTGGAGTGTCTCGCTTATCTCTTTTATTGCTGACTGCAGAGATATTTATCATTAGCAGAGAATCACTCCAACATAACACGCACTCTGTGTCTTCATTGGCAGGAAAAAAGAACCACACAGTGGGCACAAAGTGGGTTTGAAAAATATAACTGACTCTTCGCTAAGCATCACCCTCAAACACAAACGGGCCAATCAGAGTGTAGTTTTTGCCAACTCTGACCGGGGGTCACAGCTGTGCTCCTTTGAAACTCGTGCAATCTTTCAGATTTTTAGTCATTTTCAGGCTGGTTCTGTGGATTTCGAGCTCAATGTAGTTAAATGCTGTGTCTGGGGCGCTTTTAAAAGTGATGCTCGTTATCTGGCGAGGTTTGAAGGAAATATAGGTTCTTTACTTTTCCAAAATCAAACGCTTAAAAGTGTAAGTGCTCTGGGCAAAACTGTTCGAGCGTCCACATTCACCGTTGAACCCCGATACGTCTGCTTCGGTAACCCTTTGACAAACATTGAGTCCATGTTATGTTATTAGTAGATATTAGCTGGTTCACTTGAGTTACTTAAAGTTATTAAGAGCCCTAGCAAGCCCAGCCAGCTAAGCTAAGTCTATGGCTGAAGCCCAACTTCATATTTATATACATAGTGACGTGTCCTCCGCTTGTCCCCAGTGAGTCCTAAATCTTTACAAAGGTCCTTGTTTGTTTTATGAGTGAAGTGAAACACAAGTTGAAGCCTGTGGGCTTCAGCATGTATCTTTATACTCATAACTCTAACCTGTTTTTCACTACTGAGTCAGTTTGAAATCCTGTATTTATCATTCAAAGGCATATTACAGACCTTCTGTCTGAAATCACTTTGTTGTTTTTCCAAAAATTAGACAGTATTTCATCAGGAGGTGCAGTTAGTTACGGTATGAGCTCCATGCCAGCTCCAAAAGCTTGAGACACAGCAACAGTAACTACGGGGGGGCACAGCTTAGCAAAGGGTCAACTACCCTTTAGAAAATGTTCCAATGTTGCCTGCTTATTCATTAGTCTTTTTGACAGTAGCCTTGTTGAGACCATGTGTAAGCCTATTTTTCCATTTTGACAGGACTGCTGACAATACAGTAGCCAAATGTTATGGTCACGGAAGCTGACATGACACATATGTGCTTCAAAAATTCTTAGTGAATTAGCTCAGCATGAAACAAGACCTCAAAACCAAAACTATCATTTCACGCTCTCCTCAACTGCCTATTTGCAGTGAATGAAAGCAAAGTCACGTCTTCGAATTCTTTGAAGCCGTTTTGATGACCATGGTTGATGGAAATACAGAAAGAAATCAAAATAAAAACACACTTTTATGGCAACCACAAACATGTTTTATTCACATGAATGTATCTTTCACAGGGAAATAAACAACTTCAGGGTTTCCTTGTTATTCTACAAGCCACATGTACTGTCTAACATTAGCATCATCATTTCTATTTCATGGTCTTCTACCTCCAAAATTAAAGCTTGCCAAAAAAATTCAGCATGTTACCATTAGGAAAATCAAACAAATAAACAAAGCTGCGTGGCTGAAGCAATATGAAAACAAGCTGAGAGAAGTAAAGGCAGGCAGGGCGCACAGCCAGGAGACATAGTATGGACTGAATCAAGAAGTGACAGGAATCCTAATTAATCATAACCAAGAGTGGCTGTCCGCAGCCAAGTCAACTTTGTACTGCAGTCCACCGTGGCATGAAATGAAAATGAGCACAACACTGGTTGTTTGAGGTGGGATTCAAGGGTTTTGTGAACCCTTCCGGGGGTTTCCAGGGTTAGCCAAGTGGTTTCACTCCAAGCAACACCACCATTTTCCAGAACTGATGTAAACAAGGATGTGTGCTGATGAAGAGGCAGGGCAAAGGTCTGCACTGTCGCAACCTTCTTGGATAGACATTAATCCCACATCCCACGGTGTATTCTGCCGGCGGCCGGGTCTTTCTGGCGATGAAAACACCACAAAGACCACAATTGAATTTGGAGTGTCATAGTCTTTTTAAGTTCTCTGCGAACTCTTTGTCGGGGCTTGGGGCAGAAGAAGGATAGAGAAATGTGTATTCCTTTTGCTTCATCAGTGGCCTTAAGTATTTGTTGAAAAGGCTTTCTGACTTATTTGCTTGTCAGGCTGTATGCGTTTATTGACCTCTGCTCTTCTATTGAGACTCGTCAGGTGACAATCTGAACCACCTCGCCGTTCTCTCCCTGGATGGCACCCTGAATGGCCTCTTTCACCTCCATGTCTGTCTGCAGGCCTGGGGCCAGCTCAGCAGCCTGGAACACAAAAAGGAGAGGAGAGGGAAGAGGTGCTGAGTGTGAGAACAGTAGGATTTTATATTTGAAGCGTTACCTAGCTATGTAGCATCAGTGTTACACATAAAAAACGCTGTGACACAGGTGAATTGTGTTTCTGTTTTTTAAAGACCCGTGAAACAAAGTCAGAGTGTAATTTGTTTCCGCATACTGACGTGTTTCCGGCAAAAACGGGCCTCTAGGTAGGAACAATATCACAGATATTGATAGACGTTCACAGTAGCCACAGCTACTCTGCCCTGGCTTACAACATTGCTGTGTATGAATAAACGGAGCAGTACAACCGGAGTACAGCAGGACTTTTTACACACCACAGGATGATGTTATGAACAGACACAACATCAATAAGTTTATCTAATGTTTCTAGGACTTTCACAACTGTTACTATGCAGAAATGAGGAGAATATCAGCCGTAGTTATTGTTAGAAACCTCTCCCCCTGCCTCCTTACGACTCTAGCTAAGCTAACGCTAACAGAGGCTGTGTGTTCATTCACTGAGCTGTGTGACACATTAACAGACCTCTGTTTATTTTATGAACACACACAACGCTGTAAGGCTTTCTAACATGTCTAGGACTTCCACAACTAACAGTTTAGCAAACACAGTTATAGCAGCAGTAGTTAATTCCAGAAAGAGGTAAGTCCTAACCTCCTCTAAATGAGCTTCCCCACAATGGAGCTGATGCATGCCAACTATAGGCTTGCATCTGTATTATTTGAAAAAACAAAAAATAAAATTGAGAGAGCATTTTCATTGGACAAAAAATTAGAAATGCCCCCTAGCACAGGATGTCATCACAAAATTAAAAATGTTTTCCAATCAGAAAACTAGATTTTGATGTAAAATTACTCAGAAATGATTTTTTCAACAAATATTTGGTATACAGGATGAGATACATGAACAATTAACAGACACAGGATTAAAACTGGTAACATATAATTTTCATTTCACTGGGATTTTAAAGGTGGAAACCAAGCCATATTGTGGCCCATACTCATGTGTCATTGTGGCAGACAACAGTGGTGAATGGACCAAAGGTAGAAGGAGCAGAGGAATGACGAGCGAGATTAGAGAAGAGATATATCACAGAGAAGACAGGACTGAAAAAAGAAGAAAAGAAGCAGAGAGACAGGTGGAGAAAGACCTGACAAGAGATGAGCTATTTGTATTTTAATGCTCTCTGGCTGTCTGGATGGGCGGTGTCAGACAGAGCACAGCATTGTGTGGGTAAAAAACCCCTGAAAAGATGAGAGGTTCATGACTCAGTCCTCGATGATGACCACGAAGAGTGACTCACTCCTTCCTCGAATGCACGCCAAAGGTTCCCTCAAACACACCTGCAGTATTTAATCCTCTCTCCAGCCCAGCATGCTGTCACTAGACAACAGTTTTGAATGGAGCACAGCTGCACCACAGCAGCACAATGTAACAATACATGAGGCTGACACACTGTAGCCACCAGCAGTAAAGAGGCCAAGTTAAACTCACATGGGTCCATGTTTTTCACTGAGGTTTTGAAACACTGGACATGTTGAATTGTCATAGTACTGGTCTCACTCACCAGTTGGAAAAAGTACTGGACACTGGATCCATTGCTATGAATGCATGTTTTAGAAACTGTTCTGGCATTTTTGGAAGAAGTTAGCTTTAAACAGGCTGATGGCGCTCTTAAGTCCCAGCTTTACAGGCATTCCGAAGACAATCCATGTTGCCTCAAAACTCAGATAATCAACAACTTGCAAAGCGCCCCTTTCAAACAATACTGTGTGTTGCCCAGTAAGTCATCTAGTTTATCAGTTTTGTTGATTGGTCGGTTGGCTGGTCCACAAAAATTACTCACTCTCTGGCAGCCACAGATTTCGCCCAAGGAGGCTGAAATTTGGCATGGAATCACATGTGTGTATGTGTGTGTGTGTGTGTGAAGGGGTGTGTTTGTGTTCATGCCAACTGGCTAAAAGGGGGTATGGCAAGGGAGTAGCCTATTACAAAAAAGGCGCATAACTTCAAAAAGGATTCACGGACTTGTACAAGATTTGGTGGAAAGGTTGGTCATGAGCTAAGGACGGCTGCTTTACCTATTCAGTCCAACTGGCAAAGAGGGGGCGTGGCGGTGGGAGTGTCCTGTTACAAAGAGGGTATAACTTCGAAACATATTCATGTACCATGGCCAAACTGTACAGAATTACACACACATTTTCATTGGTCATTGCTTGCCCCGCCCCTACACTTTAGCCCCGCCCCTTTCCATAACTCAGTCAGGGCTGACAGGAGAGGACGGTGATGGGAACCAACACAGATGAACCTACAAATGTGACGACAAACTCTTGATTTTATTTGCTGAAGACTGATTGGTGTTGTCCAGAGAAAAGTGAGCAACAGGTTCTTTTGTTGATTGTTTTTTTATGCCATGCTGCCCACTTAGTTGTTGTGCATTGGTTGAAAATGTGTTTGATGTTGTTGTTACAATGTGTCCCTGACCAGTTCTAGAGGTGATTTGGATCAAAATTAGTCCTGAAAGCTGCTTGGGTGCATCCTGTTCAGTTCAACTTTGTTGTCTCACGTGGGAAAATTAGATCTGCAGCCATAATAAACCAGCAGTCCACACACGAATCATTTATACCTGCTCTTTCATGTGGTCGAGCACTATCTGATTCCTATATTATCACCCAAAATTAATTTTAACGCAAAGGGGAAAAAAAAGGTAATAAAAATGTAGGTTGGTTGTTTTTTTACATAGAATTCTTTTAGACAAGTTTATAAAAAAATGGAAAATGAAAAGTTTACTTGACCATACTAGATGTGGTGTAGAACTTATTGTCTTGGCCCATTACACTATTTTGTAACTAAAATGCAATTAAATGTTTCTTGTAATGTGTAAATACTTTCTGACAGACACATTGTTAATAAGCAGTTTCATTGTGTCCATGAGCCCTCAAACCCAAAACAGAAATTTAATGACTGATCAGACCTCTACCAGCTTCGCTGACAGCTGAAAATCCTAAAACCTAATGTGTGAATGAATATCGGCTCTACGCATGCTGCAGGGAGAGGGATATATGATCAATCAGATCACAGTCTGCAGAGACCCAAAACAGGATAGGACTGTTTTTTTTTTGACAACCACAAACTATTTTACACTCTCAGTATGAAAGGTGCCGAATTTATCACGGGATTTAAGGGAAAGACAGGAAGGAGAAAACATGATTTAACATGCTGTGCAAAGGGAAAATAAAAAGCAGAGAAAACAATGGAAAAGTGCTTTTCTTATATATTCCTTGCAGGGTTAAAGTGACCACTTCAAAGGCCACAGTGCCGTGTGCATGTAAACCATCCTGATTCCACATGTGACTGTTGCTCAACAAGCTCAACCATCAAGAGATTTAAGGCGCATCTACTAATTACCACTCTTCTCCTTACAACACTCCATCCATTCCACTTTATTATGTTAAATTACTGTTTGTCCAAACACCTGTCATAATGACTGAAGGCTAAGTGCATTTTATTTAAGCAAAATTACGACAACATGGGGAAAAGCACACACATTTCACCATTACCACTGTAATTAGTTTCGCTAAACTGCAGAAATTAATGTCATATTTTTATTTCATCACAGTATTTATGAAAGAAATATTATAGGATGTATGCTGCCTCTTGAGGTGGATCAAACTGTGGCTAAAAAACAGGCAGATGTCAGCCTCAATGATCAGAAATTTTGACTGCTCGTCAGCACCTTATATATCAAAAGAAGAAAAAAATACAAAATGAAGGAAGACATCAGTGGGTTCCTAAAATTGGCAAATTATGTTGAAACAGCTCATAAAGATTCAGGGTTACAGTAACCTGTGCTAATACAGATTGAGACAGAATTTATATACAAATGCTGTCTAAATAATTAACTTATTGTCATCAAGACGTCCGCTTAGTCGTCATTTTGGGTCGTTTCGTGTATGTCTGACTGAGAAAGAAAATATGTCACTACGGTAATGGTTTTACTTTGCTACCTCTTGGTAATCTTTCTGCTTCCAGCTGGCGACCTGAGGCTGGTGCTGTGTGCACACTGAAATCATGATGGGAAAAGGAAAGTCAAGCTGCAAATAACATGCTTACAAGATACAGCAGCAGAACTTGGCGTTCCCCAACTTACCTTGTTTAGTCTACTAAAACAACAAGATATCATTGCTGCTGGTGATAAGGACAGAAATCGTATGTACACAAGGAAAGCATCTGTGGATAAACATGATACCTTTTGAGGTAGATTGATCATGTTTGTCATGTAATGCCCTCTTGCAAACCCCAGAGGAGGGAAAAGCTGGAATGTATTTCGAAACACTCGATGAAATTCAGCCAATAGGAAAAGTTGTCTGTTTCACTAATTCACATTCATGTAATCAACAGACAAAAGTCAATTAAATGCTAATCTTATAGATGAAATTGTGGAAAACATAGAAATGTTAAAAAAAAAAAAAAAATTTAAAAAGGTTACAGTGATTATCTGCTAATAGTGATTTAGTTGACCTCGACAGAAATGATCAGCACAAGCATTTTCCACTGTATATAATAAAAGACAGAAGCTTCAGTATAAAAACAATTAAGGGCTTGTTATTTTAGCAACAGAAAAGTTAGATGTGTACTTTTTTAATGGAAACTGTTACATTTTTTTTTAGA
>JAQFJA010000023.1:11635982-11648249 GCA_029874485.1 Naso brachycentron
CCTCTAAGGCCAGCTGAGCATCACCACTCTGCTGATGTCTCTTGCTGTTGAGCTAGCTTATCAGAAGTCAACACGACCGGATTTAAATGGACAGCTATCTCTAAATGACACCACTTATCATCTCCAACAGTCACTGAAATGAAACCAGTGAATTTGTGTGTCATGAATGGGATTTCTACCAGAGGGGATAATCTAATGGGTATAAAATTTGGCTCTTTACAGGGCGAAATTTATAGATTCAGCTCAGATAGTTTTGACCTGCGCATCTGGCAAACACTAAACCACTAAAATATCTCCTTGAGACAGACGTGGAGATGTCTGCAGATAAGGTTAGACATGGGAGTGATGGGAAGTGTGCCAGCTGACTGATAAAGTCAAAAAAGGCTTAAGGAGAGCACAAATGAAAAAAATAAAAATAAAGAAACCTATAACTATGAATGTGAGAACTGCTATCAGAAACTTAAGCAGTAATACAATTAACTCTCTCCTTTTCAGGATCTATCGTCTGCAACATGAAAGAAAATTCCTTGACTGATACACCCCCAAAAAATGAACGATTTTGAGTAGATAGCTAAATAAAAACCAGCAGTCTCAAAGGGAATAACAAATATATAATAATAATTTGTACTCTGTTCTGGAGATGAAGGCTTCTTCTCACTCTCTTGCCACTGCCTGGATAATCACCTCCACCTTAACCATACACATTCTGTAACATCAACCTTTCTGACAACAAAGTCAACAAAAAGAGAGAGAACAGCTCTCTACTACTCCGTCTGACGACACTGAGGCCCTCAGTTCCCCTCTAACAAACACAGAAGATGCCAAGGACAGACAGGGTCTACTAAATGATTCAATAAATTTGCCTTCTTTTTTATTGACAAAATTTAGAAAACCAGACAAACTAGACATCTTCTGTAACAAGTCTGCATTGTTCTTGCATCCTCTTAAATGTAATTCAGTTAGCATATCATTAACTGATGCTATCAGCCATGTAACCTTGGAGGAAATTGTGCAAATTCCTGCTCCTGCAGCCTTGATATTTCACCAACAGGCTTTCTGAAAACGTTTTACATCCATGGCATTAGATCGTCTGCACTAAGTCAACATCTCTTTTCTCTCAGGCACAGGCCCTGAAAACTGCAGTTTTTAACCAAACAATCTAGGCAACTTACTGATGAACAGCTATGGGCAAAAATAATACCTCAAATTTTTAAGCCAAATCATTGAAAATGTTGTTTTTTAAGAGCCTAACACACTTGTGGGCCTGAAGAATTGTTCTTATATTTCCTCAACAGGGACTTCTTTGTGTCGACTGGTAATTACATATCTGAGCACACAAAAATGAAGTGGAATTCCCCAAGGCTTCATTTCCGGACCTCAGCTGTTCAACATGTTTCCAATCAAATTATGGAAAAACAAAGTATTTTACCATAGTTATGCAGAAGACACAGACATTGCGTAATAGAAACACTGAGTTGGTGCATTTAACAAATCACTGATTGGATGCGCCCAACTTTTTTCTATAAGAAAATATCTGAAATCGAACAGTTAAATGTCATTGCTTAGTTGCAGTTGCTAACAATAAAGACCTCAAATCAAGTCAGAAATCTTGGTGGAGTCATGTACTCAGCGGCGGCAGCTGCTGCTAGAGTCCAGCTCTTACATCTTCACACCATCTTCTTGTTTGTCAAATTCTTCATTTTGCAATTCTCCTGTCGGTTCACAAAGCTCTGAATGGTTGGTCTGCCACAATTTGCTGTTACTAGAGTCAAAACTAAATTTGTTTTCTGATGGTTTCATAGGTTTTGTTCCAAAACAAAAAAAAAAACCCCTTAGCACAACGCTGCAGAAAGGTGCCACACTGCCAAATGTGGCAGCTGAAGCACATGCACCATCTCTGCATGTAGGTGTGTGTGTGTGTGTGTGTGTGTGTGTGTGTGTGTGTGTGTGTGTGTGTGTGTGTGTGTTTTTCTATGCTTGTGGGGTCCGAAACCTGACTTTTCACTCATGGTGTGGGGCCTGACAGTTTTTGTAGGGACAAAATCTTGGACCCCATGACTTCAACATTAAATTTTAGGGTGAAGAGTGAAGTTTATGGGTAAGGTATGAATTGAAGTTTGACTAAGGCAGTGGTCTTAAACCAGGGGGTCATGACCCTTAGAGGGTCTGTGGCGGTGCTGCAGGGGGTCCCCCAAAATAGTTAAATTTTTTCATCAAAATAATTTATATCTGGGAATTTTTTTTAATTTGGACAAAAATTATATTGAGTAAGCTCAATTAAAAGTTAACTCTAATATTAATGGGCAATAATAAGCTACTTTTTACAAATATGATAATGACTGAGTATAAAATAGGTTGAAAACAGTTGGATCATCTTGAAACGCAACACTTTTTCAAATTTGTTTTTTTTTTAATCTGGGGGTCTCTGCTCTGTTTCTCTATCGATCAAGGGGTTCCTGGGCTGAGAAAGGTTGAAGACCCCTGGACTAAGGCATAAACTAGTCAAGGTTAGGGTTAGGGTTTGGGCTAGGCTGTACAAATGAATAGAAGACAATGTAAAGTCCTGTCAAAGACAGCTGTACATACGTGTATGTGTGTGTGTGTGTGTGTGTGTGTGTATTTCTTAGCCCCACTGTTGGTCAAACAGACACGCAGACCTGCTGCTATTTATACATCTATGACATAGACAGAGCGTTGAGGAGACAACGATGTAACCTGGTCACTAGTGATGTGTTATTCATGAACGGGTCGGTTCTATGAACTGACTTCTTCCAGTTATAAAGGAAGTCAGCTGCCAACTAAGGGTCTACTTCGTTGTTGTGTTTTTTATTAATAAAAGATAGAATAATAGAATGATCATATAATGTGTTTGTTAATTGAATAATATTTACAAACACTAGGTGCTGGTGGTGTTAAAGTGTTTGATGTTTTTACATTATTCAAGATTTTTGTATCAAACATAATGTTTATTATTTTTTTTGGGAAGTTAAAAAATTTGTATAGTTATCTGACATTAAATATTTTTTTTATATGTGCATATTTACCAAATTATACATCACAACAAAAATTTGTCTTACTAAAAAAATGATTAGTGGTACTTAATGAGTAGCTGATTAGGAATTAAAACAGCCGACTCTGGTCGCTGAGATGACCCACTAAAAGAGGCAGATGCAGTTTTTATGCGACGTCACACTCTGTCTGCTGTTATAGGCTGGAAGCTACACGCCCTAGGATGACATCCAGAAACGTCGTAAACACTGCAAAATATGATGTTAAAAAAATTTAGGTTTTCTGTAGATACACTGTCAAACACTTCTAGTGGGTCACAATGGATGCTTGAGAGGGATTATTTCTGAATCTGCAGTGTTTTTAGGCAAATCCATTATAGTATATCTATAAACTAAACTTGGGACTATTAATTTACAGAATTTTTAGTCTGCCGTTTTACCCTCTTTTGATCCTTTTAAATCCTATTTATACTGACTTTCTATATTGCTTTGGGCTCATTTATATCTTGTCTCAATGTTTTTTATGTTTTATGTAAAGCACTTTGATTGCCTTGCTGTTGAAATGAATTTGTCCACATGTTTATATTAACGAGCTGTCTAATAAGCTAAAGTGAAGAGAGTGATATGGATGGTTGGTAAGAGAGTGAGAGGTGGCCGCCTGCCCACAAGCCCATCCACACTTCTTCCCTTCGCTCACACTAATATGACCTACTGGACCTCCCTAATTGTTATTCAGGGCTACTGGAGAGAGTCACAGGGGCAAACAATATTTCTTTGACAGGCACAGAAACATAGTAATTAGATCCGGTCTGCAACAGCTGTACCGGTAATATGCTTCTAGGATATAGTAGTAATCATCTGGCAGGGTGAGCACGGCTTTAAAAAATCTGTCCTGTCTTTGATAACATGGCAGTCAGCAGCAGATGAGATGGTAAACAACGGGCTTGTTGGCAGAGACAAGAACAGGTGAGGAAACACGGGAGTGCACAGTTTCATCAAAAGGACGATTTAATGACTGCAGGGATCAAAGTGTTGTAGTTTTTCATTATGTCACTGAAAATTAGATTTTTATCAGACAAATGTTTTTATTGTTTGCTATAATCTTTTAAGACAAACATGTTTCTAGCTCTGCAACATCATTTGGTACAGATGGGATTTTGATTCCGTCCACACCTGTAAAGCATGTGAATACATGAAGTTTATGCAAATTAAATAAATACTAAATAATAATAATAAATACTTTTAATTTGTAAAAGCCACAGATTTGAAAATGTCTTCCTGGCCGTGCTTCACAGCAATGAATCCTGGTGTTATTTCACCAGTTACTGGAAGTAGATTGGCCACACAGGTTTGCTGTGATTTCAGAGAAGTGTGTCCTCAATATGTAAAGTGGGAAATGTCACATCAACCTGAGCTTTGGCCCTGCACAGCAGTGTAACAGAGACAAGTGAAAACCACTGAATGTCCAATGCAGCACTGATGGAGCCAGAAAGAAAAATATGCAGAGGAGAGAAGACCAGAGTAAATAGAGTGGGAAAGTCTACAAAATAAGACTGAAAAAATAAGATACAGAGGCAAGGAAAAGATGCGAAATATTTTTCTGACAAAATGTGGATATTTGAAAAGAGAGCCTTACACAAAGAAGACGGAGTCCAAGAGTAGGAGGACTAATGAGCAAAAATGAAAAACCATAACTTGATTTCATCTTGTAGGCCTACAGTTTTCAGGGAGGAGCTGCCTGTTTGAAATTTAATTTTCCTCTTCAGCACAAACATAGAGCGACTGGGGCGGGGGGGATTCCTCGGGAGCAGGGAGACTGGGGAATCCAGTCAGGATCTGATGCTGGTGGCTGATTGAAACCTTTCAGCTCAGGTCAGAAATGAAGACAAACATTTCTAGAACAGCCTCACGGGAACAATACGACCCAGATCTACTCTACCATTAACAGAAACTTCCTCAGGAAGCTGAAACTGCATACGGAGGGTTAAATTTCGATCAATATATAATCAATATCTGACATATCAGATTATATTCCTGGAATTTTCCTTTTTTGTGTGTATATGGGTGACATTTTCATCATTTTGTCCCCATAATGTAAGTAATTCTTATGTATATATTATCAGTTTTGTAATATTTGTATGTTTGATTTAGCATTAAATTCAGCTTTTCTACTTCACCGCACAAGAATGCTTCAAATGGTTTTGAAAAATTGAAACCAAGAAAATTTTATTGCAGGAAAAATATTTTCTGACCTATTGTAAGTACAAAAATGTGAATCCACCAGTGCCTCAGCCGGCAGATATTAAAACTATTTCAAGCAAAAGTAACAGGAAAAGTGCCCTTACCTGCAGCAGTTTGGTAGAAATCCAGAGAACTGTTATTTTACCTTGTCTTCTGTGAGTGACATGGATGAGCTGTGTTAGTTTGGTCCATGTTAATCTCACCTCTGTCAACACACTGGAGCTCAGACAGAAGCAGAAAGAAACCCTATGTTGGTGTCGCTCCTCCTCTGACAAGAATCAGCGTGTGTGTGAGTGTGAGAGTGTTTGTGTGTCAGAGAGACAGACAGTGAGACTGACAGACGGAGCAGGGAGGGGTTATGGGAGCTATTAGCGACCGTTGTGTTGCATCCCTTAAGCTAGGGTCGCAAATTTGAATAAACAAGCGACAGAGACAGACAGAGGCAGACAAAGATTTTTGTTTCAGCACCATGGAAAGCACTGTCCTCTCCAGCACAAACGTATCATATTCCGCAGCAATGCGAAGCTGCAGGCAAATACGTGGAGAAAAGTTTGACTGGCTGTGGCATGAAATAAAATGGCAAAAAGATGACAAAAGCAGAGGGTCGCACTGTTATTCTGTTGCTGCAGGACGTTAACCTTTAAAACTCTGTTGTTTTGACCTTTTAACCAAACCAGTGACGCAGTCTGCCCCAGTTGGTGGATGACCTTACTTTGATGGAATTACTACAAAGAATAACGGCCTCTCTACAAGAAACAATATTGCAAATGAAACAAGGAGAGTGCCATCAAACAGGCGCAAGCCGGGCATGTTAACACAATTCGATGTGAGAGAATATGACATGATTTACAGTGTTTGTCCTGGTCCAGACTTATGCTGCACTAATTACTTCAAAAGTGATTAGCTGATTTGCTTAGATATGATGTAAACTGTGTAAAACTTCTGCACGTTTTATATTCTTATTCTAATCACTGTGATTTAATTTTACGTAAAGACTATATTTTCCTTTCAGTGAGTTTATGTCAGGGCATAGATGTTTAACAAAACTATAGTGGTGCATCTGTGGCCATTAGCTTCACCTCTGCTGTTTGAACATTTGTCATGAACAGAAATCAATAAGAGATTTTGACACTGTGTCTCCACTACATGTGTATATTGGCTTTGTGTGTCTTTGATTTCCTGTGTGCTAGAAGCTCTTTTTTCCAATTTCCGAGATCCCCCTGGATGTCCTCTTATTTGTAGCAACTCTAAATATTCAAAAATAAAATGATAATTTGTATTATTATATCCCAATTATGTATAATAAAGCATGCAGCCTAGAACAATTATGAGGTAACTGGTAGTAAGAAAAGATTACATATTCAATAGTAAAAGACAAATCTTCAATAGTTAAATACACTAATTTGCTTTCTTGTCAAGAATTAGATGAAAAGATCAACACCACTCTCATACCTGTGCGGTGAATATTAATGTTTAGACAACAGTTAACAACCTGCACCAAAAAGATGAACATTTTTCCAGATTCTCGTCAAAGGAGGATGAAGAGAAGGAAAGAAGAAAGCAACAAAGTAAAGTAGAGCACCAGTCTGTAACTTATAATATGTCAGTTGTTCGTGTTTTGCATAGCAACAGTCCTGCACCGGTTCAGTCATTAAACTAAATGATTAGATAAAAAAACAAATCATACTCTGTTTTTGGCTATTACTGTCAACTAAATGGAGTTTGTAGAAATGTTGTATAAAAGCAATATCACACAGTATAACAGCACTCCCTCTCATGTGATATTGCTTAAACAACCACAGCCAGTTAGCTTAGCTTAGTTTAGCTTATCTTAGCATAGAGACTGGAAGTCATAGCAAACTACCTGGTCGAGGTCACTGCATATAGCCAAAATTCATTGCTCCCTGTACAATGGAAACTTAATAG
Organism: Naso brachycentron; assembly: GCA_029874485.1. Lineage (NCBI taxonomy): Eukaryota > Metazoa > Chordata > Actinopteri > Acanthuriformes > Acanthuridae > Naso > Naso brachycentron. The sequence goes on from JAQFJA010000023.1 coordinate 11,643,158, forward strand.
TCAGGAGTAAATTTAGGCTACTGCTCATTATCAATTCACATCAACACAAAAATCTGTTGAGTTGCCTGGACACTCTTTTCATTGCATTGTGGATTTATTTTGCTTTACTTGTACATAGAAGGGGTGCTGAAGATAACCACCAAATCTGAAATACTGAAACTTTGAAAACTCAGATTTTAAGTAGAATTTATCTTCCAAAAGTGACAAAACAAGCAATAAAATTGAAGATAAATTTGACTTTTTCTTTTTTCAGACTGTATATAATTATTGCAATCATATTGTAACAGTAAAATCTTTAGGCTTAAACAATAGTGTACGTAAAATCTGATAATGTCACGTAGTAGTACACAAAACTGGACCCTTAGACATTAGCATAGCATAGCAGCTGTGGCTCAGGCAAGAGTGAACCCATCAACTTATCCAGAGGTCCGTAGTTCTAAACCCAGTTCCTCCAGTCTGCGTGTCCAAATGTTCGTGGACAAGATACTGAACACCAATTTACTCCTGGAGTTTTCAGTTAGGTTTTGTTTCTGTTTCCAGTCTTTGTGTCAAGCTAAGCTACAGAGCGGGAGCAATCTTTTAATCTTACTCTTGGCAAGCAAGTGAATGAGCATATTTCCTAAAACTGTTCAACTAGATGTAATGTAACTCAAGTTATTATTGGTTCTATAGACAACCAAATAAGAAGTTGGATATTTTTTACAGCATATTTAAAAGTTTTTATTGTGAGAGCAGAAAGAGACACTCCTATGATATGAAGGCCTACTTTTCAGGAGTAATAAGACCTCATGTGTATTACATGGTGGCATACATAGATATAGTTCCTTTGATTCCAGAGAAATGTAACATTAGTCGAGAGCCATCTCCGGGCGATGACGTGTTGTTTTAAAGCTCGACACTGAATGTATAATTTATAAGGGTAGTACAGTTGCGTCATGTCCTTGCAACTGCTTTGCATGATAACGTCATATGACGGCTTCTGAATTAGTGTTTGAATATATGACTGGGCTGGTTAAAGGTCTAGCTTTCATCTCAGACTTCATTCTTTGTTTTAACGTGTCACATGGAATATGTTTTTCCTGTGGAGTAACACACAAGCTGACCTGAGTTCAAAATGCTCAGCACAGCGTCATACATTCATGGGCTGAGATGAAAGTGTTCACAGTTAAAAGGAGGACAGTGCTGCAGGGTAGAGGATGTGTATTATTGCACAGCACCATGAGTGATAAAAGCCACAACTCGTGCACACACATACGCTTCCCTTTCACACAAACCCACCTTTCTCCTGACTCAGTTTCTTCTTATTTACACACATTTGCTAACTTCGTTTGTTTAGGACTCATGTAAACAATAGCTCACACACAAGTTCTATAAACATCCCAGTGCCCTCACAATAAGAACACCCCCATTCAAAAGTTGCCATCCACCACTTTTATGTGCACAAGGAATAAAAAAAGCAGCTAACAATGAAGCTCTCTGCTCCTCACTATAAGAAGCGAAGCCTCAAGGCTGAAGGGAAATGAGGTCATCTAGTTGGAGCCTGAGCAGCCGTCTGAATGGAGAAGGGCCACACACAATAGCAGCCCTCTATCTATCATGTCTGACAAGACGGCCTCGCATTTTGTGAAATTCACTGGTGCAGTCAGTTATCAACAAAGCTGTAGAATTTCAGAGAATGTGAATTTAAGAGAGGGAACTTCAGAATCGCTGTGCATGTTCTGCTCACATAATTACATATTTCATCCTGCACGAAATGTTGATGACATTTACTGTAAGTCTTCTCTGGGCCTGCAGCGAATCGTGACCTCCCCTGATTATTCATCAAAGACTGCCTGTAATTCATCACTGTGTTTAGGCCCAATTGGGATTTGGGTGACCTGGACTCTGGTCAACTACTGGAACTGATGTTACCTGCAGATAAATTTGCTCCTGTTTGCTTGTGTCATTAATTACCACTAGAGTCAAGTCACAGAGTTCTGACGGTATTGAATGAATGAATGTTAGCATTGTAGCTACTAATTCTGCAAAACACAATATGTTGAGACTTTATGATGATTGGTAGGTGAACCAATTAATAATATGTTGCAGAGCTGCAATCTGTAATTCATCTTTCAAATTTTACTTAAGTCTGTCATTTTCCAGTGCTTTCAGCTGCTTCTCTCTTTCCCAGCTGTTTTTTTCTTGACTGTCATGAAGATGGCTGTGATGTCATTGTGTGACCTGCAATGAGGTTTAATTAATAGGCGGGTGAGGCGAGTGTGACTTTGGCCTCGACCCTGTCGATGCAATGTTTTCTCCGTTGTTACCAAAGTCATATCAGTCAGTGTGCTGTGGTTAGATCCTGAAATAATTGATCTTTTGATGTGAGTTTGATGTGATGTTTAATACTCACAGGCTGACGAAAGTTTAAACAATAGGAAATAAATATTGTGTAGCTTTAGGCTTCTGTAACACACACAAACACACACACACTGCTATACTTGTGAGGACACTCATCGACGTAATGCATTTCCTAGCCCTTTACCCTAACCTTAACCTAAACTTAATTCTAACCCTAACCCTAAAACCAGGTCGTAACACTCAAAAAGCCCTTTAAAGGCCTGTCAGGGGGTGAGGACCGGATGAAATGACCTCACTTTCCAAAGAGTGTCCTCACCTCCATGGTGTAAAACTCAAATAACTAAAAATTGGTTCTCACAAACACACACACACAAAGAAACAACAGGAGAGGTTTTGATTTTTTTCAAGTGATGGAGCCTCCTGAGTGTAAGATGAATGATGGTGAAACAAAAGAGCAGTTCGTCAGCACTCTGGTGCTCATTATGTTCCACAGGGATCAGAGTCTCCAAGTGGGACCTATTACCGTGTGTGTGTGTGTGTGTGTGTACGCGGCGCGTATGGCTGCAGGTCGCGGCGTGAGCATGGTATTTTAAACATCTAAATACACCCGTCGTAACTGCCGTCGTTAATGTAGTCATGTGCACAACGTAGCAGTCTGGACGATGTGCCTGGTTTCGGCGATCAGGGTAGCCTATAAACAAGCGCTCCGAAGTGGGAGAGTTTATCAACAACAATGGCTCCTTCATGACCCAGCGCCCAAACACCTGGTGAGCATGGAGCCCGCCCTCACGGACTTCTCCGAGCTGGTGAAACCCCTGACTGAGCAGCAAGGGTCGGCCTTTCAAGTTCAAGAGAGAGGCTTCCCGAGCAGTTTGGTGACCGAAAAACATCACGAGAAACAACACTACGTTTCATCGGCGGACCCGGGGAGCTGGATCCGTCTTTTCATCCTCTTGAACGGCATATTTTTCAAGAATGGTGTGTTTACAACTGAAAGCCATCGTGGAAAACCCGTTGGTTTCCCCCTTCTGAAGTACGTGGTTCGGATATTGAAAAAGCTCCCGACGGAGCAGCCGCTCCCGGAGGTATTAACACAGGTCTGGATCCAGGCTCAGCTGCGCTTCCTCCGGTAAGACGACTGCGCAGCCCTCGCTGACGACTACGAGACCAAATCAACGGAGGAAGGTGAGCAGAGATAAACTGTCATATCTTTGGCAGCACAGACAATCTGATGCCATTCGAATAATTTTGAAAAACAGTGAATACCCCGACCCCCCCTCCATGTCCGAGGGTCGACGTTAGTTGATGACCCACTTCCACCACCGCCCTGGCTTGACGTTTTACCTCACACGGAGCCGGTTTATTTCCCTGACACTGCGCACTTTACGCAGGCTGAAGCGGAGACTGTGCTGCGCAGTTTACCTAACAATAAAGCAGGTGGCATGGACTGTGTATCATATGAAGATCTTAAGGCCACGCAGCCAGTTAACATCAATCTTCAATGTCTGCTTGGAAAATAAGAGAGAATAAGAGAAGACAATATCCCGGACAACCCATCTACCTGGAGAGACATTTCCCTCCTACCTACCATCTATAAGGTGTTCATGAAATGTATTCTTGCCCGTATTCTCCGCTGGCTTGTGGATGTAAACATCTTGTCACCCAAGCAAAAAGCTCACATCAACCGGAAGGGCATGAATGAGCACGTGTTTTGTCTCAAAACAGGAACTGATGACTTTAAGCACGGGTAGAGTAAATTCTTTGCAGTTTTTTTTGGACTTCTGTGATGCATTTGGAACTTTGGCACATAATGTCATGATAACAGCTCTTGAGCAATTACATCTGCCTCAGGTTTACATTGACATTGTTAAAGATGTTTACTCGGGTTCATTCATACAGGTTATCTGTGGTAAACAGCTCACAGATTCACAATTCCTCTTCAAGTAGGCATTAAGACCGGCTGTCCATGGAGCGCTGTTAACTTTGTGTTGGCTATAAACCAGTGGTTAAAGTGGCTGTGTAGCTGTGCCCCTGCCAATATCATTTCCCCTAACCCTGTCCAGGGGCATGCAGATGATGCACAGATTGCCTCTCGTCAAGAGGCCGTTATTAACAACATCTCCAGAACTGACTCCTTTTTGAAGTGGTCAGGATTAGAGGTCAAAGATTCAAAATGTGCAGTTTTCTATGAAAGGCGGAGTGGGGGAAACCTCTGGTATCACTCTAAATCTGATACAATTTCTGTTTTCAAAATCTGCAATAAGCCACTCAGAGTTTATTCTCGTCATGAGACATATACATACCAAGGCCATAAGTTTAATGTGGCAGGTGAGTGGAAAGATCAGGTTGATGAAATCATTTCTGAGTACTCCAGCAGACTTGATTTAATCAATGCATCGCCCCTGACACTCATCATGAAACTGGAGGCAGTCAGAGTTGTAGCATTGGCCAAAGTACAACATCTATTTTCCAACGTACATGTTCCACGAAAGTCACTAAGTGACTTGACTTACAAAACTGTACGCTTAATGAGACAGTGGACTGGCCTCAATATTCATACAACATGCGATATCATATTCCACAGTAAACGTGAGGGTGGTCTGGGTGTCCCTAACTTTGAATGGACATATATTGCTACGAGGCTTGCACATCTGTTAAGTATGCTGAACAATGATGATCAATATGTCAGAGAACTCGCTCGAGCTTCTCTGTTTTTAGACCCAAAAAGACGCGAGGTCCCCCTGGCCTGTGG
>JAQFJA010000023.1:11665231-11676490 GCA_029874485.1 Naso brachycentron
GAGGTTAAACTAGGAATTCTTTTCACTTTTTTTATTTAGAAAAATTACTTAAGCCATTAATCGATTGTTAAAATGGTTGGCAATTAATTTTCTGTCGATCGATTAATCGATTGTGTACGAATTGTGTACGATAAGATTGGGCATCTAGTTGTGATAGTTAACATTAGGGTAAAGGGCCAGGGAGTGCACTCTGTCAGTGAGGGTCCTCACAGGTATAAAGGTGGCCTGCTATACCTGTGTATATACATGTGTGTGTGAGCACACTTTTTAAGTGCTCCTGATAACAGCGTGCTGGGTTTTTCCCTGGTGCCACCCTACTGTCCAATAAATTTTAAAGTGTGAAATGTCTTTCAAACATTGCTGCCCTCTCGGTGGACATGAGACGATATTTAATATGTTTGTCTGGGGCCTGTTTTGTCTTTTTAAGTCCTCGCACATCAGTGGATAAAAATAAGGACAATAAAGACGGGAGGAGTCTGTTCGCCCTGTTGAGGGTGTCTGTGTGAAGGTGACCTCACTCCCCTCTGCCTTTGCCGAGCAATAAAAACTACTTAGTGTGCATTTCTTCCCTAACAGCAAATTCACAAAGCAGAGGCAGCGAGCTAAATCCATATAATCTCAATTGAAAATTCCCCTCTGAGTGCGCAGACTGCCTCGTGTTATTGTATTTATGCCTTCTGTTGCTGGCAGTCTGCTTTGATGCTCATTACTCGCTGTCTGTAACGCTGATATAAAGTAATATTCATTTCTTTCATCTCTCTTTCCCACCCAACATGCACAAACACAGTAACAAATATATTTACAGACAGTCTGAGGAAGTCTCTATGGACGCACAATCACACCTCATACAACTGTTTATTTCCATTACCAACAATCTGGCAGAACGTGAGAGATTTAATGGCATTTCAGAATGTAAGAGCAACTGAAGTGTACACTGTCTTGTGAGCTATTTTTCCCTATCATACACCACCATGACACCCAGACATCAGGATTTCATTGCAATGCTGTGAGGAGCTCGTGTGAGCACATCTTCTCCCAACACTGTGTGCACATGTGAATGACCACACAGGCAGTGAGAGCTGTACTGTACCCCGTCAGGAGAAAATCTCAGAGATGCAATGAGTTGCTTGAAGTGACTCCAAATTTAGACGATCCCGCTCAAAGCTTCGACAGCTGATGTCTCTTCTTTTTGTTCTTCAACTTCTACTCACAAACGTGGGTCCAAAATAGAAAAGTGCTCTGATCCAGATATAGATTAAATGAGCACGAGACAAAAATGTAGTGCAAATAAAAATACTACTTGAGTTGCAAAGAAGACACAAAGAGGCCAGATTTTTAAAAGCAGCAGCATCCGATGTCGCAATTTAATGCACTGGTGATTTTAAACGAGCTGGTGTTGCAGTGAAAATCTGCAGGCCGGGCTATGGGGCCTCTTGACGCTGCAGTTCTGACATCTGCCAGCAGGGGCACAAATAAAGGAACGCCAGAATAAATTTCTCCTCAGGACGTAAAATCTCTTAATCCTGCCAGTTTTCAGGATAATACCAGTTCTCTTTCTCCACTGGTGGTGGTTAGTCTTTAATAAACATCTAGTCAGCATCATTATATGCTGAGGATTTCCTGCTGTGACTACATACAGAACCACAGTGTGACCTAAATGCCAAGACTCTGAAGTAAGTAAAGTGACAAAGTGAATCCACTGCTCATCGTGGATTATTTATTGGTTGCAAATGCACGGGGAGTTGTGTACAGTGATGTTGTTATTTTGTTGGGAGACTGCTCACATTACAAAAGCACATGCATGTCCTTAAGACAAGCTTGCACACACACACACACACACACACGGAGGCCCTGCTGAGTGGCTGTAAGAGAGACTGTCATCCTCCGTAGAGCAGCTCTTGACACACGTGGTAAATATTGAATGAACTTTACTTCATCCGCTTCGGAAAGCAATGCCTCTATGAAAAAGTAATGGCAACAAACGGATTTGTCATTTTTTTGGCGGACTTGGATTCATGTCATCACAGCAATTATGTAACAGTGACCAACTTACACAGGGTGAATCTGAAACCAGGAGCGCAGATGCTTGATGTTGCTTTTTTCATATTTCCACTGATCAAAAATGGAGTCACATAACCATTTCATCTTTAGCGAACTGCTCATACACCTGTAAAATGTTGAAGTGATGACAAGTTGAGGCACTCCCCTCTTATATTTCTACCAGACCAGTGACCCGTTACCACAGAGGAGTAAACATGAGTTAACCATTAGAGTTTCAGGAGCTTGTCATGCGTTTAAGCACTGATATTTCAGCCATAAAAGGGGCTGAGAGTGCCCATAGTGCTCCACGGGCGACTGTATATAACATAGTAAAAAGACCCAGGACTAGGTTAACTCACCAGATTGCCCCAGGGCCAAAACGTGCTGTAGGCACCTACTGATCCAACATTCCCTCCAATCTTACATGTCCCTTTAAATGTCCCTTTGTATTTCATCACGTATTAGACATGTACTCAAAGCCAGTGTTTAGTGCCAATGCAAGAGGAAGTGTGGGCTGTATGTAGGGAGTCCAAAAAAGGAGTGAGAAGGTTGTGATGGTGGATGGGCACATAGCTTGTCTCAATTTCATGCAGGAGTCCAGAGACCTGCAAGGAAAAACTGTATTTTACAGCTACAGTCTTTTCTTAATCTTAACCAAATGTGTTGGTTTAAAAGTATTTTAACCTTCCTTTACCACAACCACAAGATTTACCTGACCTAAACCATACCAGAGTTGCCATCTGCAGATATTGTAGAGAGGGAGAGAAAAAGCTGGGATTATGGTAAACCTTTGGTTTTTCAGAATTATTCAATAATGACATTCTGTGAAAACAGGATTCCTCTGAGAGTTATGTAAGCTGTGTATTGTGCAACAACTGAAATAATCGAGGCTTCAAAACTATTTTAAAATGGGGGCTTCTCAACAAGATGGGTCTTGGTGTTGTCTCAAGACTCATGTCATTTTTAATGAGTAGTTTTTAATGAGTCTATGAGTGGTCCATGCACTACTTACAAACTTGAAATCCATTTACAGTAAATTACTACAAACTAAACTGCCTCATGGTGAACCTGGAGCTCCTTCAGGGTCTGGGGCCCCACAGCAATTGCTCATTTAGTCTAACTTTGGGGGCTACTTAAAAAAAAAACCTCCATGCATATTGCATATTATTAGAAAACATCACTGTAATTTAGTTTGTGCTCTCTAAACTATTTATTTTCTTACATTTTTGATAGGATGCTGCATATGACTCTAAGCACAACAAAAGTCAGAACAAAACCTGTTATTTTTCTAAAAATCTACCAAACATGGTTGCCAGTGTGTGTAAATCATATAGGTTGAGGTTTGTATGTAGTGAAAACTGATGTTCCTCCTACATGTCATCGCCTGTGAGTGATCACAGCGAGCCTGAGGAAGCGCCCCTGGCAGTGTAGTGGGAGTGAAGCGCCTCCTGTGTTATTTCTCCTCCTCTCCATCCCTTTATGCCGAACCAGAACCATTCTTCGCTCCCCTCCTTCAGGCTTCACATCCGGGTCATCCGCCAGTATCTGTCTCTTGCGTCTGTGTGTCTGACAGAGCAATAATTATTTCATCCACCACCGTGCTGTACTGCAGCCCTCTGCCCGACTGCGCGGCTCGCCGAGCGGACACTGCGCGTGGCGTGCACCGGTAACGATGGAGCCACGGGCGCTGTGAAGCTGCAGCCGGTCGCACAAAGACAGGGATGAGACGGTAGGAGGCTTTTCTGTGGGCCAGCCCGCGGTGATTAACTCGCCCTAACGATGTCTAAGAGCCTCAAGAAGAAAAACCACTGGACCAACAAAGTCCACGAAGCGGTGATAACCCGAGGAAAGGAAGGGGAGCTGGGGTTCGAGCTGAAAGGGGGCGCGGAGAACGGCCAGTTCCCCTTCTTCGGCGAGGTGAAGCAGGGGAAGGGACTGATCCAGAGCGGCAAACTGGCCCAGGATGAGCTGCTGCTTGAGGTCAACAACATGCCAGTGGCCGGGCTCACCACTCGGGACGTTCTGGCCGTGATTAAACACTGCAAAGACCCGGTCCGCCTCAAATGTGTCAAGCAAGGTGAGACATGACGAGCACCGCCGCGCGGGTTTGAAGTGGCGGGGAGGAGTGTGTGTGTGTGTGTGTGTGTGTGTGCTGTGTTTGTGTGTTTAGCTGGTTTGACTAAGATGTCATTTGTGCAGTCATCTGTCAGTCTGCACTAAAGGGAGACGCTGCGCGTTTAGGTGGACAAAAGCAACAAACCCGTGCGCAGGCCTGTGTGCTGGTGAGATGTAATTATGTGCCGTAATGATGGGCTCGCTCCACCGGGATCTCTAAACTGTAATGCGTGCAGCAGCCGCCGTTTGTTTATCACCGTGTCGCTGGTTCGATGCCACTGCCCGGAGGGGGTGTGTCCGTTTAGGCGTCACGCCACAAGCCTGCGGTTTTCTCCTTATTTTGGCCGAAGACGGGGCTCGTCTCAGCAAACAGGCCTGCGCCGTGGATCAGATGTTTTTCTCCGAGCTGTGCAGTACAGTGTGAGCGACAGACAGACAGACTTCTCACAAAACACACAGTCTGCTGGCTGCCTCTCCAGACTATCACACTTCTTGGTGTAATTACGCACTGATGAAAAATTAAACCTGTGCAGCTTAATTACTGTCAGACACACTGTCATGTTGATCCCTCTGTAGTCAACATGGTTTGCGTTAACTGCCACTGTTCAAATGTCACTCACGTGTATTTTGTTTATGTAATGTTGCTGAGTTCATGAGTGGAAAATAGGCTAAATGTGCAGTCTCTTCCAGTCACGGTCTGAGGAGCATTTGAGTGTTTTGTTATTGTCAGCCAGTGCTGTGTTTTGTGTAATTATTGTGGCCTCTGAGGCTGGAGACGTGTAGTGTTTCTGAGCACAGCAGTGGATTTATAGCAACACTGTTGACTGAATGACCTGCTTCTGTCAGCCAGTGTAAAAGCAGACATGGTGTCTATAGGACGAGAACATTGGATTGAAAGAACAGCGGAGGAGATAGTCATCATCACACCCTCTGAGGCTCAGTGTAAGTCCTAATAAATGGCTAAAAGGGCTGCGTTCTCAGCCATGAAATGAGCATTACAGAGGCTGGGGACACGAGTGAAGCAGGAATCAAATCAGTTTTTATTTTTGGACATTGCCAAGTTTGCTCGTAGAGGATTTGTCTTCACACTCTTCGCCTCACTGCTCGCTCTCAATCTCGGCGTTTCCAACGGTTGCGTCAGTGTGATTGATTATTGAGTTATAGCTGCTGACAGAGTAAGAGTGCGGGCTTGTGATGTGTGTGAGGTTAAATGCTGATGTGCATACATCTCACACAGGTCTGTCCTGTCCAGCCCTCCCTCTCATATCCATTTAAACATGAGTCTGTCTGTTTATTGAGCCACACCGCCTCACACTGCTCTCCTCCCGAATGTCTTTGCCGAGAACGACCTCGAGCAATCTGCTGTTTGTGCGCAGCTTGTTGTCCCACCCGTTCACTGTATAGGTTTTGTTCTCACCCCTTCCATCTCTCTCTCTATGTCTTGCTGTCACATTATTATTTGACTTCCATCCAGTGGAGAGCGGAGTGTATTTATGGCAGTGTGCTTGCGGACAGTTGCTAACACACTCGCGGCCTGCTGAGGAATCGTCTAGAAGCAGTCCAGTCACTGTGCTCGGAGGCCTCACACGCAGCCAAATCAGAGATTGATGTCCTGTCTGGGTACAGAATCATGTCTGACTGCCCATGCGAGCAAGCAGACACACTTACACATTTTAAGAGAGTATTTTCAGTCAGGTAGAAACCCCCTTTGTGTCCCTGAGGGAGTACAGCAGTGACAGCGAGGCCTGATGGACCTCCACAGTGAGCTCACTCCGCTCTGACCTCCTCTCACAAACTGTGTCACATCTACACAACACACACATTCGAATACACAGGAGAGGACACTTCTTTGTAAGAGTGGGCATATATACACCTTTTGTGGTTTTTATTTGTAGTGCTGTTGCATTCTCAGCCTATTTCTGGATCAGTTTATGGACTGAGCCATGAACACAGACGGTATCATTTTCACAAGTCCGGTGCTGGCGAGATTTCTTGCAGGTCACAACAATGCAGGTGTAAGTTATTTGAATCAGGAAGAGTTTACAGACGTCATGAGCTGCGTGAATTACTGTTAAATAACTTAATTCGTCAGTGGAACGTGGCATACTGTTTTGTTTTGCAGAGAAATGACCTAGAAATGTGATAGATAGCAGACTTGCCAAGAAAGAAACATGCTTTAAGTGTTCATCTCCTGAGGACTGTTACTTATTCGAATGCTCTGTGCTCGGTGTGTGTGTGTGTGTGTGTGTGGTGTGTGTGTGTGTGTGTCCACTAATGGCAGCATAACAGCATGATAACACCAAACTTCACCTGAAAATCAAAACAAAACGAAAATACCTCTTCACTTACTGTGTGGAAATAATACTCTGAAATCTAAATCAGCATTTTCAACATTTTCAGGGTCTGTTAAAGTTTTTTTTTTTTTCACAGCAGACTTTTTTTTTACATGTCATAGTTGAACAAATACAGTTGTAAATAATAAAATCAATGATGGCTAACTTCCTTTTAGCTGCCTCAGTTTCAGAATTTGGTTATTGTGCGTTCAGGCTCACTGTCATGATTTAGGCTGATTACATAATAACAGTTGGGCTAAAAAGTGGAGAATTTCTTTAGGTTTAAAACAAGTTTTGCGCTCATACAACAACGTTGTGAAAACAGTCCTTTTGCACACAGACCTGCAAAAATGATCTGTAGTATGCATGCCAGGCCAGTAGTTGGCGGTGTAACTTTGCAAATTAACACTAAAAACTGAGTCAAAAACTTTCTTAGCATGGTGAGTGTGATTAAAGAAGAGGATGGTGGCAAAAGCATGTTTGAAACAGTCAAAATTGTTGACACAAACAAAGATTAATAGTTTGCCTTTGTTATTGTTGTTATCTGCACATGCCAGTCAGGCTGAAAGCGTAATAGCCAAGCGCAAAGTGGGGAAATGTTGTCACCATTTTCACAGGAATTGAGTTTTGGCAGTTTAGAGTGAGAGTCAGTTTAATTTTAAAGATTCAAAAGTTTATTTTTTCAGGCTGTTTTTATGTGAAAGGCCAAAGTGCAACAAAAGTTTATTGTTTTAAGCAAAAACCATTGTTGTATAAACGGCCCGTTATGCATTAAAACGGAGCCTTCGCTTATGTTTTTGGTAACATTTGTGCTCTTCCCACAATGACAAGTCAAAAAGTCTGCAGTGAAAAAGGCCCACCACCATAATCAGTGTAATTAATAATTTCTAATGCATGCACACTCTATTGAAAGGATATTTTTCACCTGAGTGTTAAGATTGCATTTTTGATTTGAAAAAAAAAAAAACATGTAGTTATAGATTTCTTTAATGCTGGTTTGCAAATGAGTTATTGACCGCGTCCATCTGTATGCAATTATCTGATAAACATCTCTCGCCCGTGTTCGTCTCCCCATCAGCACCAAGCAGGAGTGACGTGCAACCGGCTGCTCGGCTCAGTGAGGCAGATTTATAAAAGTGCTGTGAAGATCATAACCGGCAAGAGGTGTTAGAACACTATGGAGAGGAGGGAAGTGTGAATGAGTGTGTGTGTGTCTGTGTGTGTGTGTAAGGGTGAGAAAGAGAGGTGGAGTTTTAAGAGAAGAGCGCGGCGAAGGTGTGAGAATACACAGATTCTGCCTTGTGATATTTTTATTGATTATCTCTGGCAAAGTCTTTCATTTTAAAACCAGAATAGCAGTAAATGGATATTTCTTGAGTGTTTGTTTTATGATGTGTCTTTGTTGAAACAACTTGTCACAATAACTAAAGCATAATAGACAAAATAATACAGTGTCAGCCTACTTCTCCCCATAATAGGCATTTTTTATTCATTTATTTTTTTTTTGTTTTGTCGATTCCATTTTGGTGCTGCACATCTGTTAGTTTCTCCTGTTTATTCTCTTTTTTTCCAGCTCTTTTTTTAGTTGCCTTTAATTGGCATTAATCCTTTGTCATAAAATAAGCACAGTGATATAAATATTATTAATGTCAGCTATTTTTGGTCTTGTTTTTTCCCTCAGATTATATATAGGACATTTTCCCAGGCTGAGTGCACAACAAACGGTGCTCTAATTTTCATAGGAATAAACAGAATATCCAAAATGCTGTTTCCTCTACCTGAAGGTGCTTAGCCGTAGATAAGCAAAGCACACTTAAACCCAGAAATATGACACTGTTTGATGATAGTGCCTTGAAATGTAATTTTCTTCTTTCCAAATTGTGTTTTTGCCTCTCGGAGGAAGGAGACCCCAGGACATTTCATCCACTCAGGTTTTATGAGAACGATGTGTTGTGAAAAACAACACAAATTCAAAATGTTAGGATGCCCTTTCACATCTAAGTCTATGTCAAACTGCACAGCAGCTGTTGGCCACTTTCTATATAGGGCAGTCTGAGTCAGGGAGCGCTCTGTGTACTGATGAAACTGTAAAGAGGGATAATGAATATAAACATGGTAAAATTATCTTTAAGACTTGTAAAGTTACAGCTGACAATCAGTGATCTGTTTCATGAAATCAAGGGTTCAACAAGTGTCAAGATTTCAGGGGTTTTTTTTGTAAACAACTGGTCCTTGATTTCAAACAGATGTAAACCAAAACAAGTGATGACTGTCCCAACAGATTTTATTGTTGTAGTCAAAGCAGGCTGTACAATAACGCCAATGCTGAAAAGAAAGTTGGATGAGAGGTCTGATAACTTTTTAATTTTTTCCCACATACTCTTTTTAAAACCCCGAAAAGCGTCTTAAATGTGCATCTGGTGGCTGCGTTTACGACAAAATGCGAAAGGACTCAGGGTAAAGCTGCACGTCCCTCATTCTAACACACACCTTGGAGTGTTTTTATCCTTGCAATGAAAAAACGTGCTTGGACAAGCTACACAGCGGTCAGAGTTAATGTTTAATGTTGAAATTTTCACACGGTATGCTTGGCCTTTGTGTAGAAAAAAATTGAAGAGGAGAAATAATTGATAAGTTTAGTAAATGTAACGCTGTCTTGTGAAAGTTTTGGTGAGAGTTGCTGGAGTGTAAGCTGCTAAACCAACGTGCAGAACAGAGCTGCTTGTACTCTGATATGGTGGCTGAGCAGCCATTTTTCTGGTGAAAAGTGTAAAACTCTCAAGTAATGCAGTTAGCCAATAACAGGTCACTGGCCTTTGTAAGAAGGTCACTACTTTTCTTAGTGGCAGTGGACTTCAACCAGGGGGTTGTGACCCCTAGGGGGTCCATGGAGGTGCTACAGGGGGTCCCCCCAAAAAGTTAAAATCTTTCATGAAAATAATTTATATCTGGGAATTTTTTTTAAATTTGGACAAAAATTTTATTGAGTAAACTCAAAAGTAAACTCTAATATTAATTAATATCAATAATAAGATACTTTTTACAAATATGATAATGATTGAGTATAAAGTACAGCTGGCTCGTCTTAAAACGCTTCTAATGCTTTCTAAACTTTTTATCTGGGGGTCTCTGCTCTGTTTCTCTTATCGATCAAGGGGTCCCTGGGCTGAAAAAGGTTGAGGACCCCTGCTTAGCGGTCTAGTTAGCCGAGTATGCTGATGCTTACAGCTTATGTTAGATTTAGGTTTAAAGAAGCCTAAGAAAGGCATCATGCACCAAGCTTCAACAAATAGTTAAATCTGTAGCCTGAAAAATCCTCCATGACTCGTTACAGTTTAGCTATGATATGAAGCTTAGCTAATAGTCAAATCTCAGATTTACTGCCCATATAGAGTCATTTAAATGCCTCTGTCAGACAAAAAAGCTGTGGCCATGTTGCGGCATGAAACAGTGTCTGTCCAAGTGGCATTTTAATGTTTCTAGAAACTAACAAAGACCCTGTAGGATTCTTAGAAGTTGTCAAATCTTCTGACTGGACTGTCCAAGTCCTGACAGTCCTTGTAATGCGGGCACAGTATGGAGGGACAGATGGAGGCGAGAGAAAGAGGGCAACCTTCTTCTCCTCTCGTGTCGCTTTGTTGATGAGAAGCTTGAAGAATCAGTGCATAACATCCTGTCTGCTCTGTTGGTATTAATAACTCACCAAGAGATGAGTTCTGTCAGAGACGGAGGATGATTTTATTGAGGCTAGAAGCTGCTGGAGCTCAGCTCAGAGGATCAAACTCGAGCTCAGCCAGCCAATGACCAAATGTCTAACTGGTCCAGTTAAGTGATTTAGGTCAATGTAATTCTCCTCACCGTGGACGCACTGCATGGGACAATGTGGGACTATGCTGCTGCATGTGTTTGCAAAATGCAGATAGGAGTTTTGTTTGCTTGTTTAAGACATTTTTTGCCATCCCTAAGTCAGAGCAGGGTTGCAGCTTTTACTAAAGCAATGATGATACATTTCTTGTATATGTACCTATTTTAGCGATAGTGGTGTGTGATCGGCTGTGAAGCACTGTGTACAAAGAATGATTGAAGAAGGTTTTCCAGGGTTTTCCCAGAATAACACAGAGACCTCATAGTGATGGATCACCATGGTGATGTGAATATGCATATATGATTTAGTTTGTGCAAAAACAGGCTGTATTTCACAAGTAGGATGTTGCCATTAAGAGCAGATTTTTTTGGCTGAGATAAAACACCATATTCTTATGATTATTCATGATAGTGTGTGTGTGTGTGTGTGTGTGTGTGTGTGTGTGTGTGTGTGTGTGTGAGTGGATGTGTAGTACTCATGTTGTGGGGACATAAATTTGTTTACACAGTCACATTGTGGGGACTTGACTTCCTATTGAGCATCCTAATTCTATTAAGATTAGTGTTAAGGATTGGCAAGATTATGATAATGTTTATGGATAAAGATTGTAAATCTATTATAATTCAGTGTCCCTAAAAGTGATGGAAACACATCTGTTTCTGTGTGGGTGCGTGTGTGCATGGGCATAATGCTTACTGTGAGAGCAATAAGAGATGGTTTCTTTGTTTGTGACATTTCAGTTTTATATCAGCTGTTCTGGTGAAGCGAGATAGCTGGACAGAAGTCGATCAAAAATAATTGGTCAATAAAGTAAAGACTCTGCAGCGCATAATATATCTGTTTACTATGATAGCATTAGTGCTCTACAGCAGCTGCTTTCTGTCCACGTCCATTCGTTGGCGCTCT
>JAQFJA010000023.1:11676590-11694957 GCA_029874485.1 Naso brachycentron
ACAAACACACCCAAATCAACTCAGTTTTAGGAAGCTGACAAAAAATTAAAAAGACAATATTTCAAACAATATATTTTTTTTTGACGATTTGGGTTCCCAGAGGCTTTAAGGAACCTCATGTAATGAACTTAACATGCTTCATACTGTTTTTTTTTAACATGCCTGTATTTATTTCCTGCCGTGGCTTTGTCTTTTTTTTCGAACATTTTAGTTTGTTTAAAATGAGAAAGAAACAATGTGCTGCAACAACCTCCGGTGAGTTGTGTAATAAATCTGACTTTTGCTGATGGGTAAACTGGGAGTGTTATCGAATAAATGCCACATAGAATCTTACACAGCTACAGCTCAATGCAGACAAAAAGGCCCCTGTCATTGTATATAATATAATGTAAATGTCTCTGGGGCATTAATGGTTCTACTTGTTCAGGGTGGAGCCAGATTTATCTCTTGTATATTCTGCTAAATACTATATCAGTGCATCAGATTTAATGTATGCTTAGTGTGCGTAATCAGTTTGCAAAGTAACTGATAAACATAGCTCTTGGTGGAGTAAAAAGTAGCTCTAATTTGAGCTTACTTTATACCAGAGTGAGTCACTACCGTCCTCATCACTCCCATGTGAGGTCCTGCTGGCACCCTGCCTGTTTCCCTCTCCTGATCTCAGTCACTCTGCAGGTGGGAAGGTTCGCTGAAGCTGCTGTAGCTGAGAGACAAAACCATCTCTCACCTCCAGAGATGGAGGCAGCCAGGACATCTGGCTCATCACGACTGCTGCATCAACATGAGCTGAAAGTTATACAGTCTGTATGTGTGTGGGCTTGTGTGTATGTGTGTGTTCCTTCTGCTGGCACACACATATAGACACAAACAAATTCACAGTATGAGGCATAAAGTCTGCCTTCAAAATGGTGTCTAGGCTACTGTATGTAGATAACCTTCTGAGTGTGACAGTGGAGCCAGGTCTACACTGAAACAGGAGCCCCCCCTCCCAGTTTTACATAATCATATCTTTTCCTGTCAGGCACAGAAGACAGGAGGTGGTTTTATTTATTTTATTTCATGTTATTTGCACAGTAGAATAAAAACAGCAGAACAACAACAAAATAGAAGCAAATTGTGCAGGTGAATTACAGAAAACCCTTAAAGGCTTATGGTAAAATCTTACCTCAAAAATGGATTACAAATACAAACACAGAATCCTACAATGTATAGAAATAAGTACAAGTTGACAAAGGATCAATAAACTAGAATTAGATATGACATGGCAACGTGGGTGTTTTTACATGTGTGAGTGTATGTGTTGATGCATGCGCATGAATAAGAATGTGTGCAGGCAAAGTAGTTTCATTCACTGACATCATGTAGATGAGCCAGCAGTGCTAATCTGATAGCTTCGCAGTAGGCTTCAGGTCTGAATGAGAGGGATTATAAAAGCTGGCGTCAGGAGCTGCTCCGCCGCAGCACTGGTGTTGGTGGGTGGCCACCAACAATGTTCTGTGATTTTTATGACTTTCTGAAGAGGCTCACCGTTGTTCCAGAGCTGAATATCTTGGTTTGGAGCCAACTCATTTACACTGTGTTGTGTACACTGAATGTACAAAACATGAGGGACGTTATCCCAATAACGAGTTAAAGCCCTTATTATACATTCACACCTCAATTGTTTGAAAATCCTTTAATTCTTGGCTCATTTTATCTTTATGTCAACATTTGCTTTTTTTTTTCTGTGGGAAATTATGACATAATCAATTTTACCTGAATTTACCTCATTATTGTACCTCATACTGTAATATGTACCTTAGCTGTATTGCTATAATTGAAAGCATAGAAGGATTTAATTACTTGACTTGTAAATATTATCCTAATTGCACTGCAGCTGCAGCAGCAAGCAGCTTCCTGTCTTATGGAAGAAATCTCAGCTGATGTATTTAACTAAGTGCTTTATTTGCATAAAGATCCGTTTATCACTGTAGTTGATACATTCCACCAGTAGAGGGCAGTAGTTGTCTATTCAGTTCCTTCATTTCCTTTAGAGCTCTTAAAGCAGCCTTCCTCACTGCACTGACACGAACAGGTGTTAAACTCCAGAAATGATGCTGCTTATTTTTCCATCCAGTAATTTTTTAGCAGAATATGATCAAGATTCAGACATTTACGGCCATTTTCTCTCCTGACAGTTGTTGTCTGTAGTGTTGAACAATTTGCTAACTCTCCAGAAAAACTGTAACTTAAGACTGATGACTGCAATTAAAACCAGAGGATCTCAAGATTTTGTTCTGAAGGACTAAACTGTGAGTGTCCCGCACACTTAAGACAATAATACAAAAAAAGCACAAAAAAGCTAACCCTGTTAGCTACCCTCTTTTTTATTCAGATCATGATTAAATAATATTCTTTTAAGCTACAGACATGGTTTATATTTTCCATTTAAACAGCGGATTCACTTTAGTTCTTAAACAGTTACTAGGTCATATATATATATAACATTATTATTCCAAGGCCGAAGTTTCCGTTTGATTTATACAGAGATTGAAATATTACGCTCTGAGACGCCTCAGCCTTGGAATAATGAGGGTGAAAGGGGGAATAAAATGTTGAAATTTGGAGTGATGTATATGATGACAGTCATAATGAAATGATGATGGCTGTATGGATGAGCCGCAGAAAAATGTCCACTTAGTGAAGAGCCTATAAGTAATTTTCCCCCTGACCTGTTAAGATGTTAGTTATGCTCACTTGTCACTGACTTTTATGCTGGTGCGTATAATATTCCCGTTCATATTCATCCTAACATGTAATAATGAGAAATAAAAAGAGCAGTCAGGTCAGTACAGGCGAGCTGAATTCAATTCATTTAGCTTTGATTTAGCAGCATGAAGGGCCCCTGCGGTGATACAGACAGCCTTTATTAGACTATCAAACCATAGCTGCCAAATGAAGTACTGGAATCATTACAATGCTCATAAGGCAGCCTTTTCCCAGCCAAAGCCACAATTATTAATTTTTTGTATTGACTGGGAGCACAATCCCTGCTGGCTTTAATCCCTAAGGTTATCGACTGCTGCGCCCTCAAAACCAATAAGTTTGTTACTCTCTGTTGCGTCTGTGGTTTTGTCTACCCAGACCCCCCCCGCCTTTTTTCTCCCATTATTGTGAGTTAACTTCCCACTGCCGCAGTACAGAGGATAAAGTGTTTGATCCGACACATGCCAGAGTTTTCTTTCCTGTCTGTTTCTCAGTGCTCAGTCAGTCTGTTGCTTTATTTCTCATTAAGATGCATCCGACTTGTTGTTCCTGACAGAGTGTAAGGAGCAGCGCTTGAACTGGAGAGCGCAATCAGGTGTGACAAACATCTCCATACAGCCACATTTAAAACAGGAGCCGCCACATACACAAGAACAGTCATCAGCATGAATGTGCGAGGCGAGGGGGGATGAGGAATCAATTTGCCCAGCATGAGAAGAGGTGACTGGAAAAGGGAGTATTGAGGTTGGCAATTCCTATAACCCCCCTCTTTAATCTTGACGTCTCATTTGTAGTGTGAGCTTGTTTCTCTTTATAGTGACTCAGAGGCTGTAAATGTGTGTCTGGCCTTGATTACGGCACTGTCGAGAGAGACATGGAGAAACATCATCATTAAGACTAGTCTGAAGATAGGGGGGAATCAATATTAAGACCTTTAGGAGAGAGGCTCCGTCATTTACTATTAATAATGAGACCTGCTGCCTGCTGTAATAATGCCATTAGGATTACTGGAAACAGATACATCTAGATTGCCTTCAGAGTACATACTCTGTATAATTCTCATACGCTCTTTTTCTCCATCTTTCTCTCTTTCACACACACACACACAGAAACACGCAGGCCATCTGAGACCAGCTCAAACTACCTGTGCCTGCTAATTGGGACTGTAAAACAAGAAAAAGTAAACTAGGTCATATCAGGATAGTCTTAACAGGACCACTGGAGAGGTGGATGAGGACACAAAGAGAGAACTTGGGCAACTAAAATGATAGATGGGAGAAAAGGAGAGACAGTGAAGAAAACAGGACCAAAAAGGATTGTTGGAAAATCCGAATAGCATAAATATGCAGGGGAAATGTAAATAGTATATAGAGCAACAAATTCTTTGGAGAAGATGACAGAAATAATTCAAGATGAGATAAAACTGCTCAAGATGTTCTATATACATGAAATGAACAGATATGTGTAATTGTATGCAATATATTATATATACTAAAATTAATTAGAGAACCAACAAAAGTAGAAAAAAATGAATAAAGAAGTTGTGAACTGCAAAACATTAATGGAAGTGGTATTGCTACAAATCACAAGTAATTTTTCACTTAAACCTAATATACATTATATATAATGTAATGTAACTAAGTAGCCTACATGTACTCAAAAACGGTTGTTAAGTAGGCCTAGGCCTACAATTTGAGGCATGTGAACCGGACTTTTTTTTTCAGTTTCATCCAACTTTTAACTTCTACTCCACTGCATTTCAGAAGCAAACAATGTACTTCTTTTCCTCATTAAAATTCTTAAGAAATTAATTATCTTTAAGATTATAATTTTTCATACTTTCCCTATCTCGTGTAAAACAGAATTCTGCTTATTTTCAATATGACTTTTTTGATAAACTGAAGGGTGGAGTTTTTTTCTGACCATTACTGCTTAAAACCTACCTATGGCAGTAAAGGCAACATAAAAATTACACATTAGGCAGAAATAGTAAGAAAGAAAAATCTTAAAAAATCAGTATAACTTGGACAGGAACCATTTGACTACACTGAGTACTTACTCACTGACTTTTTGTTCTCATTGTATGGGAGATTTTTTTTTATTATTATTATTTTTTTAAACTTGGGCGTAAGTAGCCTGAATGGTTTAAATACTTCTTTGGTTTAAGCGTGTAAGCGTTTTTAATTTTGTTTTAGTGCTTTAATTTTGTTTCCTCTTATTTTGAAAGTCAGACGTCGCGCGCATAGATCTGGATTAACCAGAATTCGCCCCCAAAAATGTAACGGCAGTTACCCACGTCACGGCAGAGTTGAAGTCTGCGGAGTTAAGCAGTAGCGTAATAGTTAGGTTACTACAGTATGTCAGAGTATTTGACCAGTTCCTGTCTAAAGGGGGTAAAAAGGCAAGTTTAATTACTCTAGTATTTGTAAATGTATGTTTATATGTCAATTAGCTGTGTTTGTGTTGCTGTTAACGTTAGCTAACGGCTAACCGTTACTTTCCTGTTGGAGTTACTTTTGTTAATAACGAAGCTTTCACATGATTTCACATGAGTTCACGGAGTTCACGACACAAAAACACAACATTAACACACACACGCACACACAGAGTAGTTTGTTTAACTCAAACTATCCTCCTAAATCGTGACAGCCTTGCTGTTTTCATTTTCGCACCATTCAAACTCCACACAGCAGCAACCAGACGTGTCAAATAAAACATGAACAGGTGCAGCCAGTAACACTGATGATGGCTCCAGTAAAAAATGTCAGTGCAGTACAGCAGTGGCTGTTGCTGAATTTTATTTAATTTTTGCGTGTAATGTAGATTTAAATAATGTGTATCTCATGGAGTTTTTTACTCTAACTAGAAACATTTACTTTCTTACTGATTAAAAAGTATAATTATCAAAAGTATGAGAAGTATTTTCAGAAGCCTTTTTCAAAGAAGGGCTCTGTGATGGGTCTGCCCTTTATTGATCATGTTGATCAGTACGATTGGAAGCGACACCTGTGTTTGACTTGTTTGCTGTGAGAATCAGTTATATATAATTTCTGTCCAAACAGAAAGCAAAAGCACACTTAAATGATAACCCTAAATTATAGCCATACTGGCCCACCAGAAGCCTGACCAAAAAACAACAACAACAACAACAACAACAACAACAACAACAAAAGCTTTTACTGGTAGACTACCTGTCCTGTCCTGTACCTGGAGGTCTGATTAATTCTCATAGAAAAACTCCAACAATTGCTGTGGGCTCTGTGTTGTGGACATGTTGGATTATGCTGTGACCTCTCTAGTGAATTCTGAAGCCTTTCTTTCTCAATAAAATGCAAAAGTATCTGTACTTTGTTTTTAAATGTAAAAATCCTGTCAGTAGGGTAAACATCAGCACTATATTGCCTCATGTAAGTAAAGGAAATAATGGTGCACAATCTGTCGCCACAACCTGAAAACAACATTTTACCTGTCTACCCGTCAGCAATGCTGAGGGAGTTTCTGAATATTTCCAGTCTGGCTTGAGTTTTCTGAATTCTTCATTGTCGGTGACCTAAAATGATGTTCGCCCGAAATGAAAGGCCAGAATCACACAGAAGGAGCCTTGATTTAAAAGTACACGTGTAACCTACATGTGGCCGGGCTGTGAAGCCTTTGGAATCATTGGATTCAATTTGATTCAGTTTTGTGGGGTCAAGATTGGATTAAAAGTCCAATTTGAATTCAAAATGATTCTCAGTGTCTCTTGCTCCAGCATAAAGTGTGCCGAAACATTCGCTTGAGGTCCTTAATGACTAAGTATGTAAAGGCAAATATTACAAGAGCTAAAACTCTAAACACTTACTCTCACTAAAAGACTTAGGCCTGCTCCTCTTTTTTACACTTGTGTGTGCATTTCCAGAAGGAGTTGGTGTATATATGCCGACTCCCACCCTGCAGTTTGTACTCTTCTGTAGCCTGTGTGATCTCTTGTGGGAGTGCGGGCAAGCTATCGATCCCCTAATCTCTGTCCGAGTTTTTCTCCTCCTCGATAACCACTTGGGTTCGGCACCTCCTCACTTTAACCCTCCCACACTGCTGACCATCTGCTCAGATCTCAGGCTTTAACCAGCCAAATGGACCCTTGGTTTGCTCAGTGTGGCAGCGTGTGTTTGTGACTTGGATTTGAACAGGTGTGTGTTTTTTTTAAGGGAAAGAAGGGAATACTTATGTGTGTCAATCAAGAGAGTCAGGGATTATGTACAGAAAAGTACTGAGTGTCTACCCGGCCCGACTTGACATGATTACATGACGTGATGTTGCATCACGTTTGACGTCTCACTGTAGCACAAGTCCGAGTTTGCATGATGCCAGCATGAGTTTGTGAAGTATGACTGCAGGGTTGTTTGCACTGAAGAGTTGAGCAGTTAAACTTTGTGAGGAGAGTAACTCAGAGAGAATCAATGTGGCATGACTGTGTTCCCTCGTGTCTCAGCCTCATGGGAAAGTGGGCATGTCATGCTTAATTATGCCTTTCCAAATCAAATGAAATGGCTTCAGTTGGTTTCTGCATCTCTCTGCCCCTCCCCCACGCCTCATGTTCATGCACAGACAAAAATGCGATGCATTCAGCTCTGCCGAGTCAAAAGTGAGTGGTGCTCAGGAATAAGTGTTGCATGTAACTGAACATATAACATGTCTGTGAGCCTAAAGCAAACAGTTTGCTAGGTATTGACTTTAAGTTATATTTGTTCATTTTTTTTAGACATTGTCTCCAATAGACATGTTTAGTCTTTATCTAGACTTGAGCTGCATGGTATTGGTTTGTTGTTGGTGATTTGCCTTTACCTTTTATTTTTCAGTGAAACTTGGTTGAGTTAAGATTTATTTATATTTTATTTTATTTTATTTTATTTTTTGTGGAGGGTAAGGGGTGGGATTAATCCTTAGAGACTTTCTTATTTCCTTGTGAAAGCCCTGTGGGTGATTTAAGTGATTGTGTGTGACATTGTTAATGGGTTTGTTTTTTTACTTTGTTGAAAAATGTACAGATGACATTTGTACTAATTCTAGTTTTGATGTAATACAATGGGTGTGGTTCTGGGGATTGTGTGAGAGCTCTTATGTGTATGTTCTCGTTTTTGTAATTGTTTTGTGTCATTGTAATCTTCATCACTTGTGTATTTTATTTGCTCAGTATTGTTGCTTCCGTGCTGCTTTTCCGAGGATCCCCTTGAAAATGAGATGCTGCATCTCAAGGGGTTTATCCTCAAATAAATGTTTGAAATGATAAAAAAAAGTATTTAGCTGCAGTTCGTACTGCATGGTGGAAACTTCAGACTGGAAATTATTAAATAATCTTTCTAAACCAAATTCGAATTAATGGCTAAAAACGATTTAGCACCAAGCCCAAGTTTGCAGCCTCTCTAATGTGAGGATTTTCTGCTTTTCTCTGTTGTAAACTGAACATCTTCGGATTTTGGACCTTTGGTCGGACAAAAATCAGACATCTATTAACATTTAAACGCATTTCCACTGTTTTGACATTTATAGACTGCATGAATAATCAATTAATCAAGAAAATACTAATTAGATAACTCGGCAATGAAAATGATTGTCAGTGGCAGCTCCAAAAGCTTTATTAAAATGTGGGAAATTGCTTTGCTGCCAGGCATTCATTCACAGAATTGCCAAAAAAAAAAAAAAAAACCCAAACCCAACAACATAGGAACAATAATAATAATAATTTGAACAAGAAAAAAAACCCCAGCTGGTCAAACATCAACAAACTACCATTACAGATTTGTGTGGAAAACTGAGACCCGGACAAAATATAAACTGTGATACTGCAGAATCACAACTAAAACATCATGCCTACCTATGGCTAATGGAATTAAAATGAGGCACAAAAAAAAAAAGTATTGTGTTAAAATAGAAAGAATAGCAGAGAAAAATGTACGGCAGATACATCTCTGGTGAACCCTGTGTTTCTGTTCTGAGTAATGAATACTGGTAACCACTTTCTCATCTTCTTTTGAGCGTGCAGTTTGCATGCTGCTTAACTCGGCCTAAGGCTGGAAGCTGTTTTGAGGAAGACAGCTTATCAAGATAAGTGACAGGTGTTGGAGTGTGATGTTGACCTGCTCAGGGCGTTGAGGGCAGATTAACAATTTACTTTCACCTCCAGGAGGAAAGTTGTATTATTATCAGGCCTGCTATATTGCAGCTTTAATGTTCTTGCACGGATGGAAAGATGAACAACACCCCTCCCAAGGTGTTTATTGTCAGAGAAGGGAAGAAAATGGAGGAAGGTCTTTGAGGCTCGATTCACAAGGTGTTCCTTTGGACTTGATTTTAGGTTATAGATATTTAATATTTGGTTTAAACAATGTTTTTTTAAGTTTGCCTTTTATGTGTATGTTTGCAGTTCAGATGAGTTTTGATTAGAGGAGAATGACCAGACAGCTCTAATGATTTAGTTTTACCATGTAAGTGCAACCTTGAAGCAACATTATGTGTCAATTTAACCTGAAAGAAATAGCTCAAAGTCAATTTGATGGAGCATTGGCTTGTGTTATAGGCTGATGTTAGTCACCACACTGGCTAATGTGAGTGAGAGGGTGCGATCACTGTGCTGAGGCTTTATGGCACCCTGTCTCACATAACGACAACTATTACAGATTTTGATCAAACTGTTTTGGGGTTTTTTTTGGATAACTTAAATATTTTCTGAAATATTCCTGGTTTAATTTGAAGTTTTTTTTTATTTAAACTTATGGGTGGAGTGCACAAAATGCACACATTTTCACAGCTTTTCAGTTTATCTACTAGACAATACTTTTGTCTACAGACTCCATTCAAAAACATTTTTATTCCTTCAGGTGCTGCTTTATACATGTTAAAGCAGCCTGTGACCCTAATACTTCTTTTGTTTAACCTCCTATTTTCTTTGGTTTGTTGTTATAATGTTAAAGGTCCATTTGAACCATGAAACTACTTTCTGACTAAATACTTAATACCAGGACATTATTGAACATATTCAGGTTTTTGATAAGTTTAATACTTTTCCAGATATTCAGGTCCAGCAAATTTTCCCCCATTCAACTTGATAAGAGAAATGTTTTGAATTCACTAATTTTCACGGTTTTTCAACTCTAACATCTCAGCTGTACATTCACCTAGAAACTCTGTTCAAGCTTCAAATGTTTCACACCTAAACATCTTGTCTTTTTTTGACTTTACAAGGCAGCAGAACAGTTTAGCTCCAGCTATCTTACATGCAGCACTCACACAGCAATATTTTTTAGTTTCACTGTAAGTTTTGAAAAACTTGACTATGAGAAAAAATGTTTGAAAGAAAATTAAATACCAGATGTGTTGGCAGTGTTGGCCTGACTGCTCAGAGAGAGGCTGAGAGCCGCAGTAGCACCAACTAACTGTGATGGAGTTCATGTCAGATCTGCTTGTTTCTGTTAGCAATCATAAGTGAAATCATCCGCAGGCTCTCTGCTGACATGTTGTAAATACCACAACAAGCCTGTGAGTTCCTGACATGATTGTTATCGTTTTTACAACTTGACATTAGTGGAAGAACAGCAGCTTATTATTACAGGAACCTGCTGGCGACCTTGCACAAGCATTCGGCTGTTGTTAGGATAAAGTATCAGTTGTATTTAAAGTTGAAAAGAAGCACTAATCCAACTCAACTATCAGGCTAGAACAGCCCAGTAAGTATGTCTCATCGTGCACTATTCTGACTGTTGGTCAGAAAGGAAAAAAAATACACTCCCTCATTTTGTTCTGCAAAAAATAGCTGACACCTCAGATCTACTGCAAGTTTTGAAGTGTCAACATGTATTCGTATCCTTATCCTACCCTTACCGGATAGCTGTTGTTCAGAATGGATGTTTGGCTTTTGCTGTGTGTTCATTTGAAATGGCAGAGTTGCTTTTGTGAGGCTTTTGTGAATATCTCTTGCTGTATATTGCATTCAAAGACAAAAAATGTCCTTCAACAGCATGCGAAGAAATCTGCTGATTAGATATTAGTGGCGAATAGACTAAAATGCATATCACATAAACTGCAATGTCCACCATTCAAGTCAGTTTGAGGACCTGTCTTTGTTACTGTCTCTTCCTACTATACTGTATACTGACAGTTAGTGTGTGTGTGTGTGTATACATATTTATATATATGTGTGTGTGTGTGTGTGTGCGTGCGTGTGTGTGTGTATTAGGGATGCACAATATTATCGGTATTGGTTGGCTATAAGATTAAACATCGGATATCGGCCAGCACGCCGATATCTGCCGATATAAAGGAATAGGCTGCTGTTTATTAAACCCCCGTGTGGATGCCATGTTTCATGTGTTCCCTGTGGACAGATGTTATGTTTACTTACTTTGTCACTTGTGAAACAGGCCAAATTCGCCCTGGTTGGGAGTATTGTTCTGAGTGTCTCAGGGAGAGAATCTTCCAGTTTTAAGTAGGATGAGCCTTACTTGTTTTGTTTAAAAGCGATTGTCATAAATAAATATTACATGTTTTACATAATGTAAGTTTAAGAATTTTTCTTCTTTTGCACAAGGAATGAATATTACATCATTTTTAAGCTTTGTATTTTATGCCTGCATTTGCCAGCGGGCCAACACGTTAAGAGTTTGCATAATAATACTGTGTGTAAATTCCACTACAGAAGAGACTTGATGTTCTCTGCAATTAGGTGTGGGGAAAAAATATACATTTATGTCAGTGTTGGTATCGATTATTGGCCAAATTAGTAGTAAAACATCTGCATGTCTGATATCAGCCAAAAATCCAATATTGTGCATCCCTAATATAAATATTATGTATATCTATCTATCTATATCACTATATCTCTATATATATCTATCTCTCTCTCTCTCTCTCTCGCTCTTTCTCTCTCTCTCTATATATATATACACATATATATATATATATAGTATCATGAGGCAGCAGCTGTGCAGACAGATTTGCTTCTTTTGTGTTCCTAAGCAACAAAGACATTAGGTTATGTATGCTACCTACCATATACATCTCTCTTTGTAAAACTGACCTCTTGCAGATCCCCATGCTGTCTGTGTTAAAATGGAGAGCTTTTCTCAGTTAAACATACTCACCAGATGTAGCCTGGTCTTCATTGTCATGTAGTCAGAACCATTTATTGCTCAAGTGATTACGCACTGTTGTTAATATTGCACAGACTGTGATTTCTCCTCATTTGGATCCAAGCCCCATGTTAAACACTCAGTGGGAGCACAGTTAACTCACCCAGCAATAACATAGCAGACACATACGACGAGATATTGAACATATAAATTCAACAGACGAGCCCATAGAGACCCACTGTACCAATGCAGCGTGCTGATTAATACGGTACAGACTGCCGGGGTGGAGGGAGTGCCAGCAGCACCACAAGGAACAGCAGTTTGTGTTTAGCAGCTGCTGCAGGGAGGAATGTGGAACGGACAGTTTGAACAAACCACCTTGTTGAAGTGGTTTGTTGTGGTCGGGCCAGCTGACCATTCGTTGATTTGCAGGAGACTATGTGACCTGCGTGGACTGATGTAATGCTTGATAGAGCTGAAGATTCACTGATTTCTCTCTGCCTTGATGAGTATGTGATTGATCGTGGGATGACTTCTACTGTTCCCCTTGAAATGCTACAGTTTTTGGTAATAATATAAAACTGTCCACAGCCACATGACTGTAATGTTTACAGCGTCAGCTTCAGTTCTGTGGCTGCTAGATATGCTTATTTGAGGAGTTATACCAATAAAGCTTCTTTAAATACACCCTGCTGCTTCTCACTCTGCTCTGCCCTGAGCTGGGTACTCATATCACGAGCCTGTGTTGCTGTGTTGCTGTTTGTTTATTCCTTGTATTCAGACCAAACCTTGCCCAAGACGGCGCTTAAGGCATCTTCACCAGCGTCTGCAGCTGTGAGCTCATCAGCCCTCTGTGTGCATATCAGTGAATGTAACCTCAGTGTGACATATGCTGCTGCTGCTGCGTTTCACAGTATTTCTCTCTCGTCAGTGACGTTTACACAAGGTCAAACAGGGAGAGCATCTGGTGGGCGAGACGCAGAGTATTTGAGGAATGTCAGGGAGCATCTGGGTACGCTGTCTCTGTCTCTGTCTCTGTCTTGCTCACTCACAGACACAAGCTCGGAAAAAGAGACACACATCTACAGATGCATTCACGCACATGAGCATGTATTTCCTACTCTTACAGAATCTCTCTCTGTCTCTGTCTCTTTGTCTCTTGCACTCACAAAACACTCATCATACAAATGCACAAACACTCCAGTGCAGTAACAGCAGCAACATGTAGGGGCTGCTGCAGGACTGTGCAAGCTCTCCAGCCAATCTACTGGCAGGTTGTTTGGAGCCTGGCTTCCCACTGGCACATCTCCTTCTCCCCTCTTTTCTCCCGACGGTCGTTGTCTCTCTCTGCCTCTCCGTGTCTCTCTGCATCTCCCTTCCCCCTCATCCTAAATTTCTTCTCTGGGATTAACATTGGATGCTGCCAGGTGTTGTGTGTGTGCCGGAGCAGCGGTGGACAAGCTGTGGCGGGAGGGAGGTCTGTAAGGTTTAACCGGCAGACGACAGAAGATGTGCGGTTCGGTACAAGGCTAGAGGACGCCTGGGAGGACAGGCTGTCTGTGGATGTGTACCTGTGGAGAAAAGCCTGCTTTTATCAACATCTGGGCTGGCTGCTGATGAGGTGCCGGGACTGCATTGCCTTCCCCTTCGCCCTGTCTGTCTCTCCATCTGTCTCTGTATGTATAGCAGTGTGTGTTGGCGTGCATGTATGAATGTGTGTGTTTCAGTGTCTGCACATCAAAGATATGGCCTATGCCTGAATCCATAGCTGTATGATCTGATGTTTACCCATCTGAAAATTGCGACAGTCCTCATAATGTTATCAAGATTTCGTCCTGTCTTCCTTTGTTTTCTGCTTCCTCCTCTCCTCTCCTCCTCTCCTTTCCTCTCCTTGCTGTTTGTGAAGCAATTCACAGTGCTTCACAGCCTCGCTAAAATGGTGTCAGTTTACATAAGATGGTATTCCAAAAGGATTCATTATTGCGGAATCACAGTCACCTGTGTCAGCAGCATACATAAACAGTAATCTACCTGTACAGTGTGAGCCCATGTAAAGAATTTCCTCTCCGATGTTACACTGTATGTTCTCCGGGTTGATGCTGCATTAATCTCAATCGGTAGGCCGAACACTGTCAAGTCAATTTGGCAGAAGGTCGCTAGAGTATGCATGAGTGAGAAGACATGTTTTCCATTTGTAAATGCATGGCATGTAACCTCATCCCTCCCGCTGTCAGATGTGATCGTCTTGCATACCGAATGTTGTGTAGAGAATAAGTTCTCCTCCTCTCATCCTCCTGGGCTTCTTTGGTTTGGGAAGAAGGGAGGAGAAACTATTCATGGACATTATCATACAGTGTGTGTTCAGCACAGATATGTTGGCCTGCTATTAGTCTTTTGCCTTCACTTGTTTGTAATTTGTTTCAATGTGTGTCAGCTCAGTGACTTTATGAGAAGGAAGACTGTTTTTGCATCAAATAATAAGCAGAGACAGAGAGTCAGAGATGAGGTGGTGTGAGCTTCTGTCCTCTATAGGCCTTTGTCACCCATCCTGCTGACACTGCATATTAAGCCCCAAGGGGATCACTGGTTTACACAGTTACCATGATGTGATGATGTTGTGTGTGTGTGTTTGTGTGCGTGCGTGTGTGTGTGTATGCACGTGTCTTAACATCAGTGTGTAAAGGCCTATGCTGTTCTGCTTGTGTGTGAAAATCAGTGCAAGATTTCAGTCTGATGAAGCCTTTTTTTTCTCATATTCAAAGCTTGTTTTTTCTTTACCATCCCTAACATGCGGTTTTCCCCTTTACTGCTCCTTTATCATCGTCTTTCTTACGCTTCACAGTCTAACAGTTGTGACAAGCTGTTACATTTTATATCAGCTTGCTCCAATTCTTTGTTGAGGAAATATAAAGTTTGCGCTGAGAAAATTAATTAAACTCAAGATGAAGAATTTCACTCATGTAATGAAGAACTATGCTGACAGGTTCTACTGCATTTAGTGCCATCAACGAGAGCGCTGCTTCTTTTCACTGCTGTCTGTCTGTGTACAGACACACAGACTTCAGGTTGCATTCAGGTGCACCTCATGAACTCAAAAACCTTCATCGCTTTGTTTCATCGCTCTGTACATGAAGCACTTGATGCATTCAAGTGCATCTTGTAGTTTTACTTTTTATAAAATACATAGGGTTATATCTGTCATTACATTCTTTCTTAAATTATAGAATTTCACATAATTAAATGCTTAAATCATAACAATACCCAGTTTCTACATATGCAGGTTAGAAAAAAATCTCTCTAAAAATAAAACTTAAATAAAACTATTATCACTTATCAGCAAGCATATTCTTGTAACAGAAGCTGTTTTATGGTAGCATTATTTAATAATGAAATACTAAAGTCATACCCAGAATGCAGACATGTTGGCTGGTAAAAATGTTTTTTCATATTTTGAAACAAAATTAATAAATTGGTTAATCTACCAACATCTTAACTGCGAGGCTTGTGTCGTGCATGTTGTTAAGTGAAGGCAAACTCTAACCTTTCTCTTCCTGTGTTTGGGTTCAGGGGGGGTGGTTGACAAGGATTTGCGGCACTACCTCAACCTTCGCTTCTCCAAGGGCTCGGTGGACCACGACCACCAGCAGATCATCCGAGACAACCTCTACCTCCGCACCATTCCCTGTGAGTCCACATCATTCTTTCCCCTTTCCCTTATCTTCTCAGTCTCACTGTTTTGCTGTGACTGTCTTTTTGTTCTTTGCTCTTTCCAAGATGGATTCGTAGATTTTGCTCTCCCTTCTTCTCCACCTCCAGCTCAATTTTATTCTCTTTAACAGTTTAAGTTTTCCCTCCTTTTTTTATGGATGTTGCCTTTGTGTTTTTTTCATCACACACACGCTCTTTCTCTCAATCTCTCGCCGTCTATCGCTTCTTCTTTTCCCTCACTCGTCCGGTTGCTGAGCTCTCAGCCTGAGGTTTCCACGGCAACCACCTTCTTGTCTCAAGGCTTGCGTTGCCTTGACGCCCTACCCCCTTCAGCACACGCTAGGCATGCACAACTCACACACATACATCCATGATAAAAGCACGCCATTCTCATGGATGCATTTAGAAGATGTTACTTCTGTCCATATGTAATAAATTCTACAGGCAGGACTTTAAATCCTCACACAGACGCTTCACACGTGTGTCTGTACTTACATTGTGTTATCAGTGTATGTCCCTGTTGCCTTGTGGGAGAAGATGTCACTGCTGTGATTGACATCGAGGGTTGCTGTCTCCAGCGGCTCCGCCTGCCGACATTATACCGCACAGCTCATGAATCAGCTTCTCTGGAGACTGAAGCCTCCCCAATGCTTGACTCTGCAAACTGCATGTTACTCTTTACAGGCGGCATTTGGATCTGTGATTTAATGTTCGTCAAAGGGCTTTCTACTCGTTCGATGAGTTTCAGTATACTCTGTTAATAACCTCAGTCAGAAACAATGGTGTCGTAGTTCGAGTTGGATCAACCGCCCTTTTGGCCATTTGTGAACAGATTCTGGTGCAGAACCACCAGAAAGCAAAGCTAGGATTTGACGTCAGTGACGGTTGTTTTTGCGCTGCCTGAGCGCTTCTACTATTTGAGATATCCACTGCTGGTGTGTTGAGCCGCTGACACAGAAGTGATTGTTTAATACGCTCCCACAGCTGCGCAGTTCCTGAGCCTCTCTCTCCCCCTTTTTCTCTCCTCTTTTCCTCCCTCTCTCTCTCCTGTCATCCACATCTATTTGCTTTCACTCCTCTCTCTCTGTCTCTCTCTCTCTTAAGTTGCCCCTCACTCTCCCTCCTTCTCTGCCTCTTTGATTTCTTTTGGTCACCACCTCACTTTATCAAATTTTCTCTCCCTTTCAATTTTAACTCTTGACGGCCCACTCTTCTCCCTCTCTCTCTCTTGTTTTCTACCTTTCTTAGCCTGTTGGCCGTGTCGTGGTGCAGTGAAGGCAGACTGACAGGGTGATGATGACTGAGGTGACGAGAATTGGCTGAGATTTAAGCACTGCAGGTTCTCACATGTGTCAACCCTATCTAAGCTAAAGAATGGAGTGGGCCACTTTTCGTAGCACAAACCATAGTTTTGTCACCACCAATTACAGCAGGATTCTAACCAATTATGAGAAAGAGAAGACAGTTATTCTGTGTGATGTGTGAGCAGTAATGCCATCCCCATAATTAACTGCCTGTCACATAACAAAGCTGATACAGTGTAATGAAGATAATAGAAATTCCAACTCACAGACCTCCTGCTTAGTAGCTTTGAATCATATGCAGACTGTCTGAATGGCATTTAAATACATGTGATTTTACAGCAACTTCCCAAATTCATCTCAGTCTTATCATCCTTTTTGAATTTGATTTGGTTCAGCAGGTCATCTCTACTGCATGTGCCTAATATACATTCCCTGCATGACATCCCAGGGGACTGAGAAACACAGAAGCAGGCATTGCTCAACCACTGGAGTGACACAGCGTTAGACATCTAAAAACAGGGATGATCGTCCTGGGTGCTGCACCGCTCGTGCCCGGCAGGCTGTTTGTTGTTGTGGTTTGGAGCGTTACAAAATCAGTGTTTTTCTCCAATGTCTGCAGCGCTCTGACCATGCTGTCAGTGCAAGTCTGTCAGCTTGATAAGCAGACGCCACTCTGCATCACAACATGCTGTCACACTGAAGGACGTGGGAGGAGGTATGTGTGTGTGTGTGTGTGTGTGTGTGTGTGTGTGTTCATACAGCCAGAAAGCTCTCATGTTGACATCAACTCCTGCATCCTGTTACATCACTTGGCTCCAGGATTGGCTGTTCTCCCCTTTAAAATGATGAATTGATTGTTATATTTTGCCATCTGATATTGATAACTTCATTCACATGTTGTATTGGTGCCCTCAGGCTGCTTGTTTTGTGTTTTTGAGTGTGTGGGTGTATTTGTATATATATGTTTCTTTTTCACATGCATTCACACTTAAAGAAGCATACATATACACATATTTTCATTAGGATAGGAAATAACAATAATTGTTGAGTGATAAGAAAATAAAAGAGATAAATCAGATCATACCAGAATGGATCAGTGAGTACAAAACTTGTGAAGCAGGGGAAAACAAAAGACAAGGAGGGACAATTTGGGAGTGATGTCAGATGAATAAAATTTCAGACAGGCAACATTTGACTGTTTAGTCGAACTTCTAAAGCCTTTGAGATGAGATATTTGCCAGCATCGATTTACTTTATTCACAGGGATCACTTGACCACTTCAAAAAATTAGGCTGAACTTCTAACAGAGCTTCTGTTCAGGAATCAGAGAATAGTTTTAGATGTTTTTGTTCTCTGCTACAAATATTGAGGGTGCCTCCTTGATATGAGTGAAACTGAGTGAAACACAGTGAAATGAGGCTAAAAGAGTGAGAAGATCTGTACAACACATATAGAGAAAGAAGCAGACGGGTGGGGGAACAGTAAATGGAGAGAGAGAGAGAGATG
>JAQFJA010000023.1:11706512-11720431 GCA_029874485.1 Naso brachycentron
AATTTTTTAAAAAATTGTATATAAATGTACATCCATATGTATGTTATTGGATGCTGGAAAAAAGGTAGTGGAAAAATCTGATGATGTAATCAATCTGATAAACATACATAGGTTACATAAACATTTACACCAGGTTATAATGTAAAGTTTCTGTGTAGGCTGAGTCAAAAAAAAAGTGTGAGTCAGTTCTGGGGCTGGAGAAGTTATTTTTCTTACTCCTTATGATATAATGCAATCCAATATATCAACACAAAAATATCATGGAGTTAGATGAATACTTGTGAAACTGATAAAAACACCCTAGTTTTTCCCAGTCGCTGTATTTTATGTCAACAATCACTTTATCGCAAGCACTTAATTCAGGGATAACCAATGAGTAGGTGTGCGTGAAATGGTTTTAAAGGCTCGATGTGGAAGTGAATACCACCCCACATCAACTATTATTATTGTACCTTTTACAATCAAGCAGTTAGTCTCAAACTGTGTCTCAAATCTCATCCTTCTGTTAGAACACTAACATGTAAACGTCCAAACACCAGCTCATCTTTAAAAATTTAAAAATGTAAAAAATTTAAAAAACACAGCAACCAGACAGATTCATCTCAACTAAAATCTCCGCTAATCTCCACTCATGTTTTTCTCACAAAAAATAACCTAATAAAGATTCAGTAAATCATGTAGCTTAGTCTGCAATGTAGCTATACTAAAGTTTCAAACTGTTATCTACATTAGCTTAGTAAAATAAAACAAGACTTACCGATTCGTATTAATACATTTATATTTATCGAAACATGGGGACATCTGTACAGAGCTTTAGAGGCAGCGCTGTTCTTCTGTCCAGTCAAAACATGAAACTTAACTGCACATTCAAACAAACTAACGTAGCAGCTACAATTATCTGTAAGATTTAATTTGTATGAAGGAATCATTCCAAAATGCTATGAGTACATTACAGCCAGCGTTCAGTCACTGAAGAACTGCACAGGTCAGTTGATCTGTTCATTTTCTCTCCGGGCGATGGCGCAAGGACTCGGGCTGCTGCTTCAAGATGACAGGCTGGTCTCAGCCAGCGACCTGCAGCTCCTTACAAGTCCCAAAACTTCACAGTAGATTTACAAGCAGATGTTATTTGAATAAACTGACCACATATTGGGAATCTGCATTCTTGCTTGCTTAAAAATATTAAAACTTACTAAAGTGATATATTTACAGTCCAATAGTAACATTTACAAAGAGCCTCTAGCCTGCTCCACTAGTTGTTGGCCCCGCCCTTTCCACTATACTTACACAAGATGGTGACAGTTTCTTTCATGTTGCTATAGTTATGAATTGGGTGGCAAATTTACTTTGATCGGCGATTATAAACCTGAGCCGAACTACATGTGCGTTGAACGGTTTTAATGCACACCTGTCGGCCAATCAGAAAAGAATATTCACCCAGACCATGGTATAATATTACGTAATTCATTAAAATAGCAGCCATGCAAAAAAATAAATAGATCTGAGTCAGGGATGGGCATTTCAAGCCAAAAAACAAGTTCATAGTCATTGGGAACTGTTCGACCAGTATTGCCAAACACATGAACACACACATTTACTGGCACACATAGAAAGGAAGTCATCTGTAGGAAGCACATTTACCATATTTTTACAGAAAAGCACTCTGTATTTCCCACTATGTAATGACAGGTGATTTTTACATGCGATACTGTTGTAAATGCTGTCCACAAATCTTTGATTAGACACCATTTTTAACATCATCATCTGAGCGGCAAACTCATTTGCGTTATTGTACTGCAATATAAACATAGTTTCTTCAGTTGTGCAGTAATGTGTTTTCTTTATGGGACAGTAAAGCATGTGTTGTGTAGCTGTCTTTTAGATGAGTGTTGTCTGTTTTGTACGTCTGTCATCAAACTTGCTTATTCTGGTGTAGCAGCAGTAGATATTGATGTACAGTAAAAGCATCCTGTCGTCCTATGGTTCATCACACAGTCTCATCCTATGGTAACACCTGTCTGAGAGCAGTGTCAAGATCAAGATTATTTTATTTTATCATTAGTAGTCCTTATAAGCTGTGGGAATAACTCACAAAAACAAAAAAATTATGAATGGATTAATGAGTAAATCATAGAAACTAAACAAGAGCACAGAGGGTGAGTTTTGTGTCTTTCTGGCTGAGGAGAGAAGCTGCTTTTTAGTCTGGTGGTGCAGCAGTTCTTCACCTCTTGCCAGCACCTGAATCAGCAATAAGGTCAAGTCGGACAGTATGTGGCCCTTTGTGAAGTTCGCTCGTGTTCACAATATAGCCTAATAAGCTGATAAGTGTCGATCAGAGATTGGAGTATGTCAAACACAGAAACACAAACACACACACACACACTCTCTCTCATGTGTTTGTGTTGTGGATTTAAGGTGTCCTACTGAGCTTTGATCAGCTTACTGTTGGCACAGTGGGCTTTTTCCCCTATCAGGAGTCACAAAGGCAAGTACACAGTCGTTCACATACAAACACACGATGACAGATTAATACACACAAACACACATACGTGTACAAAGACAGGACCCAAATCAGGCATTCATTCGTTGGGCAGCTATATTTGGATATTCTGTCAATAAAGTCAAACTGCAGAATACATTTGTTTGTACATTCTTGTATGATATTTATACTTTTAGCTTGTTATCATGAGCATTTGTAAGGGTCTGCCATTACCCCATGCAAAGAAGAACTGTTATAAGCTGTTATTTTGCCCCCAAAAGTGAATAAATATGACCTTGTTCTACCAAACCCCTGGGGATTACAAACATGCTTCAAACCTTTGGTAAATGTTTTTTTAATTATTAACAATTAACAATACAAAAAACATCACTAGAATAACAAAATCCTTACAAATGAAAGCATTTAAACAAACCAAAAAACACTTGTTGCAAGACTGTGCACGGACAAATATCTGGCTGAGTAATTCCCAAGTCATGCTCTGCACTCCCCAACTCCAATTGCTATGTACACAGTGTTGCCTGAATAATGTGTAATGGTCTGGTATCACTTCCTCACTTGTTAGGTGTTGCTAAGCTGCCATCTCTGCTCCTGTTGGTCAAGTAAATAAAGCAGAGAATGTTCAGTGGATGCACTGTAAGAACAAAGTGGTGACAGACGATCAATAGAGATCTGATGATCAGGGGAGAGTTAGAGTATCCTGCACAAGATGACAAACCCCCCCACTCACTCAGTGTATGCATGTGTGTATGTGTGTGTGAGCAATAACACACCACCACCTGCTGTTTTAACCGCCACTGCTCATACTTCAGTTATGATAGAATAAATTTTGTGGGGTTTTTTGTTTTCTTTTTAACAAGGAGCGCTGTTCCCCTTACTGAAAATTTTTAGGAGCGCAAGCAGAAAATTTAGGGGCCACACCTTTAATTGATCTGCATCGCAAATTTCAACTGTCTACATTCACTTGAAATGGTTTTCTTTTCATGAGTTGTTACTTCACGCATGAACTATTATTTGGGTTATTTTTATGGATTAAAGTCAGAGAGAGTAGCTGAGTCTCTTTGCCAGTTTAAAAAAAAAGAAAAAGAAAAAAAAAGTCACTTGTTAGGCTGACTATTGAGCGCTGATAAAAATGACCAAATCAAAATTTTCCTGAAACATTTAGCCTCAATTAAATTGCAGTGCTCATCTTAATTACATTCTGGGTTATAAAATTATGACTTCAAAATCAGGTCATCAATAAAAACAGACAGTACTAATAAATCAAAAATATAAACGTTTCTTTTTTAGTAGAAATTCTTTGCCTCGAATGTTACTTCACAGTCTCTCGTTTCCTCTCTTTTTGAGGGGAATCAGTTTCAGTTTTTTTGACAGCTCAGAACGACACTTCCAGAAAGCTTCACCCCTTTGCAACCCACAATTTCTGAGTTACAGCCCCAAACGGGATTGTCAGGTGCTCCTAGCTGTTTTTCCCCTCATTTGCTCAGATGGCTTTTAAAGCCGCTGCGCCAGAGCGACACATGTCAATGTGATCCCAGCCATGGGCCTACACCAATGGACTCACTCCCTCAATTTTTTTCAACGTGAGAAAGAAAATTGGCAAATTTACAAGTTGCGCACGTGAGAGTAGTTGTAAAGTTTACTTGTGTTGTCTTAAAAAATGGTCGCAAAACACAGCCATTTGGTCGCAGTATGGAGCCCTGACTGTGATTTTTTTTTTGTCTTTTTTTCCCCACAACTTGTGGAACTTGTCGGAGCGGCCGATTGCTTTTCAGACCTGTGCTACTGGACTGTTGGAGCCTAAATCTCAGCTCAGACCCGACATTCTGGGAACAGCCCAGCTGGAAAGTCAGATCTGGTTGAAGCCACGGCAAAATCAACCCGACTTTGCCTTTACCTTGTCAGTCTTGGAGCTGTGAGAGTGGACTTCCTCTCCTCGCCTGGCCAATGACTGTTTCCAGGCACGATCAATGCGGAGCAGGATCAACACCACTTCAGTGATCCTAAGCTAAAAGTCCACTTGGCAGAGACACAAACACAGCACCTCATTAAACTCAAAACACCCATCACAGCCATCACACAGCCGAGCCTTGACGCCGCAGCACTGATGGAGATCTCTAGAGCGTTGATGCAGGAAAGCTCTAATTGCTGCATGATAGTGTGGTACCTCTGCATTCTTGCTGTTTCGACAATAATCCAATCGCCACAGCATTGTGTGCTGTGTGAGAAGGTTTGAGTTATGCCTTGTAAAAGTGCCGTACTGATTCACGTATTACTGAAACAGCTCTGGATTGGCTCATAGGGATTGAATGATGGTAGTTTGCTGTTTGAGCATGCTTCCCCTGCTCCTCTCTAGCTGTCTCTCTCCATCTCTCACTGTCACTCACACACAATTGTGTGAATGGATTTGGCTATCACAACTGATGACTCCTCATTCAGCCTCTTCTGTTTCATTTCCTTTCCCCTCCCACTTCCTCTGATACACTTTGTAGCCACAAATCTAGGCTCTTTCTCTTCCTTCCTGCCTTTTCTTCTCAAGTGCCCTATTTGGCTCTAATGACCTCTCCTTCTCTCTATCCTCTCTCTGTCCTCTCTCTCTTTCTCTCTCTGCAGGTACCACCAGGCAACCTAAGGAGGGGGAGGTGCCGGGGGTGGACTACAACTTTGTTAGCGTGGAGCGTTTTATGGAACTGGAACAAAGTGGAGCCTTGCTAGAGAGTGGAACCTATGAAGGTGAGTGTTAGAAGCGCCGTGGCCACTGTGCAGGGAACACTTTGTGTCAACGAGTCAAGTGCGAGTGCTTGAGGAGCAAAAGAGGGAACATATGTTTCACTGGCCCTAATTTACTATCTTTAAATTGAATCTGCTGTCTTGTGTTACTGTGCAGATATCTTTCCGCGATGGATCAGGTGTGTCAGGTGATACTCTTACATAGAGCTTAAGTAAAAAAAGAGACTTTCTACAGCTTCCTCTGGTGGTGTTTCAATGGCTGCTTGGCTCTTTCATTGTGTGTGTGTGTGTGTGTGTGTGTGTGTGTGTGTGTGTGAGAGAGAGAGAGAGAGATGAATGCCATTTCCAAGTCATGTCAAGTCTGCATCTGCTCGGCTACACGGTCAGGGCTTCATTTACAGATGGGGTGTTTGCTGCTTCATTTGTTCAGTAGCATTTTTTGTGAGCATGTGCTGCAAAACACATTAACACAAATGTGTGTGATTGGGCATATACACGTGTGTGTGTGTGTGTGTGTGTGTGTGTGTTTGGTTTTATGTATTTTTTCATATTTGCATGTTTACAGTGTATATTTCCCTTAACGCTGAGCTTAGTTATGCCCACTGTGGGAAGCTGTCTCTTTCTGGTTGGCTGCGCTGGAGGAGCTGCAAATCAGTTCGTAATACACATTAGAATAAGAAGGAGTAAAGAAGGAATGAGAGAAACAGGAGGCAAGACAGCAAAAAGGGGGAGAAAGGTTTAGAAGGCAGTAAAGAGAATCATTAGAAGACTCTAAGGTGATTGTGTGAGCGTGCAGTGCACGTAAGAGCTTACATATGTAATGTGATGATGTTAGATGAGTCACAACTATGCATAAAGCCAAGATGCCTTCAGGCAAAACCAGGAGCATTCAGGATCAGGGGAATATTGCATTTTTAAAGCCTGTGTGGTTTATACAGTAAGCAGGAAGCGTGGTCTAAACTTATCTCAGTATTCTTTATGTTCTGCAAGGCATCTCTTCAGGTTTTAAGCTTTCACAGGTGGGCGCTTGCTGCCCATGCAGTTTCATACTTGTCTTTGTTTACATGTACCTGTGTGTTCACACATTTTTAGTATATATATGTATTTTGTCACGATTTGATAAATCTGTTTGGTGGGCAACAGGAAAGATGTACTTACTGAGAAAGCCATAGCTGTTAAAGAGCCTTTCCTAAAGTCTGTCCACCTCCTTCTGGGATGAAAGTCATCTGATGTGTGTGGACTCTTTACTGGTGATCCTCTCTTCGTCATTTACAGTATTACTGCCTTCTTCTTCACTCTTAGCTGTTGTTCTCTCATTGCCCCTGTTCTTTTGCTGTGTTTCCTCTTTGTGAAACCACCACTCTCCTCACTTTGAGGGTTTAAAAATTAAAACATCTCTGCCTCTCACTTGCACTTAATATTTAATCACTAAATATATTTCTCTGACAATGTGTGTCTTAATTTCGATTAAAAATATATATGTGTATTTGGCACAACACTGTAAGATACCCCATGGGCCTTCATGCTTTGTATTTTTCTCTCCAGTGCACTGTGCCCAACTTAGTCATTCTCAGATTTTTTTTTGTAGTGGGTGTGGACAATCAATGCCCAATGCTATTTTTTTCTTATGCTTTCATTCCTGTGTTTGTACCTCCTATCAGAGCTGCTTGCACCAACATGGATGGAATGACACATATGAGGTTGTGTTTATACAGATCAGGCCAGTCTGTACAGTTTCAGTGACTAATACCATTTTTACCTGCTATTCTAATCCACACAGGTAGTATAATACAGCAGGTGTGCTCCTGTGCCTCATGAGTTCTATTAATAAAACAGTATCATGTTGTTCATTATGTCAGTGGGATATTTACAGGGAGAAGTACTGTAATCTCTGTATGTATCTTGGGGGCACGGTGGTGCAGTGGTATTGCTGGCACCTCACAGCTGGAAGGTCCTTGGTTCAATTTCCATGTCATCTGAGTCTAGTTCTTAATGGCCGTAGTCTGTGGGAATTTGCATGTTTGTCCATCCATGCACACACATACACACACATAAGCTGTAGTGTATAAAATGCTTTTTACAGCCTTTAAACTATAGAAAACACACAAATGTTAATAAAGACATATTTACATTGTCAGGCAATGAGACACTATGGGTTCATGTGCATCAGGAAGCAGAGAAAGCACAGTGATAGGATTATGTTTACTTCCTAAACACTTATTCATCTTAGAATATGCATCATCAGGAGACAAATATTAGAGTGCTCCTTCTATATTTGTTTTTTTGTTTTTTTTTTACTTGTTGATGTATTTGTAAGTCATTTTTGTAAACCATTAAGGACACTGTTAGCTATTGATCCCAACTCTAATACATTATTGCTCACACTGTGATAATATTTCTCCACATACAGTATACTGCTGCACATCTGTCCGAAGAGTTTAGTTTACCAAGAGTCAGCTTAATTAACAAGAACCATCAGCTGTTTATTACCTTTGAGAGCTAGTGAACCACTGTGTTGGCTAATTTAACATAGCACAAGTGCAATAGTTTTATTCAGCACAAAAAATAGCGTCAAAAATATGACCATCCTGGGTTCAGTGTTAAAGGTTGTTTTAAAGGCCGGTGGCTGGCAAGTTTGTAAAAACTTCGTCTCCAGAGTCAGTTTTTACTTGACTCCACACAAAATTTTTTATTTATATGCAATCATCAAATTTTTACAAAGACTAACGTTAATTGCAACAAAAGCGTGATGCTGACAGCTATATTTATGGCAAATTTTCATAAACTTGATGTGTCTGTAAATATTGACTCTGG
Organism: Naso brachycentron; assembly: GCA_029874485.1. NCBI lineage: Eukaryota > Metazoa > Chordata > Actinopteri > Acanthuriformes > Acanthuridae > Naso > Naso brachycentron. Next base: position 11,714,554 of record JAQFJA010000023.1, read on the forward strand.
TTAATCTGCATAGACAGTTGTGTTTTTCATGCTTTGTTTTCAGATGTTATTAACCTAAATCGCTAAAAGAAACCATCCAATGGCATGTGGCTGCGGTGGTGAGATAGGTTTAGAGAAGTTACATCACTGCACTCTAGGAAAATATAAGTATGGATAGTCAAGCCTTAAGAAATGTAACAGCCACCTTGCAGTGGGTTTTAACTCTAAACCAGCACTAAATGACCACTACCATTAAAGACCACCATTTTCTGACATATAACTTATTACAAACACAAACAAAAGGTAACTTTTGCATTTTGGATCATAAAACAGCACATTTAAAAACTACTTTATGGCATCATGGGAAATATGGTCCATAACTTTTAACTTACATTATGTAGCCACAGCTTTCAGCAGGTGGATAAAGGGTATGTTCATTTTGAGCAAAACATGCTCTCTCTCCAGTAAAATGTACATTTATATTTATTCACTGCCTTTTTTGGGCTTCAGCCTTGCGTTTATGCCAGTATTGTCAATAAAATAGATTTGAAGCATTAATAAATTCTTCAGGTCATGGTTAGACATTAAATCGCGATCAATAAAACATGCAGCTGAGATGTGAGCCTGAATGGAGCTTGTGCACATAGAGGCATAAATAAAAGTTAGAGTATATCTGTTACACGGGTTGTTGTAAAATGTGTATGATAGTCTATATTCAGAGGAAAATTTAGCAATTTGTAGATATAATGGTTTAATCTAGTTGTCAATCAGGATATTGCACAGCCTATCATGTTCCATTTTAATATTACAAACCAAATCAACATATCATATCCACAATATTAATCACTACAAAGAATGAAGGTATAGGGAGATAAAGGGACTTAGTGGACAGACATGCTGTTCCACCAGAAACATCTCTTAATGCACCACAGGCAATAGATTCTTGGGATTATCTTTAGGCTATAACATCTTAGTTCTGAAATTAAGTCAGATACGAAAGTGGCAGAGAAAAAAACCATCAGTCATTCCTGTGGTCGTCGATTTATAATCCAAACGACACAAGCCTAAACTGCGCAATTATACTTGAGTTTGACCCACGTCATCTAACATCATCCAACCAAACCCTTGTTCCCAGCATAGTTGATGTGTTTCCTTTTGCTTCAGCTCAGAAATATCTTTACATCCTGCCATTTTCTCATGAGTGGGCAATCTGTTCTGCGCATGTAACACTCTCAGCAGAGACGAGAGGGAAATGAGATAGCCCATTTCTTGCTGCCCTCATCTTGTCCAGATCTTCGGCACAATGTGGCATTTTTCCTCCCCAGGTTATCTATATTGTTGAGCCCTGCTGTCTTACTGCACCTCAGTGTGTATCTATCCACACTCAGATCAAATCTAGAAAAACCTGTAGGACTTAATTCTCTTTCTCAAAAACAAAAGTGTACAGCAATTTTCACTCATTTGCTGATTTGCTGCTACAGTTTTGTTTCAATACTTAACAGAATTTGTATTAAGATTAAACAGAGTAACAATGTTAGGCTACATGGGTGTCAGCAACACATGTTGTGACAAGTAATAAGCTTTTTTGGTTCCGCACTATGTTTACCTTTACATTTACACTGACGAAACACGCATGGGAAAAATTAAATCTGAACTGAAGCAGACAAGAAGGTGCACATACTGTCTATATTCTGTAGAGGTTAAAAGATTCTGTTGTCTGCTGGAAAATAATAAAGGGGGAAAAGAGGTTTTGCTGGAGTTGCTGTTATATTGCTGATGTCACTGGTTTGCCGTTTGTATCCCACCTGTTATATTTTTGAAAAAAATGTTATCCGTTTTTCCACAATCATTGAAGGACTGGGCCCAGACAGCAATAATGACTGGAAGATAAATCAACTGCAAAATAGCTGTTGTTACTTTTCACAATTGGATGACAGTCATATGTGTGTATGATGGGCTGATGATGGGATGATGTGGAAGCACAGCAATGGCACGGACTGCATGTGGGAGATTGTTCTCATTTTCAGTATTGCATTGATTCTTTTTTACTTGCTTGTCCTTGAACCCCGCTTTTAGTTTTGGTTTACTCCTCTTTTTTAAACGTATGTTTTTCTGTGGGGTCAGAGTGGGAAACTGATGAAATTTAAGGCGTCGTATTTTAAAGCAAGCAGGTCAGGGCTTTCTGAAGAGCTTTACTATTACACACATCATCTGTTTCCACAAGCAGTAAACCTCCACTTTGCCTGCTACATGGTGTGCTCTATTACGTGAGATCTTCACTTATAATTGTGGCCTCTAACACAAATGCCATTGTGCCGCTCTGCCCTCAGATAACTTCTACGGCACACCAAAACCTCCAGCGGAGCCGTCTCCCGCAGCACCTCCTCTGAATGTAAGTGAGGCTCTGCTGCCTGGAGCCCGGCCCAGCGCCCAGGGCAAGAGGAAGAGGAACCAGTCAGTCAGCAACATGGAGCAGCGCGCCAGCCTGGAACCACCTGAGGAGGAGGAAGAGGAGAGCCCTGTCGTCAATGGCAACGGGGTGGCCATCACACCAGGTACTGTAGGAAGAGAGAAAAAAACATCAATTTCCCGTTTCGTGTTTTTATACCACAGTTTCCATCTACTTGTGAAAGAAGTTCGATTCAAACACAGTCTGTTTCGCAAGTTCCTGACCACGATGATACTTTGTAACATCATATTTATGTGAGGAGAAAATCTGTTTTGAAGACCTGTAATGTCCCTGGAGTTATTTATTGTCTCGCTGGTATTGTTGTGTAAACCAGAGGAATGAGTCAGTTGTCATGGCCGTTGTTTTCTTACCTTTTTGATATCTCTTACAAAATCACAAGTCTCTTTTCTCCTTTAGATTGATGTCTGCAGTTTATACAGTCCAGCCCATGCAAAATGAAAATCTGTTTAAGTGTCCTCTGATCAGTCTTTATAGACATGAAGAGACTCTGCTACCATGAATGTAAACTGCACAGATTATCAATAGCCTTACATAAGAGAATGTGCAAGGGCACCTTACTGTCCCCACTGTTATGACTGTCCACAGCCATATTTTGGCTTCTGCGCCCATCTCTCTGTCCTCTCATTGCTCCGTCTCTCCTGCTTATTTGCTCTTCCGCCACTGGCCTTTGTCCTTGTTTCTATTAATACCCCAACTCTCCCTTTCCTCTTCCTCTCCTCTACTATCCTCTTCCTTCTGACCTCCCTTGCTTTTTTGTGTCTCTGTGGTCCTGTCCCCTCCGCCCTCCGTTCCTTTTTCTCCGTCTCTCATCTTTCTTTGTAGTCCTTGTTGTCTCAGCATGTCATATTGTTTCTGCTTTATTCTCTCATTGTTGTCTGTTCTCTTAAATCTCTAATTTAATGCTTATGGCTCAACTAGAATGAGACTTTTTGGATGGTCAAAAGATGAAAACAGTGTCTGTTTAAAAAAATAAATCCTACATCTTTAAAAAAGGAACCATAGAAATGGCTCAGCTGAACAATGAAAGCAGTAGTTCACCACAAAATTATGTTTTGTGTATCGTTTACTCACCCTTAGATGTTTATAATTGAACTTTTTTTCCCTCCAGCGCTCCTCAGCAGTAATTCATGTACAGAACATAATTTTGCAAGAGCTATCGCTTTAATTGAGGTTTAAGGCTGACTGACCCTTCACTAAGCAACGCCCCCTGTAGTTACTGTGGCTACATCTGTCAAGCTTTTAAAGCTAGTATAGAGCTCATACTGTCACTAACTGCACTCTCTGGAGAAATATCGAATTTTTAGAAAAACAAAAAAGCGATTTCAGACAGAAGCAGACAGAAGGTCTACAATATGTCTTTGAATGATATAAACGTGATGTCAGACTGATTCAGCAGTGAAAACAGGTTAGATGTATGAATATAAATTTACATGCTAAAGCCTACAGATCCTAGTGCAGCGGCTTCAACCTGTGTTTCACTTCATTCATCACAGAGGGAAGGACTGTCATAACAATTTTGGACCCGTTTAGGACAAAGGGAGGACATGTCTCTTCATATATTAAGTTCAAGGCAAATATTTAAATTGGCCTTGCTACTGTATACCTTTTCTTGTCTTGTCATTTTTCTGTTACAGTTTGCACTTTGCACCTATGTGAAAAGTCCTAACAAGAATATCACAGGATTATATAGTTTTGTGCTCCTCTATCGCATGCTCCACCACTGCCAACTTAGATGCCACCAGCTTTTCTCCTCACTCTAAAAATTTTTCCTTGTATTTCTGACTCAGTCTCTGACCCCTTAAGTCTCTGTCTTTACTTGTTTCTCCATTTTTGACATCCCCATGTTGTTTTCTCCTCATTCTCATTGTCCTCAACCCCATCTCTCTCTGTCAGTCTCTCTCTTTCCCTCCTGGGGGTTTAGAACTCTGCAGTGGCTGTGTTCTGACTCATCATGCATGGCGTGTGTTGTGTGCATCCAGGTCTGCATGAGTGTAAGTGTATGTGAGAATAACTGTATGTGTTTGTGTGTGTGCCACAGAGTCCAGTGAACATGAGGACAAAAGCACAGATGCCTCTGGGGAGGTTGCTGTTGAAGTGTCCATCCAGGCCCCAGCTTCCATAGAGCCCCCCACTGAGGGAGAGGAGGCCCCAAAATCTCCCTCTGACTCCCCCGCCAAAGTTCCAGACGTAGACGAGGAAGAGTTGGGGCCTCTGCCTGACAACTGGGAGATGGCCTACACTGAGAAGGGGGAGGTCTACTTCATAGAGTAAGAGGAAAGATCTTTAAAATACAAAGTAAAGATTTTAGTCTCCTCAATTTCAGTCACTGTTAAATTAAATATTTGTGATGGTAATGAAAAATGTTATGCCTGATATAATAAAGAATCCCCATAACAAATCCCATGAATTGCACCTTACAAGGTGCATCTACTTTAGAAAACATTGTTTATGTCAGGCTGGGTGTTTAAAATCTCTAGCACTGGTTTCTGTGTTGAATAATTGATGTAACTTAATGCTGCTAATCAGACACACACAGGATACCCACACACACATGCAAACTTTTGCCCTCTTCCTCTCACCCTTGCTAATTAGTGACTAAGGGCTCATTAGTGGATTAATGGCCATTTAGTTTACCTCAGAAATCCCCTTGTTTGTCTTTGCCCCCCCACACACACACTCTCATGTACAGGTCATTAGTGTTACTTTACACTCATCTCTTTCTCTTATCCCTTCTGTCAGTCTCTCTCTGACCTCTGTTTGCCTCTTTTCTTTCCGTGTTGCTTTCATCTGTACAACTCTTTCTTCTTCTCCAGTCACAACACCAAAACTACATCATGGCTGGATCCTCGGCTCGCAAAGAAAGCGAAGCCACCGGAAGAATGCAGGGAAGACGGTGAGTCGAAACGACCTGTTAGGTAGTTTGCTAAACAGCAGATGTTTTTTAAGCATTAGTTTTTCGGCGTTTGTGCGTCAACTCTGCATTTCCTGCTGTTTATATGCCTGTGTTGTCAGTTTCTAACTTACTGTTCCGGAGTGTTTTCCTGCTCAACAAACAGAGCACAAATAGTACTCAAAGCATTTGTTAGTTGGTCTCATTGCTTTCCTCGGGTTTTGAGAGGGTTACTCACATATAATGGAGGGTTTTGAAATCCAGAAAAAATGAACTTGACAAATACATTAACCTTTTTAAATGTCTTGTTGAAGCTGAGAAGTTAATAAAGACAATGCAGGCGTAGCAACTGCACTGATGTCACTGAAGTCAGAGGGCCATTTGGTGTAAGTGCAATCAAAAAGGTAAACCAATCTCTGTAATGGTTTTTGGAAAATAGTCTTTAGCAATCTGTAACATATTTAAATGCTTGTCTACATAAGCTATAGAACATTGAAATAAAATATAAAAGTAATACTTTGCTTTTTCATAAACAGGGG
>JAQFJA010000023.1:11813204-11824713 GCA_029874485.1 Naso brachycentron
GTACCAGCAAAGTATGACACGTTAAAATTAAGTTAGCTGGTGAACACTAACATTAAGATAATAACACACTCTATATCTTAATAACTCACATTTAGATTTTTTTTTTTTTTTAAATTGTGACCGACAAGTCAAGCCTGTAGCAAACGCTGGCCTGTTCTAAAGGAGTGTGAAGTGGAAAACTGCCTCCCTCAAGTAACGTAACGTTACATGTAGGTTATGTTCTTGTGTCGAAAAGTTGGTTACATTTAGTTAGTTAAGCAAGCCACATGTTACATTCAGTTTCCGAGAAGAAGACACTTGAAATGTTACTGCTCTCTTCTGTCCTTTTCTGAGACTTTACTTGTGACGGACACTTGGCGGCTCACTTTCTCAACTTATCTTTTACCGCTGGAAGTGAGAGTCATGGAGGGCCACCGTGGAAAGGAAAAGTATCTCTGCCATATTCTGTTTTCAGTTGCTTCATGTATTCCTCTGGTTACATTGCCGGAAAGTTTTGAGCAAATTATAGGCCTACTTTATTCAAATCAGTATTCAAGACCTATTCCCATCAAACGGCATGGAAGGCAGCAGTTCATGGATTTTTATAAACATTTTGACAAAAGGACTGCACTTCAAAATAACATCACAGTTCGTGTGTATCAGCTCACTGTTAAATACAACAGCACGCTGCTGTTCTGCTGCAAATTAAATTAATCTATGTATGAATTTGGTGCTGAATGCATAGTCTTAATATGAGAGCTGTCCCGATTAGACAGTGTGTATTACTTAAACTAGCCAGTAATACTTTATTAGTTTTACACACATTCACTCTGGATATGATCTGTCATTGATGTCAACATATTCTTTTTTTGAAGCAAAACTATTTTTGCTGGTGCAGGTCAGCACACTGCAACAGCCTCACTGGAATGTAGTACTATTGACCAGGATGACATACTGTATAGTTTAGTGACACACTGCAGCCACAATCAACATGACTGAGAATTTCTTGAGATGGAGGAAAGTGCCATTAGACATAAGCTCCGTCTCCATTCAGCTGGTTGTTTGAAGTTAAAAACTATCACGCACCATGCACCGACTCTGCTCGTGATCTGCACTGAAATTTTTGATCAGCTAATGCGGTGTGACACAATCAAGAGAAGAGAGACAACTGTTTAAAATGTCATGCCTTTACTAATTAGTGCAGATGCATGTAGAACTGCAGAATCTTGATTTCCTCCCAGGCGAAGATGGCACAAGATCCTGTTGAAAACAGGAGAAATCAAATTGTTTCCACCTTAAGTTTCAGGTGTGAGTGTAGTCAAAGTATAAACACTTACCCATATTTACAGAAGGATGTACCGTCAGAGATTTCACCTACTATTTGAAAGAAAAGAAAGAGTGAACCCCAAATTTTGTTTTTGGCTTAACTTTCAAATTGAGCTGCACTACAAAAGGAAGGTAATTTTTACACGAAGTATGTTGTCATGGTAATTTACGCTGCATCTCTAAACTGCTCTGAGCAGGTTATCCTCATGGTTAACTCAGTCAGACCAAAATGCCAACCAACAAGTCTCCCTTGCGTTGCTGGTAGCCATGGTGTCAGACTTGGTCATTAATATTTCTTTATAATGCATATCCTGACAACATCTTTGTGCATTAGAATCCTTTTTATTCAAAATTTCAATTGCATAAATTGAGGCTATTTTAAGAACAGCTTGACAAATTAAGTGAAATGTTTTTAGTCACTTATAGTTATTCTAATTAATTATCAGCACAACAGTTATGTGCACAAGCAAAATATATGAACGTTTTCCATACCATTCTGTCTTATTTGAAAAGGCTGATTCTCCTTTACTCGTCTGCAGATCTCTTTGCATTGTGAGACACAGTGTTCTTGTATTTTTGTCTCATTGGAGTAGATTTCCATTGGTGATCAACAGTTCTGTCTTCATCCAGCTGATATGGTGCATAATGGGTCTTTGATAGAGATTCTTTGCCCCTTTTGTAGCTTTTTCTTGACTTCACAACATATGTTTTCACAAATGGTGCAGACTTACTTGGGCCTGTTTGAGAAGGAAGCCTTTTTGTGTTTCCACCATTCCTCCAGTTGACACCACCGAAAGTAGAACCAGAAACTCTGGATGCAGACAGTGGTTCAGAGTACCGATAGGACATGTTGCTGGTCTCTTTATTCACATTTGCTGGGCGCTTCCGTACCTTGTTCAACAATACATTTTTTGGAAAGCCAGTTCTGGTTGCACCTACATAGCCACTGTTCAGAGAAAAGCCTCGTCTTTGTGGGGTAAAAAATGAGCCCAGGTGGTTTCTGGCATCATGCATAAACCTGTCGGAGACCATATTTTTTAATTCAAATTTCCTGGACATGGTTTCAATGCCATATGAACTTGAAAACGGCGTCTCTGATGCTGATGTTGGAACCAAGTTAGTAGCAGAGTTAAAACTTGCCCAATCATCATCGACCATAGAGGAGATCCCAGTCTGGGTCGAATCTAAGACACTAGAAATGGCACTCGGGATATTACCAGTCAGTTGTTTTGGTTCTTGAATGGCAAATACTTGATTCCTCTCAGAGAGAATTGATCCCTCCTCATCTTTTGCCTGGTCAGTTAGGATGGAAAGAGGAGTAACACCAACTCTCTGGTCTCCAAGGTTGCTATTTAGAGGGCTGGAAGGTTTCACAGTAAACGCTTGGTGGGATCTGACTGGCTGCTCTCTGTTGAAAAGTTGATTCTGAACATTCTGTTGGCTGCTTGTTTGAACACCCACATGACCGCTACTAGTCTGTGGTGAAAGGTTATCCGAGTTTAAAGAAACAGAACCACTAGACACAGGCTGGTGGATGGTGGGAGTGTAGTTTATATCCTTTGATCCCTTGCCAACAGGGGGTTGCTGAGGCAGAAATGATGGGGCTGGTCTTTGTCTGTGTTTTGGTAGATAATCTGGGATGAAGTACTGACGTCTTGGTGTACTTACATGTACACTTTTGCCGTAGGAATTCAAAGATGGGGATTTTGGTGCAGACAAAACACTGACTGGTACGTCTCTGCCAAGCTGCTCACTTTGGAAATCCTCAAGCTCAAAGCCATCAGATGGATTTTGATGCTCTGTTAAAGAGTCTGTACTTTGCAGTGTATATTTTGGTTTCGGGATTATTTTCTTAGAGGACAGAGGCGTTAAATTGGATATCTTACTTGAATAATGGCTGAAATCTTGAGATGGCCTGTTTTGAGGGTTAACAGAGGATGCAATCGTGTGGCCACTGAAAGAGAAATCCTCTTCAGGGGATTCTGGGAGCTTGTAGCTTGTTGAGTGAGCATCATTTTGCACAGTTGAAGCACTTGTGAAAATATCAGGGTTTTCCCCAGAAGTGCCATCTTTGTCAAAGCTTCCATAATTCCTGGAAACATGCTCTGTGGCTGCTGAATGAGTGTGTGCGTAGAGAGCGGAGTCCTGGTTTAAGCCTTGGCTGTCATAAAGCGTGGAAGAAAAGAGGCTTTCAGCGGAGACGACAGGATCGGTGACAGAAAGACCTTCGCTTGGCATTTGGTAATTGATGCCCTGCTCACTTTGCTCAAAAACTGTATTCATGGGTTCACTCCAGACTTCATTTTCACTGGCATCGTGGGCAGCACCTTCTTTTGCATGATAAGACGTATAGCCCGTATCAGTCTCTAACTTAATATTTTGTGCATTAGGAGCCACCTCATTTTCCAGAACTTTGTGAGCAGTTTGAAAATGTCTTGTCAAATCACTTCCTGGCGTTAAGAATGAGCTTTTCATTGTTTCTATAAACTGTTTGAAATCTGTGATTGATGAGAAACTTAGGCCCTCCACAGATTGCTTTTGTGTATTTTCCTTCACTAAAAGGCCAAAGGGGTGCTGATAAGCAGAACTTTCATGCTCATATTTCTGCACAGAGGGGACAGATGAAAACGTATCCGGCTCATGCCCTGAATCTGCATTGCTTTGTGCCATCTTCTCACTGAGACTAGTAACAAAGTTAGCATCCTCATTGTTTTCATGGTGGACTGGTTCTCGCTGAGAGGAAACAAAACTTTGGTGTCTCGTAGCTTGCATCTCATCTCTTGGACTAACCGAGTCATGGTTTGTGTTTAAAGATGCTTCAGAATGAAACTGGTTTGAGGTTTGTGAACCAACCACACCTGCGTGGCTACTGAATCCATCATAACTGAGAGAGTCGCCATGTGCAATACTGTAACCTACCAGGGAGTAAGCAGACTTTAGATCTAATTCAGATGGTTGAACAGGGTGAAGAGTAATAAAGGAATTCTTACCTTTTAGAGGAGGGAAAGAAATGCAGCCCAATAACAGCGTGCAAAGCCAAGAAATCCTGAAAAACAATAAAGTTACAAGGGGAAAAAAATGTACCATTAGGCCAAATTGAGTCACAAATACACTTGCGTGTTACTTACCCAAGTGGAAGAATCATGGTAGTGAATTCAACCACAGCATTCACCTGCAGCAGCAGAGTGCTGATTAAAACAAGCAGCACAGATGACAGTCAGTCGTAATCTGTGCTTTCTTTGCCCAGTATGTTGAGAGAAATGTGCGAGGAGGGAAAGCAAAACTTTTCAGATTCTGCTTCCACTGATTGCAGCTGTCTTTGAAACAGGTGGTGCTGTGTGAAAATTAGCCCAATTAGACAAGAACAGGTGGAGCATTTACTTAAAGGGCTGTGCGGTGATGGTTAAAATATCATTCAAATCAATCTGGAAATCCATCCGGCGGGTGACAACATTCACAAAAACCAAAAGAGAGTAAATCAAATGTGACTCTAAGCAGAAATTTGACCCATGTTCTTGAAAGTCCTGAATGTTTCCTCTGGATCATTGTTAACATGCTGCTGAGCTCATGAGTACACCATATTCTGTTTCACAGATTAGCTTTCACCCGTCTGTCTCATTGTCAGTGAAACTCCTGCAACCTTTTCTTCTTGTCCAGTCAGTCGCTCAGTCAGTCTGAATGTTCAAGCCCACTTCAGTTGAGATAATTGTTTAAAAAACAAAACAAAACAGCAGCTCAACAGCAAAGGAGTTTGTGACGTTGAAACGATATCCTCCCACCTCAGCTAATGAAGGTTTGTGACAGTCACCCCCTGTGTAGCTTTCTGCTGCATTAATGATGAGCTGTGTTGGTTGTTGAGGACAGGAGATGGAAGAGGTTCGCTACATGGAGGTAACATAAAAGCTGGCAGTGAAGATGGACCTGATGAGGAAGCGTTACGAGAGGAAATGCCAGCAGGTTGCCTTTACCAAATGGTCAAAATGGGTAAAAATACACAAAAAGACACAGGCTGGTGAGTAATTACTTGCATACTTATATTACATACCCAGTATTTGGAAATGTAAAATGAATTGAGGGATTTTGACTTTACTTTTTATGTTGATTGACTGTTTTGCAAAGTGTAACTTTCACGTATGGTTAGCCAGAGAAAATCATGCAATGTGGTTAAGAAATGTATCCAAAAATGTCTAATTTCTTCCCCGCTGTAAACGCCCACTCTTGTGACTCATTTTGTCCCCTGCACCCTCCACTCTAAACTCTCAGGTCTTGTTCAGTTCAAACATGATGAGTAATTAAAACTAGATTTTTGAATTCTTTTCAGTAGTTGCCATTGAGAAACTCGAGAGAATTGTAAACGTTGGCCGTCTTAAGCGTATGATTGCTGCATGGCGTAATGTTGCAAAAGACTCAAGGAGGACGGAGGAGTACTTAAAGGTACACATTTATTTGGAATTGTGTGTGTATTGAACTCTGGCAATGTTCTACATTTCAGACTTATGTGTTTGCACAAATTTGCAGAAGTTGGAAATGGGCTTTGTAGAAATGTGCAGCAGAGTTCACCAGACTGGGGAGAGATATGACGGGCTCTCAGTGCTCCCATGCAGCCTCTCACTGAAGGTATTTCACATTCATTTGTCACTCAGCAAGTTCCTTTAAGTTTTTTTTTGTGGTTCATGAGCCTAATTTGTTCCCACACAAAGAGATGATAGCTCTGGATTTAAAACTGTAGCTACTTCACTTCTCTGTTCCCTTAACAATCAGAGATGAGATCATAACTGTTGCATAAGACTTACTCTAAAGTGGACTCAGATGTAAATATGGTTCCAGTCTCTTTGAGACCAGATGATTAATGTCAGTTGCAGTTCATTATGGTCCAGCACTGTATAACTATGACCCATTACTACAGAATGAGCGTTGTTTGTGGCACAGATGTGTAGCTGTGTTGTGTCTTATATAACCAAAGAAGAACTTGACTATAGTCTAGAAACTCTCAACATTTGCCTGACTCTTGCATTCACCAATGGTAGCCCCTGTTTGTTTTGGATTTACACGCGCTGGCTTCAAGAGTGCAGTTTTGGCTTCATTTGTCCGGGTGTGTCTGTTTAACACCACTTCTGATAAATAGTCTGACTCTGTTTGGAGGAAGAAAGAGGTTGCTTATACACTCACATCACACTGCACTGGTAAGTGGCAGCCGCAGAGGTGGCAGTGAATCCTGTCCTCTTGATACTGGATAAACATTTCCAAAATTAAATGAAAAATTGCTTTAGACTGTGGATTACTCTCTGATAAGTTTCTTTAAAGAAGGATAATTTTAAATCTTAGTCTTTTCATTTTTAGCTGCGACCAGCAGCTCCATGTGTTGCCCTGTCAGTCAGTTGGTCCACAAAAATTCCCCACTTTTGGCGTTTTTCTTCCACAGTTTTTGCCCAATGCTGAAATTTGGCATGAAGGCAAAATGTGTGTGTGTGTGTGTGTGTGTGAAGGTGTGTGTTCCTGTTCATGCCAAAGGACAGCTGATTAACTGTTGGGGCAATTGCCAAAAAGGGGGCATGGTAATGGGAGTGGCCTGTAACCAAAAGGTGCATAATTTCTAAATGGATTCGTGGAACATAGAAACACATACACACGTGTACACACACACACTTCCACTGATCATGGCTTGCTCCCCTCCTACGCTTTAGTCGTAGACTGAAGACCGTAGACTCTTGCAGACAGTAACATTTTTAGCTGCAGGTTGTGCTATTGCAAATTTGCGGTTGTTATATGTGTCAACAGGACCTGCTCCACCAACATAATTTTTTGATCTTTAAATGCTTTAATATTAAAGAAATTTATTAACTGTAATTTCAGTAGATTCGTATTTTATGATAATAAAATTATGAAAGAACCCCTCAAAGTTAGATAGTATTTCAAATGTTTCCACCTTTCCATGATCAAAAATATCATATGTTTGTTTTCTTTGCAGATCTTTAAATACTTAGATTTGCAAGACTGGTTGAATTGTGCTCAGGTGTGTTGCACATGGAAAGCAATCCTACAGTCGCACACATTGTGGAGTCAGGTCTGTACTTATAGATTGCTTATTGTATTTAATGCATTGTACCATTTAGGTATACTTGAAACAAGTATAAGTGTATAAATGTAAGTATAAATGTCTCCAAATGTGTGTCTCTGTAAGATCAATGTCTCTGTGGAGAAACACTGGATAACAGACAGCACAATGAAGCGTGTTCTGCAGAACTACAGCACATATGTGGTCCATCTCAACCTGCGTGGCTGCACGTCTCTAAAGTGGATCAGTTTGAAATATATCAGTAAGTATCATGTGTTGCCAGATAGTAAATTTTTCTGCCATGTGCTTGTGATGCAATACTCATGTTTCACTTGCTATGTATATTGACCCATACAGATCATGTTCTGACTACAGTAAGAATGAGTCAAAACAGTCAAAAATTTTATGATTTTTGTATTTTGATTAAAAAGACAAAACATAAAAGCAACACAGAAAAACTTCTTAATTCATCTGATACAGACTGTTTTATAATACTGAAAGAAGGGAAACAATACATCAAATTTTTACAGCGGTCAGGACAGCCTGATAATCTGATATTTCTGTGGTGCTCTCAAGTGGCTTGGCTCCAGCTCCTCCTCCAGCTCTCCCTGCACTTCCATTGGTGTGTTCCAGAGCTCGGGGTCTGTTTGGTCCTGATCTGCTCTGCTGTGCTGTCTGTCCTTTGGACACTCTCTGTTATAGGAATGCACATACTCCTCCACACTCTCCCCGGTGTGTTCGGGAGGGGAGCGACACAGTAAGCCAGAGTGCCTCACCCCAGGGTGCAGACGTAGCCAGTACACCATGTAGTGGATGCTGAAATAATACAATCAGTTTCAAAGTCATTTTTTAAATTTGTTTCTAAAATGTGTGGAAACATTTGAGCGGAAGAACCCACCTATAGTCACACAGCCAGGGGTTTCCTCCCAGCTTTAGCTGTGACAGGAAGTAAAGGTCTTCAAGAACCCCGTACTGAACGAAATGCAGGCTGTTATTGGACAAGTCCAACTCCCGTAGATGCAGGAGTCCATACAAGGAACCTAGGAGAGAGAGGAAAAGAGATGCATTGTCATATCATCCATTTGTTTGTTGCTTTTCTTAGTATAGCGATATTGAAACAGATCTCTTGCTGTTTATTATTATCTGAAGGGGAAAAAAAAGATCAGTGGTGCAATCAATCTCTGATCGGGATGTGTGGGTTGCTGTTCAGCTTGTATATGAATCACTTAAGCACCGTGATTACATTATGTCTGGAGCCCTCTCATCTTTCTCCACTATAAATAAATCCAATGCTGTATACACAAAGATGGCAGACTCCCAGCTGTCTTTAAAAAGGAAAAACAGCAAACAAGCAAAGTTGTGCAACATGTTCTCAACCTTTTGGCTTTCCATATTTAAAAGCCCTACACAGTGCAACTTAGTTTGTGTAAGTTTATTTGTGAATATTACAAGACTCATCAAGAACATACTGTAATTTTCACTGATTTTGATATATAGGTGCGCTGTATTAACAGCACTCACATACCTGTGTCAATGCGCTCCATGTTGTTATTACTTAGGTTCAGGACTCTGAGGCTCCTGGCCTCTTGAAAATCTCTCGTTCTGAGATGTCTGATTGAATTATGGGATAGATTGACATGAACAACATCCTCTGGAATACCTGTGGGCACCTCTGTTAGACCTAAACATAGAGAGGAAGGGGTTACTTAGATGCATGTGGTTGTTTTCTTCTGCCAAAAATGTAGCTGTACATTCACATGTTCAGTATTTTTGTTAATTAGAATAATAGATTTTTCATCTATACATTCAAATATGTCAGGCCAAAGACTACTCTAAAAAATCTGCCACAGTTAATACTGCAAGTCAAGGAGCCGAGTGGCCAGAGATAGATTTATGCTCTGTTTGCCGATAATCTGAATTTGATACTAAAATCCAGGCCTCCTGCCAATAGGAGAAAGATAATAGTAACACATGATTTGACTTACTCTATTCTTAGGCAAATTTATAATGCTTTTGCATGTTTTGCAATGAACATATTCTTATGTGTTAGCCAAGCTTTGTTTAGCTAATGTTCTCCAAGTTATTCATCAGATGACAAGTAACTGTAAAGTAGAATCAGTGAGAGGTTAAGGAAGCAAGCAACATAACATTCAATAGAAAACAGCTGCCAAACCAGATGTTTCTCTTTGCCAGTTCTGCGTCTGGTCCCCAAAAATCATTTGAGAAATGGAAGTTTAGTTGTTCCACCCAGTGTTTTTCCTAAAATCTCTGTGCATAAGAAACATGTGTGCTGACTTTCAGAGCAGGGTACAATGAATCATCCTGATTTAGGAAAATAAAAGCTGATTGTGAGCTTGCCTCTGTTACTACAATCCATTCGTATTTCGGGGAAAAGGTAGGTATGACAAGTTATGGTGGCATCTGGTTTGGAGCGAAATGGAAGGGGCTCCACAGGCTGTGCGCCATCTGTTTGATCCCCCTGTGGGTCACCGGCTGGGTCAGACTCCTTACAGAGTAACTCGGGGTTCACCAGCTTTAACTTAGTGCCTCTTAGCCTGATGGGCTTGGCACACCTAGAAGAAAAAACACCGTTAGGCCACAGTGGAACCAGATGTCCTATTTGGGTTAGTAATGACTTGTGCTCCTGTGGATTCAGAGCAATAGATCACACTACTCTTTTTGTCGAATCACTCACCTGGCATGATTTCCTAGATTACGGTTGCTTGGGACCTGAAGGGTTCGTATGAGACTGTCCATTGGGCAAACGCAGTTCCAAGGATTATCATAAAGACGTAAGTATCTAAGGTTGGGCATGGGGATGAGGGCCTCCTCGCTTAGTGTTCCCAGGCTGTTGTGCTGCAGCAGCAGGGTTGTAAGGCTTGTCAAGCCCTGAAAGGCTTCTTCCTCAACTATAGTGATCTGGTTCTGCTGCAGGTCCAGACTAGTTAAACTCTCATATCCAAAAAAGGCTCCTCCAGGAAGGATTTTGATTCGGTTGCGAGCCAGAAGGAGGTGCTTGGGTTTTTTGGTCCAGGTCTGTGAGGGGGGGATGGAGGTGAGGCGTCGGTCCTGACAGTCTACAAAGACGTCCCGAGATTGTGTCGACTCTAAGCAGTTGCGTGATGTGGGGCCTGATCTGCTGTGACGCCCAGCACCCCTCACCCTGTTTTCAAACACACAGAAAAAGAATTTATGGCTCGTCACAGAGGTCATTACAGCACGTGAAAATGGATTGAAGAAATTAGACCCATGTGTAAATCCATACCTGTCACGTGTGAATTTGTGTCTTGCTCCTCTGAGGCCTCGGCCTTTCCCCGTTTTTTTCATCTCTGTGGAGGGGAGCAGGAGGAGGAGCAGGGAGGCTAAGAGGAGTAGGGAGGTCAAACGCATCCTGAGCCCTGCAGGTATTTTCACTTTTCACGTAAAAAGCTGGAACAAAAAGTCAAGAGTTTGGACAGATTCTTACGAAAAACAGGTTCAGACACAGAAGCGGTGGGTCAGAGGTGAATGTGTTGCTGCTGATGGAACACAGCTGCTGCTATTTCTGTGAAAGAAGTGACATGTAGCACATTATGTAAGAGCCAACCACAAATGTATATTAAAGTTTTGAAAAAAGTTAAAAGTAAAATGAATGTTATTTATTACTAAATGTTTTATATTACTCTGTTGTATTGCATACATACAATGAAATGTAGTATTTGCAAAAATGGGCAACAAACTTGACGCACCATTTCTCAGCTGTTTACATCGGTAACACTTTGCCTAAGGCATGCATCTATAATGCATCATGACCATTCGAATAATGCATTATAATGTGCCTATAGTGCTGTATAATCATAATTATAAGCATAACCCAAACCCATACCACCTATAATGCATTATGTTTTCTTACTGTGCTATTATGTTTTATAGAGACAGGCTTCATAGAAAGTGTTATCTTTACATCTTTCCTCTGCACCTTGTTTTTTTCTTAGGTGAATGCAGAAATCTCCAGGAGCTCAATGTGTCAGAGTGCTCTAATGTCACAGTAAGGGAAACATTTATGTGACTAATGATATTGTGCAGATCTTGGCACAATAATAAATCTTTATATCACATATACTGCTTTACTTTTTAGTGTTCTAAGGTTTTATAACAAGTAGATTAATA
>JAQFJA010000023.1:11824775-11844174 GCA_029874485.1 Naso brachycentron
GATTAATAATGATGAATGTTATTAAAAAGCTGACCATCAAATAAAAGGAAATATCCGCTGAAAAACATCCATTACTTAAGGTTGTACTTTATTTCCCTGGGTAAGTGTCTCTGCACTACATCACTGATAAGAGCAACATTGCGTTTGTTTATTGTCTGATTGGATTTTTCCAAGTTTTTAAAAAATTTTCACATGAAACTAGTTCGATTTCATGAAACGCAAGTCCATCAAATGTTTGCCAATGCACTGTTTACTGTGATATTACACTGTGCCATGCACTCTGGCAACAGGTGCTTTGCTGAGGGGATTTTCAGGTTACATTAAATCTCTGCTCTTCACAGGACATGATGGTTCAGAAAATTTTCGAAGGCTGTCCCTGCCTGCTCTACTTGAACCTCTCTTGCACACTTATAACAAACAAGATTCTAAGAGATCTGTCCAAGTAAGCATTCACATATGGGTAAAACTAACATGTGACTAGATTTGTGCTCTAAACTGGTCCAGCTAACTGTCACCAAATTTAGCAAAAATAATCAAGTACGGTACTTTGTGTTTTATGGCCTCCTGCCCCTTGGTTCCCAGAATAATCTTGTTTTCTTTTTGTCCAGTGTCCAGCTCACTGCTGGCTTGTATTTCATGTGAAAGCAGCTTAATGATTTAGACAAAGAGACGTGGCACTCATAACAAAATGTCTGGACTTTATGATTGCGTTGATGATAGATTTGTGCATTTTTGTGTCATTAGCTCTCTCCACTCTCATAGGTAGCAGAATAAGGAAAAAAATTTGTCATTTAAAAAATTTTTTTTAGATCACATTTTTTAAGCAAGAAATTTAAAAATTCAAAATGCACCATTGTTATTTTGAATTAACAGCTTTGTATTGCTTAAATTTGCATTTTCCTTTGTTAAAAGAACAGCTAAAGAACCAACTATTATCCACTCAGAGCTCAAACAAAAAAATGTGCCCATTTCTTATGTAAACTATTCATTTCCAACAGGAACTGTCTCAACCTTCAATACCTGAGTCTGGCCTACTGTGACAGATTGACAGATGAAGGGTTTATGTACCTGACCGCAGGGAAGGGCTGCCGCAATCTCATCCACCTCAATCTGTCTGGATGCACTCAGGTCGGTTGGATTGCTCCTCTCAGTTTGGTATATAATCCCTCCACTCAGCTACAACTGCAGACAGAAAAAAAAAGCTTTTTGCCTTTTTTAAAGTTAAGTTCTCATCCACCTCAGCTCAGATAAATCCAGTCACTCCTCTCTGTTTGCACGTGTCCCCTTTTGTTCCTGGCTGTACGCTGGTGACTGTTTGCACTCAATCTGAGCGAATGAACGGAGATCTGAAGGAGAAGGAGAGTAAGAGGCAGCTGTGGCCAAGTGGAGGGTTGGGCTTACGTAACCAAGTTTAGCCCACCCACTCACCATGTGCACACTCTCAGTAACATAACACACATGCACTGCAACATAAAATGCACCTTCCTCTTGGAATGTGTTTTAGTTGGGTTCCAGATGTATGGTTTCACTTTATGGGGCCCTGGAACTGTGAGGAGCAGGAAAAACTGCATCCAGGAAAAATTTGTCAGATTCAACGTACACACATACTTTCCTTCCTCCTCCTCATCCTCCTCCTCCTCCTCTCTCTCCTAGATGACAACAAATGGATTCAGATATGTTTCTGCTGGATGTCCTTCACTCAGAGAGGTTGTGATCGATGACATGCTCACGCTGTCAGATAGCTGTGTTGTGGTAAGTTTGTTCATTTCTAATGCATCACAGATTTCTTACACAGTCAACATCCTGGTGCTGGAAAGTCAACAAAGAAAAAGAAAATAAGGAACAAATCTAGGGAAGAATTTGATTTGTCAACTCACTCATATTTTTTGACTGGACATCCTTAACTCCTCACAACAAAGAGAAGTCTTTAATCTCCCTCTCCTCGAACAGGCACTCGTGACCAGATGTCACTGTCTGTCTGCCATTTCTTTGCTGGATGCTCCTAATCTTTCCGACGCAGCCCTCAAAGCCATCGCTGCAGTAGCCAAACTGAAGACTTTTAGAACAGCGGGTGAGATCATTTCTCTTTCTGCGACACTCATTTGCACATGCACATTAAAATACAGATGTAATACTGCCCCAGTTTTGTGCACTTCAGGTAACAACCAGCTGACAGACATCAGCTGGGCGGCCCTGTGCCGCAGCTCACATGGCCTTCACAGACTCCAGGTGGCAGAATGTCCCAGAATGACCGACGCCAGCCTCAGATCTGTAGCTGCCCTCAAGAACCTGCAACACCTGGACGTCTCCGGTTGTAACAAGTGTGTGTTTGTTGCTGCCGCTGTTTTAGATTGTGTACTTTTACATAGCGTTGCTTGATATGATGAGGTTGTTGTATTTCAGAGTGAGTGACACTGGGATCCAGTTCTTGACTGAAGGATCCTCATCCACCAAACTGAGAGAGCTGAATATCAGCCACTGCAGTTGCATCACGGACGTATCTGTCATGAGGATTGCACAAAGGTTGACAGTAAGACTTCACACACACACATCCAGACACACATATCTGTTCAATAGTTTTTTTTCATGTTGTGTGCGCACTTTATCAGGTTGTGTAAACTGTGCTATCTCAACTTGAGTTACTGTGAGAGACTGACAGACATGAGTCTGGAGTGGCTGAGTGGCAGCTCTATCTACTCTCTTGATATCAGCGGTTGCAACATCCAGGATCAGGTATTGTGTCAGTGTTCGCCCTGACCCTTACAAATTCCTAGAAAAAAGAAATAACTGGTCCCGGTGGGGAAGTCTGTAACTTGGTATTTGTATTTTTAGGGGCTGGAAGCTTTCAGAGGGATTCAACTGAAGAAGTTGGCTCTTGCAGAGTGTGTTTACGTCACAAACATTGGCATAGAGGTACAAATACAGCTAGAATTTTGACACATGGCCAGATGTAGCATTTGTTTGTAACATTTCATTTAGTCAGTCCAAGATTAACTCTTTTTGCGGAGTTTACTACTGTCAACAGCTGACAGGAAATATCACACCATGTTTCCTAGAATAGCAATACCAGAAAAAGATTCAGTAATTTTCACAGTAGTTTTGCTTGCTGTCTCTGCCTATGAACAGATGTGAACAGAGGAAGGCATCTGTACCATCATCTTTTAGATATTTATACCCATGTGTATTTATAGATTGTGTTCCCATTAATGTTCTTCATCTGTTCACATTTCATGTCTCATCTTTCTCTCATCTTTTGCTCCTCATGAGTGCAGAACCTATGCAAGAATATGAGAGATCTGGAACATGTTGACGTGTCTCGCTGTGTTGCTCTGTCAGACCTGGCCATCAGAGCCATTTCATTTTATTGCAGAGGTCTAGTCACACTGCGAATGGCAGATTGTCCAAAGGTATAGACATGAACACATACACACACACACACACACACACACACACACACATTACTCTTTAAATGCTCATTTGCTTAAATAGATTGTGTTTCCCCTCTTTACCTCATGCCACGTTTTCTGTTTCCTTCGCTCTGCCTCAGATGACAGACATGGCGCTGCATTATCTAACGTGTGGATCTCAGTACCTGCGAGAACTTGACGTGAGTGGCTGCGTTCTTCTCACAGATCGAACTGTCCGACACTTGCAGAGGATCTGTCCTTCCCTCTGCTCCATCACGATGTCCTACTGCAACCGCAACTCCAAGTGAGACAAACTTTTGAGAAAAATGCAAGGTTAAAGTCATGCACGACAACTTTGACTGAGCGTTTGTTCTGTAGTGTGGCCGCCTTAAAACTTCAGCCACGTGTAAAGTACTGGCAGCACAGCAATGACGACCCTTCGTACTGTTTTGGATCAAAAATGGGCCTAATGGTGCATCCTATCAGAAGACCCATCAATATTGATGATGCCTGAGATGCAGTGAAGCAGCACTCAGTGATGACAAGAGCAGCAAGTACAGAGATATTGACAGATTTTACGTTTTTTTTTTTAATCACACTATCACAGCAATCATGAGCTCTGGGACTTTTGGGATTTTGAATGATACACCTGCCAGAATGAATCACATGGCTTTAGTCCTGCAGCACTGATTAGTAATCAGATTACATCTTTTTGTGTTCTTTGTTTTCTACCTGTCAGGATGGATGCTCAGACATGACACAGTTTCACCTCACCAGTGTACTGATACATGTTTCATTAGCTCATCGCAGTGGAATGTCCTGTACCACTGACCCTGCTCGAATCTAGTGGGTTAGTACATCTGTTCGATGAGCTGTTCATAAACATTTGTAAACAAACATTTCACAGTGATGAAACTGCACATATGTATACATTCTGTTTCTAGTGAATTTCTACATTTTGTGATTAGCACCGGTTTGTCTTTGGGATGCCTGCATACTGTTTTATTTATGCTTTTCTTCTTATTAAAAATCTCTATTTACAATCTTGTTTTATCATTTGTTTTTAAGAGACAATAATTGCATTTCACTTTTTTCTTCTTTTACTTTAAGCTCTTATAATGTGAGGATTAGCTTTAAATTGGTACTTCTATAAGCTACGCCCAAGGAGTTTTGCTGCTCATTTGCAACAGTAAAGCTTTGGAATATGCAAAGAGGACTGTGAAGTGCTTAGATTAAAATTACAATAATATTTAGCTTCATTAACTGTAGCCAGGTCAGTACGACCCAAACTCAAATTTTGTAAGCATAACTAAATTTCATGGCTCAGATGCAGAAGTGAAAGAAAAAAAAACTTTCCATGCTTTTGTTGAAGGCTGAGAAAATACATTTTTGTAATATTTACATAGACATACATCACATATACAGAAGACATATGAGAGCACATAGTCAAATTCATTCATTCAAATCCATGACCAATGACAGTTTAGCACAAATTCACACTTGTGTGTAGTTACACAGTATTCTTTCCAGACTCAGTGCATGTGCAGTGATTTTAACATAGAATATTTGTTAAATACTATAATACATCATGTCCTTATCTGAAAGTACAGGAGCACAGCTTTAAAGACTTCAGTGAAGTAGAGGTATTGGGGATTTGCGATGAATATCTGCCTCCGTCTCTGAGTGTGCGTCCACACAGCAGTTCTGCAGCATTACGACTTGAAATTCTGCCACAACTCAGCTCCCAAGCTTCAGGGACTCAAACCAGCTTTGTGTCTTCAGTCTGACAGAGCCTCTGTCCGCCTGAGCTTTCACCCACTGGTCCCCTGAAGACTCCTCATTTATACGGCCTGAGAGAAAAACAGGTTTATGGGAAGAAAGCAGAACATTCTGTGTTGATTTTCTTGTTGGAGGGTTACGCTAATCAACTTTCCCATGAAGGGTGATGCAGTGAAAAATAATGGCGTACCAGTAACTTTGGTTTGGCCGTCAGTTGTGCTATTTTCTAGTCCATGCAGAACAACCTCTGGGCTGATATCCACTGACGCACCACAGAGCTTCACCCCAGCTTTCAACGAGGAGGGGACACGCACACACACGGCTCCTACGCACGACAGAAGAGTGAGGAGAAAAAGAAAAACAAGACTTTATAGACTGAACTGTGGCGATGAGGTGAGTATTTTTCTTGCTGTATTTATTTACCTTCCTGACTGTGGATTTCAGCACTGCCACCATCTCCCACATAGACATCAATGCCTCCGCTATGAGAGGAAATCTTCAGGAAACTATTTGAACCATCTGCAAAAGCAAAGAAGCCTCAGGTTGCTTTTACTCCTCACTGAGAGATACTGTAGCACGGTCAGTTGTGCAATCACAGAGTCAGCTTGCTTACCAATAACTGTATCTCCAGACACATTCTTCACGGTGGCGTGACCTTACGATCAATGAAAACACAAGCTCAGCATTAACTGTCAGATGAATCACAACATCTTTAACTGAAAATGATTGTGGAAATGCCTCTGTCTCAGGCATGCGTCATAATCCTGCATCACTGAAGAAAACAAGATAATTGTTTCCATGTATTCTGCAATGAGAAGGTCATCCATACCAGGAAGAAATAAAATTCTATGTGGGTGACTCATTATTTTACTGTGCTGTTTGTCTTTGTGCTCCAATCTGTTATTTTCTTGCACCTTTTTACAACTAAGCCCTTTTTACAAGTACCCCAAAACAAACAAGTACAAAATTTGTGCTAAATTGCAAACATATTGCAGTTAAATACACTTTGTTTGGATGAGAACTAAGGATTCCTGACATACCAAAGGCTCGCTTTACCAACCAAGCTAACACAATGCAGCTGTGTGCTGCCAGGGTCATGAGCAGGTGGAGGCGTTCTTGAACAAGACAATAAAGCCCAAATTGCTGAAATACTTTATATTGTTAAAGATGCTAAATGTAGCATTTTATGGCCAATAACAGTTCAGTTTCTCAAAACTCTTAGGACTTTGAGTTTTCCTGAGAAATGTGGTCAAATCTGCTTCAAATCTTTTGACCCAATCTCAATTGATAGGTCACTGTATAAAGCACAGTGTTTATAATGCACAGTTCCCATATGGTCTAGCAGTTAAAATTCCTGTTTTTTACCGAGGCAGTCCAGGTTCAGCTTCCCATTTGGAAACATTTTCCCGTCTTTCAGTTAACATTACGCTGCCATGCACTCATGTACTTCCACAGCACAGTTTAAACTAGACATCACTCTGTACATACAGTACACAGTACTGGTTTCCCCTTTAAAGGGGTATTATAGTGTAATCAGTGCAAAAATGTTACATACAGCGCCTGTGAGACAACTGACTTGATTGTGCTCTGGCATTAACAACAACACAAACAATACAGATTTCCCATAGACAGACCCTTTGGTACAGATGAGGATTAAATGCTGTTTGCTCACCATGCACATGCCCCAGTTCTATTCTGCCAGAGCGGGAGGAGACACAGCTGGACTCGGCATAGATGGCTTTCACTTTCAAAGAGCCACGTTCTGTTGAAACATTCATTGTGGTGCCCTGGAGCTTCTTCACATCCACTGCCTGCAAACACACAACTCATCATTTGTCTCAAAGCTGGAGATGTACTACAACCTCAGTGATGTAAGAACATTAAAATGAAGCCTAAATCCAGGCTACTGCTGCCCTCTAATGACTGCTGAGGGTAAGTGTAGCGTTTTTGTCATGTCCTTACACTGTCTCCGTATGTGCTGATGTCCACGTTGCCATGGATAGTGCCTCTGCCTGTCACATTTCCTCCTTGAGAAACGACCTCAACCTGATGAGCCTAAGAAACAACAATCAACAGCGAGAGGAGCAGAAGTTAGAATGTTGAACAAGTTCCTTCTGACGAGTCAGGACACATCTTCATCTCTGCAACAGTCTTGTAGGTTGTTTAGTTTTAACCTAAATTACATGATGATGTTGCAGTCAGTTTGTGGCTCTTTCAAGATGCAAACTATGAGTGTGCAAAACCTGCGTTCGGTGTTGTAAGACAACACAAGTTACTTTAATAGAGAAACAATGAAATGGTATTTGAGGCCAAAGTTCCCCACATATGATGGCTAATATGGGCTCCAATTCTCAGTACAAATGTAGCTAAGTGAAGTTTTTCAGACACAAACACAAATATATATATCTATTTCTAATAGTTGTACGATGAAAAGATTAAAATATACTGTATATATATTTAGATTCACAATCAAATATTCTCAATAACACTGCTGAGTCCCTCATGACACAATTTTAATGGTGAAATGCACCAATAAGGATCTATGCAGACATATCTGTACATATGCACAGATGTCAGACCACCCACCTTAACAGAGTGCAGCAAACAGGTGCCCCTCTCTGTCTGCACCTTGCACAGATCACACTCCATCTTCTTCACTTGCACGTTGCCTTTTCCTTGAGTAGTGATGAAGAGGTCTGACACAAACAGAGTTCATTAGGGCTTTATCAAAGGACAACAGACAGCATCGTTGCCATATGCTAGTGAGTCTCATTTGATTCAGTTTAAAGCATCATAGTGATCAATGACTGACCCTACTGTAGACATCTAATGTTGTTCCTGGATGCTGGAGTTTAAGGAATAGCTTTCATCAACAGGTGTTTCACAGGAGACACTCACTACTTTTTATAGGTGCAGCCAGATCAATCGTCACGCGGCTGTCGACCTTTTCGGCTGAGATGAGCAGCTGTTTGTTCTGGTCATCATAGTGGACGTTTAGGTGATCCAGACCGACCTGCTCGGTGTCTGTTCCGTGCACCGTGATGAAGGCTCGATCGGCCTCCGGGAAGGCGTGCGGGTCCAGCGGGCGGACGGAGATGCTGCAGCCCAGCTGTGCTCGCACCGTGCTGAAGGGGCTCACCTCCAGAGCCCACTGCTTCAACTCCTCATGTGTTGGACACTTAGAGGCGGCAGAGATGGAGAAGAGCCGTGAGGTATACAGAGTGCACCTCGGGTTTGTGGATGAGCCGGTGTTGACTGTGAGGGACCAGCAGCGCAGAAGTCCGACCCATCCCCGCTGACCTGCCGAGCTCCAAAACATCTTTGTCGGCCTCCGGTAAGCAGCTCATTCACGCCTCACACTGCTGCTGTTACAGCTGCTGAACAACACAAACTACTGAGCCAAACAACCTACCATGCAGTCACCATGACCTGTCATAGCGCTGTCAAAGACGGTGTTGGACAGCTAACGCTTCCGGTGTAGGTTTTCACAGTAAAAGCGACATGTTCAATTTACAATAGGTTGACTTAAAATGTTCTCTTCAGCCTTGGAATTGGTGATTGCTCTAATGAAAAAACAAACAATCTGAATGGTAAATATTTGGAATGCGTTTTTATAAACGATACAAAACAAAAAATGTATAGTGTCACTCAAAATAAATGCAGAGTGAAGGATTATCACAAAATTTCAAGTTACGGTGAGAATAATGAAAAAAGCACCTTTGGTGAAATTTTGTGTTCAATTGTTTTTTAATTTTCAGGATTTGTTGTAACCAATATGGAAAATTCAAAAATTTAGGGTCAGTGACGTACTTGTTACAAATCACGTCCATAAAGTCCTTTTCTATTGTAAAGGTACAGTTTATTATGCAAGCTTAATAAATTTCTCATGTGGCCTTTTCAATTTATGCAATGAAGACATTCTAAATTTTCAATTTGTTGTCATTTTCTTTGACACACCGCCATGATCTAAGCCATCTGGTTTGGCCTCTGTTAACACCACCATGCCTTCCACTCTGTGCACTATGTAAATTTTTTTCTGTGCTAAATTACTACATGTTCAATGATCTGCTGTGTGATAATTTCATTAGGAAGCAGATTCACAGAGGTGGATTAAGAACTGAGCTGAATGTTACTGTAACGTTAGCACAGACCTGATAGAGAGAACTCCAAACTAGATTGTCACATATCAGTCCAGACAGGACAATACATACATTTTTCAAATGCATTTGTTTGACATTAATATTTTTTTAATCTATTAGATGACTTAGCAAAATATTTGGCATACTTTTAGCCAAAGAGTTTTGGGGGCCATATAGTTGCAGGGACATGGGGCTGAGGCAAGTAAGGCTGTCTGACTCTTGCACACCAGTAAGCACTAAGGAATGCTCTTGTTTCAGGGCCTATTGAACTACTGACAAAAAAAAAATCAGCAGCCTGTATTCTCCCTTGGGTTTTTTTAATGTTGAAAGCAAAATCTTTTACTTCCTGTTTTTCGTCCGCCTCACTCTACTTCACAAAGCGGAACTGCAATGTTGCGTAAACCTAGCACCGCCCCTCTATGGTGTTGACCAGCGTTATCTTGACCAATCAGAAGGCCTGTGTGAGCCTGTCGCAGGTGACGTTTCCTCGTCGCAAAGACTGTAGGGAATTTGAGTCTTGAACCAATTACTCGCCTCTGAAGGTTTACTGCGTGGGTGCGTAGCCAGAAGTCTGTCAGCTGGGAAGCTGCATGTCTCAGCGGAGTGCGAGGCTGCTTCTCGGTTGAAAATTCTGATGCTCAGTAGACTACTTGCTACCTATTTAATTTTTTGGTGATTTTGTATTTTGCTGATAAGTTCAGCAGAAAGTAGGATAAACAAATTCAAAAATCTCCTTTTTGTCACCTTTATTTATCTGTACAAAAATAGCTAGTTTTATACTGTCCTCATTGAAAAATATCTGTTCACAGGAGAATTTCACAATTTCCCTCTCGTCATTTAACAAACACTCCAAAAAAAAAAAAGAAATATGAAATATTAAGGTCAGAAGAAAGATATCACTTAGGCTAATAAGGACTGGGCTACATTAACCTGTGTAACTATGTACATCTTCAGTTTATTGTCAAGATCCTGTAAACAAACCAGTATTGTAAAATCAAACACCACAAGTCGGCAGCATTGTGTTCAAAGTGTATAATAACTGTGTGGGTAGTAAATTGTTTTTTATTATTGAGTTGTAAAAAGCATCTAAGAAGCTTATGGTTACAATAGTGAGTAGTTAGACCCTTGATGTTTCTTTCCAACATGCCCTAGCACAGAGTCTTAGCTCATGGTGTAAAGCCCTTTGGTCTGATCATCATCCTGACCGTTTTGAAAGACTGTCTGTCGTTGGTGGGATAATACTCTGTAGAGATGTTGTGCCACGTCCCCCAGAAAATCCCATCCCGGACTCCTTTATACTTCCCCACATAGTACCTCCCGTTGAGGTTTGCAGCCATGCAGGCATCAAACCACCAGCCGGAGCTGTAGTATAACCCACAATTCCCCGATGGATAGCGGTCGTGGTCCCTGTCTGGGGTGGTGAACGCCCTGTTGTTGTGGTCATAACTTTTGCTGAAGCGCAGCGCATCACCTGCAGTACCCGAATACCTGCCTACAGTCAGCCTGTAGCGCAGCCGTTCGCTTGCCACCCTGAAGTGCTCGTATTCTGCGTACTTCATCACCCCGTCAAAGTCTTCCAGCTCCACCCGCAGCATCATTTCCCTGTCCTGGGTCAGCAGGTGGATCATATTGTTGCCCAGCCAAAACTCCCCTCCGTCAAGCTCCCCGAAACCTGATCGGTACTCAGCCCAGGTGCGATTGAAGCTCACGCTGCCATCCTTTCGGCGCTGCAGGAGCGTCCATCCTCCTCCACCCATCTTCATGTCACAAAAGACAGGGAAGCTTCTGCTGCGGAGGTCAGGGGTCACCAGGTAAACTCCACTGTTTGTCTCTCCTCTGAGCAGGTAGTCGGAGCAATCTCTCTTCACCAAGATATCTGCACATGAGGGACATTGGAAGAAATTATTTTTTGTGTTATTTTTCTTTTAGAAAGAACAGTCAAAAGTCCAGCCTTTGCTCATATCTTGCAGGTGAAATTATCATCTTGCAGCTGGGATGTAGCTGTGAAATGAGGTCACAAGTGCACCAGGTCAGTGCAAAACTACTTTTCCACCATAAAATATTAAGTGTTTTCGAAGCCTTTCATGGTGGACCTCCCTGTAGAAAGACTACACATCTAGCATTCAAAACTAAAAATGGATTTGAAAGCTAAAAGTAAGCCCAGATCTTAGAATTTGTAGCTTTAAAATAGATTTTTGGTTTTCAGTCTTTTTCATTTTGAAGAATAAAAGACAATTATGCAGAATGAATCCTTGAGCAAATACAAAAAAATCCTTTTGTACTTCAGCTTCTACTGCATGGTAAGTAGGCTGGTAGCTGTTAATTTCATTTATATGCAGAATCTGAACTCGTCTTCAGCTTAATAGTTCTTTAGATTGATTTGATGTTGGATTATTCACTTCACACTGTGAGCCTCATCCCACCGAGGAACTGTTAGCCCACACTTGTGGTTTTATCCTCAATCACAACACTCACAAACACATTTGCTCCCATAAGAAAATTCCTCCCTTAGCCACAATGTATGGTACAAAGATGATCTCACACCACAAGATTCTGCTGTCATTGTTAGATCTTACTGTGTCCTCTTAGTTAAAATCCTTTCATCTCAGGTCACACCAAGTTTGCTTTTTTTAGTGAGTAACACAATTATATGCTCTCAAATAAGAAATATGTTTTCTCTCAGCATAATTATAATGATGTAATGTCAACATAACACAAGGTTGGTTGCCGTATGTGTCTCCTTGCTTTCTTTTTAGAGCTTAATTGTATTTACTTCTGTGTGCAATGAATATTCCAACATTTCTTTAAGGTACAAATCAATATTGTTTGCTGCTATACATCCTGATATAATTGCAAGCATGCACATTAGGTCAATAACAACCACAAGCCCTGCATAAAATTACCTACTTTATGTGTGAATTCATGGCAATGCATGCATTCAAAGACGAAGCTTGTTGAGCACTGAGGTAATTTTAGAAATAATATCTCTTGCCTTTAGATGGTATCAGCGTTGGCGGTTTGCTGTCTGGCCTGTCAGGCTGGCTGCCTCCCCGATTGTCCTCTGGTTTTTCTATGTGACGCCTGTCCTCGGGTCTTACGCTGGGACTCAGGTTGTTGTTGAAGAAAGCAGCCACCTGGTTAATCTTCACCCGCAGCTCACGAGCACTGGGAGTCGAAGCTTCAGGGGCCAGGGGCTCGGGGCCAGATGTGGCAGGGTTGGTTGACCTGAGGTCAGCGCTGGTTGTAGAAACAGTTTGAGCAATTAAAGTGGGGGCTGGAATCTTTTTGTCTGCATCTGGAGTTTGTCTCGGGGCTGTTTCTTCCACTTTATGAAGTATCTTAGCTTGTAAGCTGGAATCAGTTTTAGAAACTTGTTTTGGCATTGTGGATCCTGGACTGGTGCTAGGGACAACAGTTGGAAGGATTCCATGCATGACTTTGTTTGGTGGTGTTGTCATTGGGATCGATGTTGGTTGACCAGCTGTCTGTGATCTCAGATCAGACATAATCCTGCTGTTTGGGCTCATCGTGAAGCCTTCAGAGACAGTGTGAAGATGAGGTAAGGGTCCAGTCTTTAAACTGCTGGAGGTCTTTGGACCGAGAGTGATACTTTTCATCTTGCTGGAACTGGACTCTGTGTCCCCAAAGGAATGAGTCACATCAACAACATGTTTTACTGGACCAGATGCAGGTGGCACGCCAGTTTGAGAGTTTTGGATGCTGTCTGATGTAGTCGTGCTGATTGGAGGAGGATCTAAATTTGTTTTGGGCCTTGGACTTGTCATCAGTTTCACTGATGGTTTTGGCCTATGACCAGATGTTACTCCTGGCTGGACTGTAGGTCCGGTTGGTGGCCTCTTTCTGGATAGATGTCCCACTGTGGATGTTTTGTCAGATTCTGCTTCAGGGATTTCATCAGGCACAGATTTGGAGTTGAGATGAGGTGTTTGGACAGGCGGAGAAGTTTTAATCCCTTGAGTGGTTTGAGGTGTTTGGTCAGGTTCAGGCTTCACATTTGGTTTAGTATTTTGACCAGTTACAAGATCTGAATGTCTTTGGTCAAGTTTAGGTTTTTGTCCAGGGTTGAGCTTTTGGTTTGTTTTAGGGGGTTTTGGGCTGGGTTTTGACTCTTGATCAGGGGGTTTGATCGGGAAATGATCAGGTGAAAGTCTTTGTCCAGGTGATGGATCTTGGACAGATTTAGGTTTGGGCGAAGAGTTTTGATCAGAGTTTTCTGTCAGTTCTGTTTCAGGCTTAAGGTTAGGTTTTGGCATGAGGCTAGTTGTTTCATATCTTTCAGATTTAGGCTCTTGAACAGGTGTGAAATCTTGATTAAATGTAGACCTTTGATCAGGTTGCGTTTTGTCCTCCATATGCAGCTCTTTGTGGGGTTTCTGTTTGTGGTCAGACTTGTTGGTTTTTAGAGGATGAACTGGCTTTTTATCAAATTTTGAGTTTCGATTATGATTTGGAGTTTCTGCAGATTCTCGTCGGTCAGTTAGAGGGTCCTTGTTAGGACCAGTTGTGTTTAGAACTGGAGGTCTCAGGACAGGAAGCATTGAGTTTTGATGAGAGTCTGGCTTTTGAAATGGTAACTGGTTCTGATCAGTTGTTTGTTCTTGATCAGATTTAGGTGTTTTACCGTCTTTCAGATTTCGATCAGTTGGTACTTTATCAGTTAGTGGTTTTTGGTCAAGTTTTGGAATTCGGACCTGTTTAGGGTCGTTTCCAGGTTTAGACTTCAGTTCAGTTGTAGGTTTTGGGTGAGAAGGCTTCTGCTTTTCGTCATGTTTTGTTTTCTTGTCAGGCAAAAGAGCTCTATCAGGTTTACTGTCATTCTTAGGATTTTTAAGCTTTCGGTCTGCTTCATGCTTAATTGTGGGTTTACTGGGCTTTAATCCTCGGCCTGAAAGAGGTTTCATGTCAGTCGTAGGATTTGAGCTGATGTTATTTTTATGGGTCCAACGGTTGCGGTCTGTGCCTCCTGGGAATGAAATTGTATTTAAAGAAGTTGTGGTCGTAGTTGCCCTACTTGAACTGACTCGCCCCTTGAAGCCTGCCTCAGGTCTTGCACTGGTCGGAGGGGTGAACCAAGTAGTGGCGCTGGTTATCTCCTGTCTGGGGCCACCCAGTGTGCTTATTGTGGATGTTGTTGGCCTACTTGTGCTCCTAAAGCCTGCCTCTACATCCGTGATTGTGTGCTCAGGAATGCTGGCTGCTTCAAGACCTGTGTTTTCAGTTAAAAGTCCGTCAGCTGTTGTTGTCTTTCCTTGATGGACACCTGTGACCCAATGTGATGTTGAGCTGGACAAAGGGGGAGATGGAAGAAATGATGCAAAGGTTTTAGCTTCGCTGGAGTCTGTGAAGTCATGCCTTGGAGCTGAACTAATAGTAGAGCGAGGAGTTGGTGTGATTGAAACAAAGTCTGTCCTCTGAGTTGCCTTGCTCGATGCTAATTCTCCATCAGTGTCTCTCTGTACACTCTGGACCGTTTTTTCTCCATCTGTTTTGATCTCCTTTTCCTTCTCCCTGTCCTTCTCCTCCTCCACCTCCCCCTCTTTTATAGTCTTCTCTTTTTCTGCGCGCCCAGTGCTTTCAATCTGTTTTGGTTTCTCATTATTTCGCTCCACTTTTATTCCCTTTTCCATTTCCTTTTTCCTCTCCTCCCTGTGCTGCTCTTGCTCCTTATTTGTATGCTCATCACGGCCCTCGGACATCTTTATTCCATCACTGCCTCTGTCTTCCTCAGTCTGTGTCTTTTTCTCTGCTTCCTTTGTTTTATTTTGCCACACCCGATGGTCACTTTCTTCTGTTTTCTCCTTGGTATTTATATTACTTTTAATCTTCTTCTCTTTTCCATTCTCCAACAAATCTTCTCCATTTGAATGCACCGTTACATCTTTTTTATTATTTCTGTCTGTCTCTCTCGTCCTGTTATTTTTTTCAGCAACATTTTTTCTGACCATGTCCTCTATTCTCTCATATCCACCAGCAGTTGGCATCTCTGCCTGCGCCACTTTGTCTTTTCCTTTTGCCGCCTCTTTCTGAGTTATACCATCTTTTTCTGCCACTTCTTTGCTGGTTTCTGTGTTCTTATTATCTTTTACAACTCCTTTATCACTCTCTCTTTCTGTTGCCCACGTCTTTCCCCCTTTCTCTTCCAAAACAGCTCTTTTTTCCGAATCTGTGTCACTTTGCCCTTCAATTATTTTCTCATCTTTAACCCCATCTTTCCCACAATTCTGACTGAGATCTTTTGTTTTCTCAGTATTTCTTTCATCCAACCTGTTCCTCTCTTCCTTATGTCTATCTATACCCTCATTCATCTTTTCATGCTCTCTTTCTCTTAGACTTCCACACTCTCTCTCAGTTTGGCTTACTGTACAATCTGCACACATCTTCCTCAGTTGATCCACATTGTCCTTCAGCATCTGCAGATCCTTCACAATCGTCTCCAGTTCTCTGAGCTGCTTCGGCAAATGAAACTCCAGCGGCGGCAGACTGAATAAGTAGGGGCACGTGCTTTCATCCTGGCTCTGTCTGCATGGCCCCTCGGGTCTCAGACTTGCAGCGCAGGGCCCAAAGCCGCTATCCTCTTGGAGGTTTCCTTCTTCTGAGTCCACTGTGGTCCAAGAATGGCTTGAGAAGGCCAGCAGGGCCCCACATATGCACAGTGCTGTCAACCTCATCACGTACTGAGAGTAAAGAGCAAAAAGGAGAGGCGGTAGAGAGTGTAAAAACGACCCACCTCAGTTTGAGAACACAGTGACAGTAAGAGGAGGAGGTAAGGTGGGAGTGAGAAGAGGAGGGAGGGGGAACTGATGGAGCTGTTCAGTGGAAAGTGAGTTTGTGAGAGAAATAAAGATCCAGAAGCTTTGAGGGGGAAACAGGTGAAAAAAAAGAGTGAGTGAGAGGAGTGTTTTGTAGATGTTTTTTTTTTTGTACATAGCCTCTTTGAGATAGATTATGATAAGCAAGCGTGAATAAATGCTGAAATATTTCTTCTGTGTAATAAAAACAGCATTAGCACTAACAGTTATTAATCAGCCATGAAAAAGCCTAAAGTGTGAAAGCTTTAGAAAGCATGTGTCATATTGGAATCACATTATTACATTCCAGCATATCCTTATTGTAAGACCATCGCCGAATGACGACCATTTGTAATGCATTCTCACTCCATGCCTCTGCATCATGGCTGTGAATATGCATGTGTGTCACAGTTGCTTTGGCAGGCGCTTCCCCAAGCTTCCTGTCAGTGGGCGCACAAACATGTGAGTGACAGATGCAACAGGTCCAAATGTGCTTTGCATTTGAGGAGAAATATTGCCCATTGGACCAGAGCCATGAGTTTGTCACTCAGATTTGTAAGGACATATTTCATTTTACTGTAAGCTGTGTGGTTTAGCTCCACTTCGGAGAAATGAAAGTCAGGAATTTCAGATTTATCCGAGGGCCACTTGATTCAAATGCACCGGAGGAGAGAAATTTCTCGTGTGCTATTGACTTTGTTCAGACAGTACTAATCCTCAACATGTGCTGAGAATTGGTGAGGCAATCTCCGGGTGGAAAAGCTAAGCCCGCAGTGTGCAGACTGTCCGTTCATGTAAGATTTTAATTCTGTGCTAATTCATTGTGTCTATATATAGTCAGAAAGAAGAAAGAGAGAAACACAGTCACATGAACTAAATGAGGCATCTGCTTGGCAGGGAGTTTAGATAATGAGGCTTTAGTTTCTAACGCCTGGTGTGTAAATGTCAGTCCTAGCACAGGATATGAGATATGAGTGATAGCATGCAATTCGGGTGTTTGATGTTTTATACATGCATCCATTTTTAAGGCTTATTAGGCCTCTTAACTGTCTGTTTTCAGACTGCGATGAGACGTGACCCTTGTACATTTTTGTCCCGACTCATGCACTGGCTGGATGCTCTGACTGCACAAAGCTGGAGACATCTCTCAGCTGTCCTTTAATAATGACAAAGGAAACCATTTGTTTGTTGAGACGAGTGTGGGAAGTATCAGGTTAAGGAATGAAAAAGGAGTTAAGGGCGAAGAAAAAGGCTTAATACAGAACAGCAGTGGCCTGCAGTTCATTGTTACATCTGGAAAAACAGTTCTTTTTTAGAGCACGACAACTTCGAATACTATAGTTTGATTGAAAAAAATATATATTTCGAAAAAATTAAAAGAAAAGCTCTTAATTAATTTGTCTTTGGACTGAGACTGAAATCTGATTACACTGAGGTCTGGTGATCCTTGCACCTGAAGTTCATAACTATCTCTCCAGACGTACTATAAATGAAATTACATTGCAAGTTGGACCCTTCTTCTGTCTTCTATGCAAATGCAGCTTTGAGCTCGTTTGATATTTGACAACTGTTGGCAGGATAAAAGCCAGGATTAAGTATTCTTTCACCTTTCACAGACACCTCAGTACTTCAACACTCACACTGTGAAATGGTGTGAGAGAAATGTTTACACTCTCGAGAGATTTCTGTCTGAACACTAGTCTATTTTGATTTATTATCATAGAACCACATCTTTTACAGCACAGCCAAGAATAAAGCTCAGACAGTCACTACGGAGCCACAACAAACCATCCTGATGTATAGGAATGATAATGATTAATGCAATTGATTAGGGATAACAGGGTCAGATCATTTGATAATAGCCAACCTAGCTGAATCTGTTCTGTTGTCGAGAGCAGTAGAGCACAGTCAGGAAC
The DNA here is from genome assembly GCA_029874485.1 of Naso brachycentron. Classification (NCBI taxonomy): domain Eukaryota; kingdom Metazoa; phylum Chordata; class Actinopteri; order Acanthuriformes; family Acanthuridae; genus Naso; species Naso brachycentron. Next base: position 11,842,826 of record JAQFJA010000023.1, read on the forward strand.
TCTATTATTCCCAATAATACCCTCACTCCTGGCTTTACCCATTTATGGACTGCAGTTTTTTCTCTTCAGGGTGCCCTCTTGGGATACAGTGTTTTGAATTCCCCCAGTGAGTTGGCTTGGCCCATTCTCTGTCCTGGATTGTGTAAACACTGTGGTTTTTTCCACTCAGACTAGAACAAACATCTGACCATCAGTTCAGCTTTGCTGCCGGGCCTTCCTGGCAGACCACTTCATCTCCCTCCACTTTGGGCAGAGGAGCCAGTGTCGTCGGTCATGTCTGTTATGTGCATAAGTGTCTCATTTCTAACTGAGCTGGATTAAACCCAGCGGCAGTCATAGTGCAGCGCCAGCCTCTTGTAATACCAGACTTAACCTGTCTGTCTGGGAGTATAAACCTACCTGGGCAATATGATTCTACTGACTCACTGTTTGCATGCCAAAAACAAATAAACATTTATAATTTTAGCAAAACAATTATATGATGGGACACCTGCCCTAATCCTGAGGATTAGTGTGTATCAGTTTAAAATTAGAAGTACACACACACAAATGAATTTTTCCAAATCTTTATGTCTTCAATAACTGAGACATTCCTCATGTGTGAAATAGTTTTTTATCTTTTTGTGACTCTTGAAATTGAAACCACCAAATGTCCCCTTGCATCTGGGCTGGATTTCCTACAGCTAGCTCAAACCAGATAACGTCAGGCGGGTCCATTTCTAATCCAAAATCTTGGGCTTCATTAAGCAATTGTTTGAAGTGTATATTGAAGAATTTTTGTCCTGATAAAAAATATGGAGAGCGGGTGTAATGTGGGAACAGGATTCTGACCAGCGGGAGTGGACTCTGAGGTGAGTGTGGACATTCTTGAGACACTGGCATGCACAAGAAATAAATGGTTTCTTTTTTCTTTGTCAGGAGAGAATATTTTACATTTTTAATGTATTTTTAAACTTTCTACAAAGACATTTTTTGGCAGCTGTGGCTAATAAAAACTAGCCTATATTGAGGAACAAGTTGTAATTGCACAGAAAGGTGTGACTGACCTTTTTCTCTTCTCTGTACCAGCTCTAATTAATTTTTAGAGAAGACTTCAGAATGGTTAAAGCAGTCACATTAACACAGAATATAATAGTGGAGAAAGAAATTCAGATCACTGAGTAAAAGTAACAATACCACACTGTAAAATTCTCCATTACAGGAGAAAGTCCTGCTTTGAAAATATTGTGGTGGGTATGGGAAGTGTTGTGCTGTGGTATTAAATATATTATTTTATTAATTTTATTGATGCATCAATGTTTAAAAGGCATTTTACTGTTGCTGGTCAAAGTGGAGCTAACTTCAGTGAT
>JAQFJA010000023.1:11847270-11860287 GCA_029874485.1 Naso brachycentron
TGTATGCGTACAATGACAAAGTATCTTGAATCTAACTTTCTAGTATATGACATTGTTACTTAAAGTTCCCACATCAGCTACATGGTGTAGGCCTCAGATGATGTACAACATTTTATATTAACTCTAGAAAAATGTTTTTTCCTCCATTACAGAGTTCATGGAGAAGTCCAAAGCTAGTTCAGAGGAAGACCTCCTGCTCAAGAAACTCAAGAAGAGGAAGAAAAAGAAGCACAAAGATGGTGAACGGATGAAGGAGAAGCACAGCCGACCCAAAATGTATCATCGCTCATGTCAGACAGTGTGTTCAGGAGTGTCTCTGGCTCTGCCCGAATTCCTCAGTCGAATTAATGGGAACAACAACAACATCAATAGCAGCAGTCTACTCCACACCACTGCCGCACCACAACAACACCAGGATCCTAGTGTCTCTGCCGCTACCTCTGCCTCCATCTCCTCCATGGTCAGGGACAGGCTCGGCTACAGCTCCCCGCTCCACTGCACCCCAGCGCCAGGCATGCCCGGCCTGGAGTTTGGCCGTCTGATCCATATTGAGCAGCAGGCCAATGGGGGAGCATCTGTGGCGCACGCCTACAGCGAACAGCTCTCCTGTCTGTCTCCGGCTGAGATGCAGCGTTTCGCCCAGGAGTTTGTGACCCTGTCGTTCAGCGAGGACGAGGCCCAAGCTGCTTGTTTTGTGATGGGAATCATTCATGGAGCGGCATCCTACCTCCCAGACTTCCTGGACTACTTCTCCTACAAGTTCCCCAATGCACCAGTGAAGATGGAGGTGCTCGGGAAGAAGGACATAGAGACCACAACTATGGTCAACTTCCACTCTCAGGTAAGATGATTGTTTTTTGTATTATTTTTTTCTCTCCACAGTGGTAAACACAGTAAGACGGCTGAGTTTGAGAGGGTGCTGAACTGTCTGCTATGATTCTGTGAAGTGCCAGTTTGTAGCCTGGAGGTGTGAGCAGCACAGACTCAACTGCCACAAGCTCAAACAACACATCAACAGTTTGATGTGTTTTGAAGTTATCTGTGTTTCAGTCTTTATCCAGACTGTTGATGGGTAGAGCTTTTCACACTGCCTTGAGCCATCTGTACTCCCATGTTCAAAGTTTTTCAGTGTCCAGGTTGTCTTGTGGAGGAGTAAGCCCTGATGATGTGCGTTGTCTTGTTTGTCACTTAACATAATGGTTTCTTGAAAAGCTCATCTGTCAGAGTGCTTGGTAGTGAATGTGGCACCTACGTTGGACTGTGCTTTCATGTCAACTTTGGAAGTTACGGCTGAAGAAAGTTGTCTATGAGTTGAAAACAAATACTGTATGCTTTGGAAAAGAGACAGCAACAATTTCTGCATTCAAGATGACTGTTTTGTTTGTGTTTTGCCAGAGAGCTCCCTGAGCATTAAATTTCTAAAGTGAACATGAGTCCACTTCTCTGCATTACCTCAGCAAAGGAGGTTTGTTTTTGCTCCAGAATGTCTGTTGGTTTGTTGGTTTGTTTGTCTATCAGCAGGATTTAAAAAAAACTTTTGCCCAGATTTTCGTGGAAGCATAAGCCAAAGAAGAACTCATTAAATTTTGTTGAAGGTCTTAATAATTGAGGTAGAAACACAAATTATTGTAACATTTGTTAACATTCCAAAATAGGGCATTTAGACTTAAATAAGTACAAAACATAGCCAGTTGTAGAAATATGACCCCGCATCACAATCCACATTCATGGGTACAAGTAATCCTCTGTGGTAGCCAACACATGTAGGCCAAGTGCTCAAACTTTCTACAGATGGAAATCTTACGGAGCTTCTGGGACATTGGAGAACCACTACAATTTGAAGGGGCCATATTATACTAATTTTTTGGTCTTTGATTTTGATTTTGGACTCCAGAAGAGCACCTAGACACAACAGACCAAACAGCAAAGTCTGTAGATCTTCAGACTAGCGATGCGCAATATTAGTGGCACGTCATCAGTATCGGCCGATATTGGCATTAAAATTAAATACTGGATATCGTCCAGCGTGCCGATATCTACCGATATAGTAACCAATTAAATAATAGGCTGCTGTTTCCTTGCTTAACTGTTCAGTTACATAACTTAAAGTATGTAAAACATGACAAATTTAATTATGGCATTCAAGTATTTTTCTTCCTTTGCACAAAGAATGAATATAATTTTAAGCTTTGTATTTTATGCCTGAATTTGCCAACACAGTTAGAGTATGCATAATGATATTGTATGTAAGGTCCACTACAGAAGAGGTTTGATGATCTCTGCAATTAGGTGTGGAGAAATAATATACATATATATTGGTATCGCTATCGAATATTGGCCAATAAAAGTCTAATATCATGCATCCCCACTTTAGACAGTTGTGACTTGCACCCTCTGACTTCTCTCAAAACAGTCTGTGTAGCTTCATCCTCCCCCTTTCCCTCCTCCCTGCGCACCTTGGCACTCTGCTGGACTCACAACCCCTTTTGTCCGATTACTGACACAAGATAAACACAGCAAGGACGCTAGGACACTGATAAAATGTTACTTACAGCGTGAGCTTCTCACTCTTCAACATGACAAAGTAACATACGGACAGCGCCCCTATAGCAGCAGTTTAACTGTTAGTCCAGCTCATGTCCTCATGGTGAGGAAATGCCGTGAATAAATAAGGAATAGGAACACTATAGACTTCTGTGTAGTGCTTGCCTCTTCAGGATAGCTAAACAAAGTTGACTTTCCTTCATTCACCCAGAATTTTTTTTTTTTTGGAGCCACATCAAAGGTAATCCCTGAAGCAGAGAGCAGAGCAGTATCAAAGCAAAGCGGGGGAGGGGGGCAGGTATAGCATTGTGAGCACGGAGCTGACATGCCCATATAAGGAAGTCTAGCACACATTAATGTCACTGTAGAAACAGTTTAAAAAATTCCAGAAACACAGCATGTAGAGTCAGTTGAAACAGCCTGTAGGGCTCACTTCCAAACCTCATTATATGACGCTGTGGTATCGTTTCACACGACTATCCAACATTGTACAAACAATTATAGGTCAGAAAAGATGGAAAAGCATAATAGTTTTCCTTCACCAAGATTGTAACGCTTGTTGGTGTGACTATTAGAGATGGGAATTGATAAGATTTTATTGATACCAATGTCATTATCTATTCTGCTTATTGATCTGATTCTTGGCCGATTCCTTTATTGATTCCAAAAAAGTTTTTTGTGTGAAAAAACATAGAGTGACACAGGTTCTCAGTATCCACATTGCAACTGTTTTATTGTCACCATTGTTTATCAGTAAGCTTGCTGTAGGCTGTCCGCAAGCCGCACTGCCCTTGCGGTTGAGTTCTGCCTTTTCGATTTCAGCATCACATGCCTCGGCATTGATAAGAGGAATTGATAAGCTTGGAGGCGTATGATACTGATACCAATTCTGATTCCATTTTGTTATCTGTTCTCAACTGGAACCGGAATCGGTTCTCGATTCCCATCCCTAGTGACTATAGAAAGTTGGAAACGCATGTATCATGCAACTAATTATACTTTCATTTACATCGGATTGTCTGAAATAAACCGCACCAGAAATATTAAAGGATAAGTCTGATGATAATCTCGAGGGCCAATCACACTGAGAAGCATCACTAGAAAAGCATCACCAGCAACACTATTGTTTTTCTGTGGACAGCACGCCTGGTAGGCGTGCCTCTGTTGCTGCTACCCAACTCGTTTTTCTGGCAGTTTTTGAACAGTTGGTATATATATGTGCAAGATGTCTCAGGTTTACAATAATGTATTTTAAGTATTTGAGCTATTCCTTATCAAAAGTATATAATAGATGCACTGCTGAGATAATGAGACCTCAGCTGGGCACAGTCATATATTTTGATGTAATTTAAACAGTTTTGGAAAGCTATTCAGACATATACAGTACAGTGGTTGCACTTGCAGATTTGCACAGCATGGAAGAGTACACTACTAGTCTTGGTTAGGGATGCTGCCGTGAGAAAACTCGTGATAACATCAGCGTTACTGATAACACAAGATATAATCCGTACAGTGCTGAATCGAGGTACTTAATATGCAAACTGAACATGAAAAGCATTTCACTGGCAAAACCCAAGTTCACTTTTATTGTGCAATAAACATAACTGCAGATGCAGTGCATTAGTGAGTTTTAACCTTATCGCAACCTTTCATCCAAAATAAATCTTAAAAACAACGTTCTCCTTCATTATGTTTAACAGTGAATTAGTTTGAAATATATCATGGATAACAGAACAAGGCACAGTTAAATTGAGCTATTAGATGAAGAAATGCAGACCAGAGCCTACAAGCACGACTTTTTCAGTTGGGTAGCCAACTCCCTGTCACTTATTAACGTTACCAGGCAGCCTATTCACATTTTAGTTTCAATCCAAACTATTGCCACTATCAGTGTTGCTTTTGTTTTTTGTTTTGACACCAAATTCTACACCATTGTCTTGATGGTCAGCTCACCTTATTCTTGTCAAGTGAAAAGGGTAATCTGATTCAACTGCGACTCTCCTGATGCAGCAGTACAGTGCAGACAATTTTAGTTAAAAAGTACTTTTAGTTTAGTTTAGTGTCCGTCACCCAACTGTGCACTGATTAAAATAGCGAAATGACGGTGGAGGTAGTGGGCAAGTAATGTAGTCAGTGTATGGCCTCACACCATGTAAAACTGGTATCAACGAAGAAAACATAGCCTTGACAGGGGTCTGCAGTCTCTGAGTACCCTTCTGGCTCATGGATGGTTCATGTTGTTGTTATGCCCTTACTTTGCCTCCAGTCTCTTACATTTGTAAGTGATGATCTCAGGGTGTTGCTTTAAATTGATTGTTGTTTTTTGTTTAGGAGTTTTAGTCACTTTTTTTAAAATTCCTCTTAGGTGTCAGTTCAAAAGTGTAAAGTACCCAACGCTACTAATGAGAGACAAGGACAGGGGGGGAGACATTAGCCCCTGTCCACAGCTGCAAAATCTCAAAAGTCCACTTGACAAGCAAGCAGGCGTGGAGGGTTAAGCTCATGTTCATCACAGCTCCATGCTCGTGGGACTGGCATTTTGGCAAGTAGAGCAAAAATGCTCCCCTGCTGGTTTTTATGTGAGTCTCAAGAGACAATTTAAACGGCATAGAGAAGCTCAATTTCTCACTCTTCATCCGTTGTTAGCCTCTTTTTTGGTTCAGCTGGCACAAGGTCTACTTACTTTCTGATTTGGACATTGATTACCATGGAAACAGCAGGACGAATGAATCATTTGGGTAAGCCCTTGTTGTCCTTCATATCAAACATCTGGTTACTCATTCTAACAGTCCAGCACAATGCAGAGTAGGAGAGAAACAGCTCTCCATGCACTGAGATGATGAGAAAGACCACACAGTAAAATCATCCCAAATAACAACCATTAAAACACTGAATACAGGCAGACTCTTTGAAAAGAAAGACACCTGCAGATGGAAATCAGATTAAAGACCATGGGCGGTTAACATTAGGACCCGACTGATACGGGATTTTTGGGGTTGGTGCTGATGCTGTTAGTAGGATACCCGATATATTGGCTGATATACTGTATAGTATATTTTGAATGTGGTCATCAAATACCTGTGGCAAAGGTACATAATGAAGGAAGGACACGAGTGGACTGAGCAGTAAACACTTCACTTATTATCAAATAAATAATAGACTGCCATCTGCTGGACAAACTGTGATTACACCATTTATAATTGCTTGTCCACACATTTTTTCAAGCCTTGAAAATCACTGTTAATATCGGCACTTATCGCAACTTATCTGCAATAGGCCAATTTCGGCAAAGTGAAATATCAGTTGGTCCCTAGTTAGCAGATAATTATGTTCTCTTTTCTATGCCAAGAAATGGGATATATTCTGCAAGAAGTACACAATAAATTTGATTAGTTTTACCTTTAGGATTTATTCAACAGCAGGACAAGGGGTTTGTTATAGAGCCCGACTGATATGCGATTTTTGGGGCTGATGCCGATACCATCCATTAGGAGTAAGAAAATTCCAATATCTAAAATATTATTATACATTGGCTGATGGTGTACATATATAATATCTGCTTAAGGTGATTATCTTGTATTTGTGATGAAAACTTGTAATGGAAGCAGGGTATCTTACATCTTAGCAGACTTTATTCCAAACTTAAGTGCGCTGAGCAGTGAACACTTCATTTATTTGTTATTAAATATGGAGCTGCAAACTACATAATTACACCATTTTAAACTACTAGTCCAAGCATTTTTTCCAGCCTTAAAAACGGTTTTAATATTGGCGCATATTGGTGAACCATAAACCGATACCGATATATCTGTGACGGCCCAATATCGGCCAGCTGATATATATCGGTCAGGCCCTAGTTTGTTATACCTGGCTGATGCATCGGTCAGACTGGTTGATAGATTTCGGTAATCGATAGTGTTTTTGAGAATCGCTACAGTACTGCGAAACATGATATTGGGATATTGATATGTATCGGTATTTTCTTACACCCCTACATATTAGTCGGTGGGAAAATTTTGTCACCACAGCAACCCTACGTCTTAGTCAGGGATGGGTGCTTGCTTTTTTTCAAAGGAGCACATACTCTCCCAAGTTGAAAAATTTAGGAGCACAGAAGGAATGTTTGGGGTGCATTGTGGTCCACACGGATTGAATAGAGGCCTTGCACTGAATGCTAGTGTAGTTCAGTGTATCTTGCTTTTCTGGTGTTTTGCCTCCTCTACCACTGCATAGAAATACACATTTTTTTCCTCTATTTTTGGCAAAATAATGTTACTACACTGATTTCTAGTTATTAGATCATGTCATTGTGTATTGCACTAAATGAGTCCATATCGTTCTTGTATCATAATAGGCATTGAATCGCTATTAAAACATATCGTTACACTCGTAACCAGTACGGTTACTGTTTCACTGGTGTTAGGTCTTCGTCACATTTCTCTTTTTTGTTTTCATCATTGGTCTCATCCATGTCGTCATCAGCTTTATCACATTTAACATTTTGCACGTCTATTTTTAGTCTCACATGCGAGTGAAGTGTTGTCTAGGCCTGTTTGTAACAAATGTTTGCCTTTAATTTAGTCTTTTGTTGACATGTGCCTTTGTTGATGACTGTGATGTGTCCTGGGGCTCCACTGAAGACGTAATTGTTGTATTGAAGGTCCTGTTCATTACCACGCACTTTCTGATGGTACTTCTGCTGAATACTGTTTTAAAGGCAGCTGCACTGGAAAGGTCACACCACTTATGGTTAGAATATATTGCAAGTGCCAGGTGCAATCATTAGATAAACATAATGTCCAAAAAATGTATTTGATGATTTTATAAAGTCTCATTTTGGAGTATGTGTCAAGTTTATTTTTTGACCTGTCAAATCAGGATATTTTGGTACTTGCTGGGTGAGAATCTGATCAGTCTTCTCTGTGGTCCCACCTGCAGGTGAAGCGGACATATTCCCAGGGAACTTACCGTGCCGGGGCCATGCGGCAAGTCAGTCTGGTCGGAGCTGTTGACGAAGAGGTTGGAGACTACTTCCCCGAGTTCATCGGCATGTTAGAGGAATCTCCCTTTCTGGAGGTAAGTGTGTTTTGTAATTGTCCAAGTATGTAAATACCTCTTCAACCAGTGGACACGTGAATGTCTGTGTCATTTTTCCCCATGAGTACAGTTTTTCCTCTTTGAAATAATTTACCACTGCAAAATGTATATGACAGAAACATTGATGTGGCTATGATTTATTATAAAAGAAGTTTCTCACCCTGTGTTTATGCAGCGGACTCTGCCTTGGGGAACTTTCTCCAGTCTGCGGCTGCAAAGCCCCACTGAGAGCGACGACGGCCCCATCATGTGGGTCAGACCTGGAGAACAGATGATCCCTATGGCAGACATGCCAAAATCTCCCTTCAAAAGGAAAAGGTGGGTTGACATATTGAAACTGTAAATGTTTGCCAGTGCACAGGTGTCCTCGTCTCACCAGCACTCTTGGTTAAAAAACAAAACAAAAAAAACCTTTGAAGTAAAGCTGATGTAGCAAAACCGGTGAAACACATTCAACTTATCTCTGAACGCCGCATGCAATGTACAAAGCGTATCCTGACTGTGTAAATAAATGCATTTCAGGTCCACCAATGAGATAAAGAACCTGCAGTATCTACCCAGGGCCAGTGAGCCCAGGGAGATGCTGTTTGAGGACCGGACGAGAGCCCACGCCGACCACATCGGTCAGGGGTTTGAGAGACAAACTACTGCTGCTGTAGGTGTGCTGAAGGCTGTGCGATGTGGAGAGGAGTGAGTACACACATCTTTTTACCTTATCACATACAGGATACGTACCTATACACACAAACACACACATACACACACATAGAATAGAGCATAGCATAGCATAGAATCAACTAACTTGACAGCTGCACTGACCTCAAAACCTTTGTTCTGTTGCTATAGACAGTTAAAAGTGTGAATAACTTTTCTTGTGGCCAAAGTTTTTCACTGTACAGCTGTGATGTGTAAAAAGAAAAAAAAAAGTGATGCAGTTTATTTGTGTAAATATTTTAACTTGGATTAGTGAACCAGACTCTATTGCCTTACAGCAGCTGCGCTCCTGCCAGGATCACCAAAGATGTTGTGTGTTTCCATGCTGGAGATTTCCCAGATGTGGTCATGAGGCTGCAGCTAGACCTCCACGAACCTCCCCTGTCTCAGGTGGGTCAGATTTATTCATTTAAATAACACTGTGCAGTATTAAGCTGCTAAAGAGACAGTTAAAGTTTTCAGAGGATGGTAGAAACCAAACAGATAGAATGGAAGTAAATACTCGACTCCAAATGAATTATTATGCTCTGCTGGATGTGTAAATAGGAAGCTGCATGTGAACATTTTAACCATAGCAACTTTTTAAGGTGATAATAAGTCAAAGTTGTGTTTACAGGTTTAGTATCCCCAAGTGTACATAAAGCTTTGCTCTGTCTGTGTGCTTTTTCAATGCAATGTCTTTAAAAAAGCAAGTCCCAAAAAGAAAAAAGGCCTTCCCTTTGGTATCTAACGTGCTATGTTGCTGACTGGTAATCAGTTACCTGTCATCCACAGGGTCTTAAGAAGTGTTACAGTCAATAAATCAATTTAGTGACAATGAAGGGCCTAGTATTAAAAATTATTAAACATTCTTAAATGCCATTTTCCATTGTATTTGTAGATTATTTTGAAAATATTTATATGTCCAAAGAAGATGTATTAAGCTTGCGTGAATATAATAGGTTTGTAATGAAGTCCTTTGTACTGTATTTAAGAAATCTTGCTAGATTTGATGCTATCTGAAAAAAAACAACAGTTAGCAAAATCACTGACCCACTAAATGATTTAGTTGATTGAATTTTGTTTTTGATCATTAATAAAGTGGTCCCTCCAGCCAGAATTCTAGCAGATAGGAAATAATCAAATGGATAAAAAAAAAAAAAAAAGCCAAAAGGCTTATTTTCATTGTGATGACTGCTGATTGATAACAGAAAGCAAACATCCCTTTTTGCCAAGGTAATGTGGAAATGCAGGTTTTAAGAAAAATGATTTAAGGACAGAGTTTGAACCATGGCTATGGTCCATCTCTGGAATGAACTGTGAAGTGTACTGCTCTGTGTGTCGCAGCCGTAAGTGTAGCTTTGAAGGAGATCAACACTCCTACATGCTAAGTGCTAGCTTCTGAGGCTGGATGTTGCCAGTGATTTCCCAAAGTAATTTTATTTTGTGATTCACAAGATCTCAATTCGATTCGATTTCAGATTCAGCTCGATATCTATTCAGTTAGGGTTATTTCAGTTGAAATACAAATTTTGTTTGGATATGAGAGAGATTCCAAGAGAACTTATGTTGTAAATTGTCCAAAGACCCATACTAACCTGATGTGTTATTGAACATATTCATGTTTACCAAAGCAATTTAATTTAATTGATTTGGGGATGTTGTTAAAATTTGCTTATAAAGAAATAAACGTGGTATTGTGATTATTTAAGCATCTAATTATTAAAAATATTGTACTGAATGATACAGATGTAGGCTTATGTATTTCAACAAATGAAAATATGATTAAAAAATGGAATCTTTCCCATTTTAATCTTGTTGAACATGTTTTAATAGACTACTAAGCATACCAGATGTACTTGAATGTGTTTTGAGCCCCTGAGGCAACGTTGTGCTTTGTGATACAAAGCGATAGAGATTTCTGAGTTTACGAATGCCACTGAATACACCATGAATTCTGCTGTCCCTCTGTGGGAAAAGCATACCATGTATTAAAGACTGATCTCAGAATTTCATAAATTGATATCAGATCATTAAAATGCAGATTGATTTAAATTGGGAAAACTTTTTCAAAGCTTTGTTAGCAACACAGCCACTATTGAATGCACACAGCAGAGGCAAGATGTGTAAAACTTTGTACCTATTTTACTGAAGAATTACTGACTCGTGTTCCTGTCACTGCCTCTCCAGTGTGTACAGTGGATCGACGATGCCAAGCTGAACCAGCTGAGGAGGGAGGGGATCCGATATGCCCGAATTCAACTCTACCATGATGACATCTACTTTATTCCCAGAGGAGTTGTCCACCAGTTCAAAACTGTGTCTGCTGTCTGCAGTCTAGCCTGGCATATCAGACTCAAACAGTATCACCAACATGAAGAGAAGGAGGAGGAAGAGGAGGAGGAGGAAGAAGTGAAGGAAGAGGAGAAGTGTGCACCTAAAGAAACAACACTTCATATCAAAGAAGAGGAGGATGACGAGGAGGTTGAGGGGAAGGAGTGTGACCCTGCTGTACAGACAGTGACTAAGCTGGAGGATGAGGAGACCAAGGGACGGGAGGAGCTGCCCTCACAATCTCTGACACAGATTTTCAAGGAAGAAGAGCAAGAAAACAGAGCCGAGATGAAGGAGTTGTCAACAACACAGCCTCTACCGTTTGTCAAGAAGGAGCGAAATGAAGGTGTACTCACTCAGACACTAATGGAGCCTAAAGCTGAGGAAAATGAGAGAGATCAAGGTAAAGGAGGAGGAGATGAAGATGCATACACATGCCAGACACTGCCGAAGGGCCATGAGGAGGGTGGAGTGGACAGTGCCTCCTTGAAGTCACTACAGCAAAGTGGGAAGGAGAATGATGTGGAGGAAGAGAGGCAGCAAAAGACAACAGTACCAGGTCATGGTCTGAAAGAGAAAACTAAAGATAGTACAGCAAGCACTTGCAACACAACACAAATTAAAAAGGAAAAAGATAAAGGAAAAAGAGAGAGAGATGAAAAGGAAAGGGTTAAAGAGAAGGAGAAGAAGGACAAGGATAGGAGTAAAGAGAAGGAAAAGGAGAAAAAGGATAGGGGAAAAGACAGGGACAGAGAGAAGGACAAGGTGAGAGAGCAGGAGAAAACTAAGGCTGAGGGAGGAAGAGAGAGTAATACATCAACGCAGCCATTGCCACAGATGAGGAAAAAAGAGGATGAGGAGCGGACAAGAGAGGGCAGTAAAGCCTCTCAGACATCCCTGCCTGCACAGAGAGATGAGAAGTGGGCCAAGGAGTGGGATCCTAAGACACAGCCACACGTCAAGAAGGAGAAGGAGCACGATAAAGACAGGGGAGGCACACAGGGAGCGTCTCACGCACGGCCAGACAGAGAGGAGACCCGAGACGCCTGTTTGCATAAACACAAGTCCTCACATGGTAAGAAGGAGAAAAGCGGGCACAGGGAGGGCAAGGAGGGCAATGTGGCGAGTACACAGCCGGTGCACTTAAAGTCGGGGAGAGAGGATGGGAAGACGGGCGTGCCCAAACCTGCAAACATTCAGGCAAAGAAAGAAGGAAAAAAGGACAAAGACATCATCAGTAAAGAGGAGAGGAAGAAGTCTGCCTCTGGTTCTGTGCCACCAGAACATAAACAACCACGGACACTCATCACCTTTGACCTCTTTAAGCCGATGGAGGCTCACCAAACTCTGGCCCTTTCCTTCACAGACAGTAGGCCTAGAACCCACCATCACAGTGACTCTAGGGGCTCCTCCTCTAAGCCTGGATCTGACAGTCGGACAGTTGTGCCCTCTAAAGGACCAAAAGTAAAGGACTCAGTGCAGGGAAAACCTGCCCCGCCCCTACAGGACACACGGCCACAGCAGCCCTCTCTAAAACAGCCCCTTAAAACACACACCCCCCAAACACAGAAAGACTTCTTAATATGAATGTCTAGATGTCTAGTCTTCTTTTTTACTGTACAACTTACGCTGAGGCTTTGTTAAAGTATTTGAAAATGCATCCTTCCCTCAGACATCAACTGCTCTTTCTAATTCATAACAGACAAGCAGGTGAGTCTCCTTACTTTGCTGACACAGCCACATTAATCCAGTGAGGTCGTGAAAAGAGGATGCAGTCTCCAAGTATTTTATCAGTGCCTAAGAATGTAAGCTAAGTAGCTCACTTCACGTTTGTTAGCGAATGTATGTAGGCTCTATTAAAATGTTATGTGACCCATGTGTCAGTGCCTGTGCACTACTTAGCTTCGCTCTTAAAGCACCTATTTTAGGTACTGGACTAGCCAATCTGAAAACAACCATCCTTACTCCTTGCTATAGGAATTACCTTCGTTCACTGTTGGGACGTTTTGGTAAGGCACCGAGCTCCCGCTGAGATCTTCTTTGCAATGTTGCTTTAGTCGATGAGTTTGTTTGTTTATAACACTCCAAAATCGGAGCGAGTAGTTGTTTTCAGACTGGAGGTTGTTTGACTCACACAGGGCTGTAAATGATACTGTATGTACCAAAACTGTACAGTATAGATGTTATGAACACCAATGTGAGAAAAATGTATACAGAAATTGCATATATTTTTTGTAAGACAAGTTTTATTTTCCATAGAACTTATTTATATCATTTACTGTCTGTTTTTATTTGAAACCAATGTATGTGAAAATTTTGTTGTAAATACATTTTATTTCCTAAGATAAG
>JAQFJA010000023.1:11861081-11871251 GCA_029874485.1 Naso brachycentron
CCATTTTGGAAAAATGCGTGGGGTTTACATAACCTATGTGGCTGATGTTGACAAAGGACAATGTCATGTAGTAACACTGGTATGATCCTGTAATCTGAGGTTAAATGCACTTATTTAGAATTGATTCGTGCAAAAGTCTCTGCTACATCAATAAAAAAAGTAGTGCTGTTCAAGCTGATAACTCCTGACATAAGGCTGCATAAGATCAGTGTTGGAAGCTGAGTATGTGACGATAAGCTGTGCATGACCGTAAGGAGGTCAACAGCAAATTGTGCAGATAAACACATCTTTGCACACCCATTTTTAAATCCGTATAGTTGGAGGAAGGAAAGGATTTTTACATTCAAACTGTGTCAGTGGCAGAGATACAAGAAATTATGTCACGTGTGAACATTTGAAGCTGTGAGGTGTCTAACTGAAATACTCAAAGCGTATTTCAACAGTGTATTTACGGCTCAGTGGAGCACAGTACATGCTAGTGCAGGATGGGTAACTTAATAGTGTCAATACATGGCCACTTTTAGTCACAAGGACCTCATACGTACATTACTGTGTGTGTGTGCGTGCTCTCTCCCTAAGAAGTGAACAGGTGAACTGAAGACAGTGTCGAAAAAAACTGATTTGTATCACAAAGGCACGTACGTACTTTAGTTTGCTTAGCCTCATTTCTTCAACCCAGTTTCACCTGGTCATACAGTAGGTCTATCTTATATATATATGAAAATAAAAATCTTATTACCCTATAGCTCCACTCACAATTTTATTAAAATCCTGCATCTCAAAGATGATCCAGAAGGCAGTAATTTGAACAGCAAGACAATGTGACAGCTGAATTTCTTCTAAAGATGCAAGAATAACTGTGTTGACTAGTGTGTCGAGTATATAAAATTCATTCTGAACAAAGATCCAATGGTGTCAAAGAATGCCACACAATTTGGTCTTACTGCAGCAAGAGCAAACGAATGCATCGATTTGACCGTTCTCTTGATTCTACTTCCTGATCTGACTCTAGTGCTCCTTTTTCTCGTGTTCAAACCACTCTGTGTAAAACTGAGTCTGCAATCTGCTGTGGTTTGAATGTAACTTGGACAGAAACAGTGAATTTGACAGTGAAATCAACAAGAAAACTGTATTTAAATCAGAACAGTCACGTCTGTCTGATACCAGATTCACTTACTGAGGTCTGTATCAGCCCTGATAGGATATTCCAGTGAATTGGGTTGGTACATTTCAGCAAGAGATGCTTTTTGTCCGCTATATTACATTTCAAAACAATCTATTGTGGAGTCCAGTGGTTCAGTCCCTCCGGTAGTGGAAAACACTGTGTCCAAGCTCCACCAGTGCCCCAACCAGCAGCACCCACAGAGGGACACACACCACACTGACCCACATGTCGATGAGTCTCTCCAGGCGGGAGCACAGTGTCAGACAGAAGGCCAGCTTCAGCAGGAGGGCTGTCAGGTACCAAAACCACCTCTTCAGGCTTAGTTCACCCTCTCTGGGGTCAAAGTCTGCCTTGCAGCGCCCTGCCATCTTCACTATTAGCATGAGGATGAGGATGGTATCAAAGGTCCAGACAGGGAGGAAGATGAGAAACCAGTTCCAGTGGATCTTGGAGTCCAGCTTGAGGACCAGCATGATGAGGAAGATCAGGGCGAAGATCCAGGAGAGGAGCACTCGCTGGGCCAGTGACATCTTCATCTACAGAGGACTGGCACAGAGAGCCAGTGTCACCCACACCCCGAGAGACTGACCAGAGCCAAGGACACACACACACACACACACACACACACACAGGATTTAAAAAATGAGCCAAAATACAACACAGCGCACCCAGTTTCATCCTTTAATGGATGTCGTGTCTGAAAATAACAGTTAACTTTATTCATACATCACAACTCCCACTTAGCGTCCAGGCTTTCATAAACGTGAATCTCGCTGAGGAATCATTTTGCTGTTACTTCCACCTAGTGCAGACCTGTGTGTCGGCTAGCTATAGCTAACTTGTAAAGCCCAACAAAACTGTGTTTAAAGAAAAAAATTCTTACCAAGCTGACCAGGAGAATTAACCCGTTTGAAACACCAGCTCCTTACGAACAAGACAAATGTCGACACTTCGAAACAAAGGATTCAGTTTTGACGGCAGAGTGGATCAGCCATGGTGAGGAGCTCAGTGTTGTTAGCTTTCAGCTAGTTCGAGGCTGAGTTCCGTCAGCAGTTGTTAGTAGTGACTGCAGTGTTTCCGGTCAGTCTTTACAAAACAAAAGCATCCATTTATTAGTTAGGTAATGCCCTCTATTGTCTGTCGCATTTTGGTATAAACTGAATTGTGGGTATGTTTTTTTTGTTTGTTTGTTTTCTATTTGCATGTAACAATTTTCTGAATCCTCATAGCTGCATCGTGGGCTTAGTCATTTCAAAGATAATTGTGACTGTTTTTAAAGAAAATATTCCTACTAACAGGCCTGAGCGTATTTTCCTCAGTGATAATGGGTGCAGCTTGACCTTTCTCCAGCACTAGTGCAGCATTGGGGATAGGGCTGACCACCAAATCTAATGTCCTCTGTAGTTTTACAGGACTTTATTTTATTAAAAAAAAGAACAAACAAAAAACGTCAGGGTTCATTTGATCGATTTCTTTCCCATGACAATTAAGCAAACTCCATCTAAAGGTTACAGTATAGACCTGAAAGCTCTAAAAGAAATCTTGTAAGTGAACCTTGAGCTAAGAATTTAGTCTTCTAAAGTTCAAGAATAAACTGTAATCTAAAATATGAAAAATCTTAATTCTTTATGGTGTCTGTCTGGTCATGATTTTCTGAGGCTAGATGGGGCTGGGAGGTATGTTACAGGAATTTGATTTCTGACCTCAGTATTTCTATATCCTGGCTCAGCCCTAATTATTGCAAGTGCGATTGTAGATTCTGTCTTTTCAACAATCAAACAAATTAGTAGCCTGTGTGTGACTTTTCAGAAAAAATCTTCTTACAATATATCAACTATTTAACTTAGAGGAAGATAACCCATGTTTTAAACACTATTCAAATTTATTTAATTTTTACTGGGCTAGTATTACAAATTAATACAAAGTACAACTCCATAGACATCATAGATTGTCAAAAAAGTAAAGTACAAAACGCTTGAGGTAAAACATCATTTTGAAAAAGATTTAGTTAAAAAGCCCTTATTAAAATCTCAATTCATTTAAAGGTAAAAGCTCACTTTACACTATCTAGCTATCCTATAAACCCAAATGCACTTTATTTACAAGGTAGTGGTGGTGCAAAATACAGTGTGTGGGACGACATTCAGCCAAAATATTCATGTCTTTGTCAAATGTAAACAATAAAACATCATCATATTGGTCAAACTCCTGCCGTACTAGGCTAATGCAGAAAAGCAAATGCTGTCACACTATTGTTTGTTCTTATTAGAGAAGTTTGCGTTAGACGTCTATGACTGCTGCACTGAAAGTGATTCAAAAGTCCACATTAGAAAAAGATGTCATACAGAAGTAAGACAAGATGACCTCATTACTGTGATACTGCCAAGGGAGGGACAACAAAGAGTTAACAGAAAATATAAAACGTTGTGAGGTTCAAAATACACAACAATAAATAAATATGCAAAATTTTGTCAATTTCCCATGAAAATTGTAGTTTAAGAAGCCATCTTCGCGGTGTGGAAACCTCATAACTCCAATTTTGGTCATTTTTGTGGTTTTAGGAATACATGCTCCTCTGTGGGTTAAAGAAGTGGTCATGAAATTTTGTTATGTCAAGGACCCTTAAACTGACACAAATAAAACCACAGACACCATTCAAATAAGATTTTGTCCCAGGATTCTCCATCTTAAAAGACATTTACTTTTAGATGTTTTTATTACAGAACGTGTATGAACCCAATGAGAAAAATATTCATTCATTTTGTCCTTGTGTTACCCATGAATGGGATTATAGTGAAACTAAATAATTACCCTTTTCAGTATTCCCCTGTGTATTTGTGATATTTTCAACAAATCTTATGAAAAGTCCAAAACCAACAATGAGCTAGGCTGTAGGTTTTTTTTTGTTTTTTGCATAAGTAGCTTTGACAGTAGAAAATACTGTATTTGTTGGGATTTGGGAACTATTTTTATCTGTGGATGAACACACATTCATTGCTCTATTGGGTACTTATGTCAGCAGGATGAATGTGGGATTGACTAAAATAAACTGCCATGTTCATCCAAACCAAGAAACAAGAAACATGTCTGTGCCAATGTGTGTCTTATTGGTGTGTTTTCAGTAGGTTTTAGACAAAAAAAGGTCTTGGGCACAGTGGAATTACATATATCAGGGTTTAACCACAGAGACAATACTGTCCCTCTTGGTAGGATCATTCATTTCTGATTTTGGTTTCTGACTTTCAAAAGATTTGTTGTCAGTAAGAAAAATATAATCCATCACCAGTCCTACTACTGAAGAACATTATCTGATTTGTTTGTGGATTACAAAGCTTGGATAAAGTCACAACTTCGGTGTCTTAAATGTGAAAACCTGGTAAAACATTTGAGTCCTTTAAAGGTCCAGTGTGTAGGATTTAGTGGCATCTAATGATGAAGTTGCAGATTGCACCTTCCCCTACCAAAAATGCGACAAACCCTACAGAGGCCGCTAAACTCACGAAAAATGCGAAAGGCCTTCTCTAGAGCCAGTGTTTGGTTCGTCTGGTGTTGGCTGCTGTAAAGGCATGGTGATGCTGCCACTATAGATATAAAAGACTCATTCTAAGGCAACAGAGCACAACAAATCTTATTTTCAGGAGGTTTTACACTCATGAAAATGTACCTATTAATATTGTGTTCAATTTCTGCCATATTCTACACATAGATCCCTCTAAATCATACACACTGGACCCTTAATCACAGTCCTACTAGGATTTGTTTTGTATTCTGCTGGATGAAGGTCTGAGGTTGTCACTCACCGATGAAAGCATTCGGAATGTACTCATCATAGAAACTCATCTTACTACAGTAAGAAAGTAAGATGGTACCTTTTTAATGAAATGTAGCTTTCTTTCATCTTTCTCACATATTATTATCGTACACACCAAGAGGGAGGGGAATGCGTTTCTAAAGGCAACCACAGCTACACAGTGCTCTGCCTGCTCTCGCGACTGTACCCCATAGCCTCTGAGGAGTGAGGAGGGAAATCAATAAATATCCCATCTGAGTCTGAGTCTGCAGACTCTAGCACTTGTCCAATTATGGTTTCAGGGCTGGATGATTCACTGGGTGGCGTGGAGGATGCACCTTTACTGAGATCAGTCATTGTTGTTGTGGCCTCAGTGCCGTGGAGAGCTCCTGAGGAATGAAGGGGAAGGATGGAGACAGATGAAAGAGGCAAGTCCATGGCACTCGCTCCAGCCTGAACAATACCTGTGAAAGGGAGGGTACTAAATTACTATGGGATATAACATTCAGATTTTTTTTTATAATAACCAACATTAGACATCTAACTCTGTGTCATACCATTGAACTGAGAGCCCACACACAGCCTGTTAGAAGAGGGGCCAGACAGTTCTGGTCCTGAGGCCAGGTCAGCGTAGGCTAGTCCTTGGTCCTCGAGGCATGATATAATCTCACAGGCCGAGTGACGCCGAATTCCTCCACTGCCAACAGAGCTGGCATCTGGGTCATACTCAGCCACCGGGGTCAGCAGCAGAGGGATATTGTAGCTTTTTGATCGTACCACAGGATTTTTAGACGGCTGATCTGCAGACTTGGGCCAAGGTAAACACTTCTCTGAAATACAAGTGGTAAAGAACGGAAGCTGTTGATTCACTGATGTTCCCCATCATGCACATGCACATTACTCTGCTGTTACGTTAATGCCTACAGTGTCTCACCCATAACACAGCAATGGGCCTCAGCACCATCTCCAGAGTAAAGCCCATGGGTGCCCAGGTAGGGCGAGACCACCTTCTGAACCAGAGACTCCAGTCTCAGGTATTCCTCATTCACACCACGAGACTCATGGACCCCCTAAACATTGATAAGCAAGGTGTCAAATTTTAACTTAAGGCTCCTTTTATCAAATGGATTGTTTCTGCTGGTTTGAACTAAAGCATTAAGCTCAAGCAAGAGCATGAGAAAAACAAACTACTTTGATATTTAATTTACAGAATAATCATCTATAAAATAAAAATATTTAACACTTTTTTTTCTTGCAGCTTCTAAAATGTGCAAATGCGGTGCCTGTCTCTGTCTTACATCAGTATAAATTGAACAGATTTTATTTTTATGACTGTAGTTTGGACACAAAGCACAAATAAACAATACGAGGATACAATAAAACAATATTAGGAAAGGGATCAAGAAATAATAAAATGACACTAAGGGGTTAGAATTAGAAATTTGTGGTCATGAAATTTTCTCTGTCGTGTAGCATGGTCCAGTAGAAAGACTCATTAAATTTTGCATGGTATCTGAATCTGACGAGACTTTAGCTTTAGCTAGGCACAACCCTGGTTACAGAAATCTATACAGACATTTATCATCAGTGCTTACAGATCTGCATATCATAGAGGAGTGGACTTGGCAGAGATCTGCACGCTCCGACTGTCCTTCTAGTTTATGATATTCTAGTTTATGTATGTACAAAAACCCACCAGATAAAATTAAATGCAGACCTACTGTTGACTTTGATCGATTACAAGTTAACCTTGTTTGTAAAAACTAAGCACATTCTCACAAATAGGTTTTATTTTTGTTTATGTGTTTGTGTTTTATTATGTACTTTGATATGCAACAAATCAATTCATTCTAATGTGTTTACGCTGACGTCTTATAGACAAGACGCTAGATGGGTGATGGCAAAACTGCAGGTGCTTATTATTTTGGGATAGTGATTTAATACAAAAACATGATTTGGTGCCGTTTTGCCTTGTTGAGAATAATTAAATTACCCAAAAATGAGCGAGGAAACGAGCCATTAGGTTTCCCTTACCTGCAGAATAAGCAGCATCTGTGTAACAGAGGGGGGCACACGGGCCCGAGGACGAGAGAGGGCATCCTCTAACTTTACACTCAGGACTATAGTGTTCCTGAAGTGAAGCAGAGCTAACTGTCGGACAGAGGGCTCCTTCCCCTGCACGCAGAAAACACAAGAACTGAGCAACAATGACCATTACTCAGTAAATACTGGAGAGTTGTTGATCCTTTTCGATGTCTGCGTACCTGAACAGGATGGAAGATGGCCTGCAGCATGGAGAGGACGTCACAGAAGAAGAAGTCCCAGGTCTCTGCCAGAGAGTCCAGTAACTTCTGTCCTGCATTGATAACATGGCCAAAAAGACAGTTGATTAAAGCCTAACTCAGTGGCAAAGGCCTCCACAAAACTTATTCAGAGCATTCATTCAATCAATCATACCTTCATAGAACCTTATTTTGTCCCTAAGGATGACCATGCCTTTTGTAAGCAACTGGTTCTGTGAAATACAGCGAAGAGATGCCATTAATATAAACACTGAGACACATCCTTTCTATTGCTGAGAGTCAACTCTTGTAAAAAGTCTTCTACGGCAATATATAAGAATAAGTCTGATTTCTTATTGGCTTTCATGGATGCTGTCTATTACCTGAAGGTATTCTGTAAAGAAAGATCCCAGCTCGGTCTTTAGCAGATGCCTGAAGAAACAAATGATCATAAGATAGATAATATTCAACCACTGTTAGCTATTCTGGTGCACTCACTTCTGTTTGAGTAAGGTGTTTTCAACCTGTATTTAAATACATGTGACTGTGCAATTACATAAAGGAGTTTCCTGCATATTTGAATAAATGTGTGTCAACCTCCTTGTTGCTTTTCTGTACATGGAAACATGTTTACTGGCCTGAAATGGAGGCTGATGTGATAAAAGTGATGGGTCTGGTTTTGAAGATAATGAGGTATCTGGCAAGACCACATGACTCCCCAGGCAATCATACGGTACAAATAAACTCATTCACAGGAAAACATTCTATCAGCAAACATCGAACAGATAGTAATTATACTAATAATAGCGCAAAATGATATTGACGCTCTGGAAAAGGATGTTTTTCTTAGCTGTGTCAGTGTGTGTAGCTGTTTGAGTGGCTGGCAAAACTTACCGGACACCTTCATTGAGGAAGAAGAGTTCATTATCTGCCAAACCTTTCTTCTGGAAGACTGCTATGACAGCGTTGTGGATGCTGCAACGTACCACAAGTGTAAACTGGTCTGCATGATTGATCAAAATGTATTTTAACCCCTACGTTTTCTGCAGCTTGACTGTATTTGGTGTACCTGTTCCAGGTGGCGTTGGCTCCTGCCCTCTTCTGCTTCTCCCCTCTGTCCTCTGGTGAACTTTTCTCGCTCTTCCCCAGCTCACTAAGGCTGGGCGAGCTCATCAACTTCAGCCGGTGCAGAGTCCTCATGAGGGAGATATGGAGAAAGTAAGGAGAAACAGAATACACACTAAGCACTGGACAGGAGAGAAAGAAGGTCAGCCTATGAGCTGACATAAAGAGACACAGAGAAGAAACAGGAGATAGCTGGAGGGCAGAAGGCAACATAAGCAGCCCGAGTCTGAGAGAGAGAGATAGAGTGCATAGAGGAAAAAAGGCACAATGACAATACAAAGAGCAGCCAATGACAGAGGAGAAGTAGGACAGAGTGATACACGGTGAGAGAGGAGCAGCACGTTAAGAGCAGGATGGGTGGAGTCAAGCCCGAGAGGTGGGCCACCACACTGCCCCAGGTCTAACATGAGGAGAAAACAATAGCACATGCACTGATGGGGGCACACTCTTTCTCCCTCTCTGCCTCCCTTCCAGTACAATACAACCATTGATGCAAACAAATATTTATGCAGAGCACAGATGCCAGAGGATCTGCAGGGTAAGCAGGCTGAAGCAGCAGAGACTTTGTTGTGCTTGTCACTGTACGAAGAGGACGTGGAGGAGGAAGTGGTCCGGCTTATTAACAAAAACAATAAAGACAATAGAGAAGGTTTTCCTGCTCTCGCATTTTTAGCACAGCTGGTCTAAGACAACAAAAAATACAAATCAGTGCAATGTGTGAGACAAAAGGCTGGCAGATATGGGATCTTTGTAGCCGATAATGATGTTCCTTGAGAGGTTAAACACCCAGTTTCTCTTGTTATATCCCCTTAAATATCCTCACATTTAGAAAAATCATCTTTTTTACCCAGTCTGACAGCAGCATAATCAGTACAACATAGTGAACTGGTTCTCTGCATTTAACCCATCCCTGAGGAGCAGTGGGCAGCCACTGTACGCACAGCAAGCTCCACACAGAAAGACCCTGCCCTGCCACAGATGGGTATCGAACCCAGGACTTTCCAGCTGTGAGCCATGCTTTTTTTCTATATATTGTGTATCAGCTTGTTTGAACTAATCAGGAAGAGCTTTAGTGTCTGCACTCAAGACCCAAGACATTTTTGTATGCACGATTACAGCACATTGGAATATTCTGGGTGCCTTGTGCATCTGTTTGGACACACTTCCCTAAACTCAGCCCGACATGTTTGGTAAGCTTCAAAATTTCATAAAAGACATTTGCAGCATGAAACCACTGATTTATAAGGAGTTACATTATTTGCCTGACATTTTGGGAAACTCTAATTCATTGTCTTTTTCAAGGGTTGGACCAGACGATCGAGACCATTCTTATCTGTGTGCTAAATATAAAGTTACAGTGAGCAGTTTCTTGGCTTAGTTGAGCATAGAGACTGGAAACAGGTTGGAACAGTTAGCCTGCCTCTGCCTGTCGGCTCATCAGCTGGACTATTTCTTCGGACTCTTTGGAGTCACGTCACCATGAAACTGCCAGGCAACTAGAGACTCCAGGAAGTCACTGCACTCTGCAAGGAAATAGTCGAGCAAATCACTCTTAAAACCGCAACATGAGGCATTTACACTTTTTGTCTTTGCCGAGATGAGAAAAACAGATAATAACAAGTTAATAAGTGAGCTTTAAATGTGCTGGAAAGCAGTTTTTTGTTACCTTTGGACAGAGCCAGGCGAACTGTTTCTCTCTATTTACACAGACCTTATTCTAAGTTGAGCTTTCCCATATTTCCCAATATGCAAAGCTTTCTTTAAAAATAACTGATAATATATCAGCCAAAAGTAATTTACAGCTCCAT
>JAQFJA010000023.1:11883831-11906910 GCA_029874485.1 Naso brachycentron
AGATTTTGTAGTCAAGCACTAAGTGAAGTGAAGTGGTTTCATGCATTAATTCCTTAAAATATTTCTTGTAGGAAAAAAAAAAAAAGAAGAACACCCTGTAAACGCCCTCCTACCAATATTGTGATTTACAGCAGCATCACCTCTCAAGGTTCGAAATCCAAATGGTGGTCAACACCAGGATGATGCCTTTTATGTTAGATCCACCTGCTTAAATATCAGACATGAAGAATAAATCAGTATGATAATAGATCTGTATCGATAGACAACTCAAATCACAATGACACCAGACTCTCACATGGACGTAAATATGCTAAACATGGAATCATAAGCCAGTGAAGAAATATCTATGTACAAAGTCAATGTTTAAATGTGTTTGGGGGTTAAGGCCACAGTTACAAGGGACAGTATATCTACTCTTTGCCATTATTGCATTTTACTGAATAGGTAGCCACTGGGATGAATTCATACTCCGACCCTGTCCGGCACACTCTTGCCTTACTTACTGTGTCTTTCTTCTCCTAGCTCCTCCAGTCATACCTTTACCCACCAGGGACAAACTGTCCCACTCATCTCCCACTTTCAGTTACAGTCCTCCTCCTCTCTCTGACAACCTAACCCTCCATCCCTCGTCACTCAACCAAATAAATGTTTAGTCTGGTGTGTGTGTGCATGTGGTCTATGTGGTGTAATAGTTTTACTGTCTTCAGTCCCAGATCCGCTTCAAGTCAGGACCAGCAAGGATGTGAACCAGAATCCCTCCGACCGTCTCTTCTTCAAAGGAATGACAACACTGCAACATCTGCTTTCAAGAGACATCTTTGGCTGCCGCTGGTTATGCCTTTGGGTCATAACATCGTCAGACATGACCAACCGACTAGTCACAGCTCGATTCCACAGCTAATGGCAGGCTAAGTGTGAGACTCTTGTGCTGTGGATGTGTATTGCACTCTCCCTCCAATCATCAGACAGATTTCGTTCTGCCTGAAACGACTTGAACCACATAGGTCAACTCTATTACAGGAAAAAAAAAGACATGTACTGATAAAAGTTGGAATAAAAATAAAGAGCACAAAGTTGAGCCAGTTACTCAGCACACTGCAAAGAGAGCTAGTGGTTCTTGTTTAATGACTGTCCAACCTCTTGGCCCTGTGTGGCCCTCCATCTCAGCAGGGACCAGGGCTCTGACTGGGCTATGTAGGCCTCAGATTGGACCCACCGGGACTGATTGATTTCTGTGGGGCTGGTGTGGTTCCCATGTGGTAGCCCTGGTGTAGGGACACAGAGGCTGTCGTAGGTGGCTGGTACTGTGTTAGCGGCTGTGTGGGGTTAATCATGCTGACCTGGCATGTGCCTGTGGGTCCTGCCCACTGAGGAGCGCTGTATGGAGATGAGGCGTATCCAAATCCCTGGGAAACTGGGCCCAGAGAGCCTTTACGAGGCCCAACAGGGCCAGAGGGATTGGCTGGGTTAGGGAGGTGAGTGGTGGTGGTGGACGTGGTGTTGGAAGGCGTGGGAAGAGTTGGGCAGAGGTACCCTGGAGCTGAGAATTTACGGCCCATGTTGGCTGGAGGGACAATCTGTAACAGAGAAAAAACGTTTAAGTACTGAACATGCAGGATTAGTATCAAATAAGATCACAGAGTCATAAAATGCTTCAATGACATTCAAGAGAAAGCACTGAAGGCCTACATCATGTCCCAGTGCTGCCTGTGCTCCACTTTTAGGACCTCTCTTGCACTGGGAGTGGCTCATGGCATCTCTGGCCCAGTTATCCACCAGTTGGTGCAGGTCGTCAGTGAAGGTGCCCTTGCCCTTCTGGATGTGAGAGGCAGGAGAAGGCCCGGTAGCCTGGGTCAGAGAAGCAGAGTGGTTCTGGCAGTGGCCTGAACCATTTGTGGAGCTGGTCCCGCTCGATCCTGGGAAAGGAGGAGAGGCGAACGAGATGAGAAATTTAGGGAATCCATTCAGGTTGCTTACCGTGACCAGTAAATAGTAAATGTTTGCACAAACCTGTGGAGCAGCTACCGAGGCTGGGCATGGATGGAGATGATCTGAGCTGCTGAATGGACGACCTGCTAACTGCTTGGGTTGCCTCTTTTCCTGTTAGGGAGGCCTCTGTTGCTGAGGGTGAAATTTGCTTTGGAGATGATTCTGAACCTTGAGGACTCTGAGCTGAGGCTGGAGATCCTGAACATATGAGCAGAATACACAATGTAATGTAAACATTTACCATTTCAACAGTAAATAAAACACAAATCGGAGCATCGACATAAAAGAGAATACTGAATTTGTTGAAGTGCCAAAATTACTGAAAGCCAATTTCCTGTCCTGACCTGAGTGTACGGGGCTTGGCTGTCCACTACTGCGAGCAGATTTGTGGCTTTTGCGCCTACGGCGACCTCCAGCCATTACCACAGCAGGGGAGAAGACAGAGGGAGGAGGAGGCTTCCCCATCCGTGTGAACAGAGACTCAATCTCCTCTTTCTGACGAGTCTGCAAAGCCTGGATCTCCATCATGTGTCTGAAAATGAAATAATTCATTTCTTATAGAGCTGCTGTATGAAGTAACATTTATTAGAGGAATTGAAGGAATGTATGAACATGCAACTTACTTTTCTCTAAGACGGCTAATTTCTCTTTGCAGAGCTTCGTCCTCGGTGTCAGAGTCATTGTTGTCACTGCTGGAGTGGGTATGTGTGTTATGAGGATCCGCTGTTGAGGACGAGGGTCCATTCTGCATACTGGAGCCATGTGATGGACTCGGGCCTGCAGCAGGAGCTGGGGTCACTGAGGGAAATTAAACACAAGGCCATATATACTCGCTTTTCCTCTGAGGTTCCAGATTTTGACATGTACCTTAAATATCTATATTGAGGGTACAATATTTATTTCATGCAACTTTACCAACCATATCAACAGATTTTCTTCTGATATGGTTAAAACGTAAAGGATTTTCAAGCATAGTAAATAGATAACTAAACTGAATTTCCAAAAGCCATCAATGCTTTAATTAAAAATTCCCAGTTAAATCTCTGCTAATTGGATTCATTTATTACAATATTACACTCCCGGGTGAGCTTTAATGTCATTCGATCATGTCAGTGACGTGGTCAGGACAGGCGCTTGCACCGAAGCATCACTGAAGTGCTCAAATGACGTTAAAGCTCACCAGTGCAATATTGTGATTATACAGCTATTACCAACGAAGTAAAATGTATGATCAAAGTTTATTCATGTTGTGGGGCAATTAGCTTTTAAAATTAAAACGTTTTATGCGAGCGTGATCTCCGTTACCATGGAAATACATGGGGTCTGACCAATAACTGGAAAACAATCAGTCATGTCTGTAGACTCCTGTATGTAATGAAACCCTTTTTACTACTCCAGCAAGTAGTCCGATCCTAATGACAGAGAGCAACAGAGAGGATTTCTAGTCCAAGGTGAATGAGCTGACATTGATGCTTTGTAGTAGAGACGTTCCGATACCATTTTTTCCTTCCTGATACCCATTTTCCAACACCCAAACATGTGTATCAGCTGATAACAAGTACCGATCCTATACCAGTGCATAAAAAACAATTCCTTACACATCTCCTTTGACTATCCAGTGTAAAATACTGCTGAATGCAGACATTTTGCTAGCTCTGTCAGCTCTCTCTTTCCTCTTGCTCTTAAAAATAGTAGTTGCCAGTGGCAGTACAGCCAACTTCCTGAGTACTATTTTAGAGCGGCAAAGAAAAACTGGTTTCAGGTATGTAACATCAGCCAGAGCTAACTGAGCCAACTAGAAAGTAGCTGGTTACTGTTTTGCAGCTAATAAACTTCATGGTATCTGACTGGTACACAGACTAGCATACTTGATGATATCGACACCAGCATTTTTGGCAGTATTGGCAGCTTTTTCTGATACTGGTTCTGGAAAAACTCTACTTCTTAGAGATCAGGTAATTTTCCAAACTGAATAAAGACTGCATAAAAACACAAATCCTCTAAATACCTATATCAACTGTGTTATAACTAAGAAATCCACTGAAAAGCCCAAAAATCACAATTAAGTGAAACAAGGTAGATGTAATCACTTCCAAAATTCACAAAAGGATTTTATGTAATAACATATTCAGCTTCAGTCACAACTCATTGCTCTCCAACTTTCTACACAAAGGAGTGGGAGGGAAGCACCTGTTGGCTCTAACAGGGCAGCTTAGCAGAATGGCTACAACGTTACCATGGATATGGCAGAGTAATATTTTTAGTGATGAGTAAGGCGTGCTGCCATACTGATTCGAGCACATTCTGAATGTCTTGTTGACCAACCAGATTGCTTGATCAGAACTACCTGTGGTACAATTCTGAATGAAGCAGAGGCAAAGGTTCCTCAGAGATTCCACAGACTGCATCACTTTCTACAAAGGCACCAATTCACTTATCAAACAAAATAAGTCTGGCTTTGATACAATGATCTTTCATTTTTAAAACACTTACTATGGTTCATTGTATAAGATTGTCAAAAGCATTAGTTTTGTTTGGTAGTCAGTTGCATAGTTAAATATAGTGTAGGAGGACCCTGCCTTATATTAGTCCCTTGCAAGGAGGGTTGACATTCGTTTATCAAAGCTGATTTGCTGTGAACCTGGTACACACCTGTGACAGAAAAACGTCCCACTTTAGAGCCGCTGCTTGGTCCCGATGTGGAATTGGTGCTTGCAGACACTTGAAAGCGCCCAATAGTGGTGGACTGACAAGCAGGACCGGCAGAGAGAGATGAGGCTCCATTTACAGCTTCAGTTTCACAAGCTCCTTTGGCCATAGAGGATGACCGGTGGAGGGTATTTTCTGGACTTGAGGGGGAGGAGGAGGAGGAAGAGGAGGAGGAAGATGAGGAGGACGAGGTGGATGTAGAGGACGGCGTGAGGGAAGAAGAAGAAACAATGCTGGAGGGATCTGGAATGCTGCTGGATGCAACATCAGAGGCAACAGACACCTGAAAAAGAGAGGGCGGAAAACTTTCAGTGAAGTAAGCCTGAAGTTATAAAGGTTTAGTTGTTCAAAACTGAATTAACCGAACACATTTTAAGCTGTGACTAAAACTTACTTGAAAACGTCCACGAGTGAAACCTGCTGCTGCAGGGGGCGGAACTTTGTTACCTCCCTGAACAGTCTCTGGGCTCAGAGCTCTCCTCAACTCTGCGTCCAAATTACCCAGGGGTTGTTGAGACTGTGGAGTCACACAAACAGAATACAAGGACCAATCAAAAAAGTGCATATGAACACATAGACTATTTTTTAGGAACTTTAAAATGTAGAAGAGCAGGTGGCATAGTGGTCTCACCTGATTTGGTCCAGGAAATGGGGGCACAAGGTCAGAGGGAGGCGTAGCAGCTGGATCAAAGCCGGTAGGTAAAGTCTACAAAATGTAAAGAAGAGTAAAGAGGAGTCAAGTCAAAATGTTTTTTGTTGTGACAATCATCATTTTGGATTTATTCTTGAATGCTGCAGTGTTTCACTAACATGTGCCCTGGGTTTAGTTGGGGGTGTCTGTGCACGTCCTGCTGGGCTGATACCCTGTCCTGGGGTGGTGAGGGGAAGGTTTGACGGAGGCACCAGGACGGTTCCAGGTGGAGGGGAAGAAGTCCCAGTTGGAGGAGAGGAGGTGCCTGTGTTCTGACTTGGATCCACTGACGTGCAGGATGAGGCAGAGCTCTGGTCTTTAAAGAGGGACCGTAGCTTCTTATCTAGAGCTTGTATATCATCTCTGCCAGCATTCTTGGTCTGGAGCTCAGCCCCTTCTGACTCCACTGGCTGTGGCTGGACCTGGCTCTGACTGGGTAATGAGGTGGGTGGAGGAGGCTGAGCAGAAATGGGGACAGGCTGACATTGGGAGTTTGTGTGCTGTGGTGCATGGATGGATGAGCTCATAGGCTGAGAAGACGCAACAGCACTATTAAAAGGCTGCTGCTCTGAAGCAGGGACAGTGCCAGCACTACTGGGTACAGCAATAGCAACAGAGGAGACAGAACTACTGTTCAGCTGAGACCCAGGTACTGCAGGGACAGAGGTCTGGACTGATGGAGGAGAAATGATGGAAGATGCGGGAGGGACAGTGGCAGCTGATGGATGCTGTGAGGGGGCTGATTCATGTGAAGACGAAGCAGGTGGACTGGGAGTTTGGGTCTGAGTGGTTATGGGTGGAGGAGAAATCCTCCCAGTTGACGAAGGTGGGGAGGCTGTTTCAGTAGACGAGAGTGAGACAGCAGGAAAGGGAGCGCTACTGACTGAAGCTACAGCTTCTGAAGGAGCCAAGATATTGTTAGAGTTTGAGCCAATTCCAGCCTCAGTTGACGGGACAGAGCTTGATTCTTGCTCAGCAGCAGGGAGATCAATGGTGTTGCATTTCTCTACACGAGCCTGCCTCATTTCACTGAACGCCTGATGGAGGGTCCCAGATGGAGCAGACAGAGAGAGTCCCAGTGTTACAGCAGGAGCTGGGAAAAAGCAAAAACAGGACGATCAAGAAATATTACATGCCAATTTCACATGATTGTGAAAGTGTTACCACAATTGAACCTGAGCAGTAATATGAATATTTAAAAACATTTTCATCCATAAACTACTTTTGAATGTTAATATGATCCTGGATGTATCTTTGCCCTTTCAGATGGTAATGTTATCAGCTTTTCAGAGCTCTGACAGACAGCCTAGTGCTTCATTCTCAGCTCAAGAAAAATAAGAGGATGCTAAAATTACTTTACAAGTCTTTCAAGGACACTTTACTTTTTTCTCTCATTTTTTTCATTTGTTTTCCATGACTGCAAACATGGCCAAGTTTTTTTTGTTTGTTTAGGTTTTTTCAGGACATGTGGCATGCTGCAGTTCTTCATACATAAAATTGGAATTGACTCTCACCTGGGGCAGGTTCATCTCCAAAAGAGTTATTAGCAGAAGAAGTGCCAAAGAACTGTTCTCTGAGACGAGACTCCGGCACTGGGCTGACTATGAACCTTCGTCCTGCTGAATGCACCACCTGGGCCGTGGTACTGGGGGAAATGCCTGAGAGAAAGGTCAAAAGAAAAGTCAGATGTGAGGTGGGAGACAGACTTTATAAAAATTAATATCTTGGCATTAAAGGCGCAATGTGTAAAATGACAGGACACCACATAATACCTGAGTGACCCTTAACTGAGTATTCGTTTGCGGCGGCTCTCTTAGACTGTAATTATTGGCTGTGCTTAGTTTCTTTTCGCTCGGTCAGCGATAAAGTTCGCTCCCCTATTAGCTAATCAAACTAACTGGAACAGGAGCTTGGAGCATCAGATGAATGTTGGGGTGTATTGCAGCCAGCAGCCTCCCGGTGAACACAGCACATCAGGACTTAACACAACTTACAAGACCAACTGAGGTCCAGTCTGATGACAGCGATAGCAGTAACGAAGAGATTTATAGCAGCTCCCACCAGAACTCTGACTCTTGGGTCCTCATAATGTTAACAGAGTGGAACAGCAATCAGCTGTAACATACAAAACCGATATAGACCAGCTGACCAACACACACTCAAACATTAAACAACTCAAACCAACTCTACTATTAAAAATAGGTCCGTGCCCCGTCTGTTTCACCTCAAATATCCTGTCTGCTCAGCTACTTTTTCGCCTCAGGTAACAGTGCAGCAGCTGCCCCTTCTTTGTTAGACACATACAGGCAGGAGACTGAAAGATGATTTCAAGTTAATTAATCTCTTAACTTTTAAAATCAATCATTTAGCTTGCTTGCCAGTTATGTCATCGAACTGACTAACAACAAAAAATTTTGCATCCTATTGTATTCATTCAATCAGGGACTGAAGAAGAAGATTTGAAATCAAATTGTGACCCTAAGAAAAATCAAGTAAGTCGTGGATTCCCAATGATTCAGAGCTCTACTAGTCTGTTCACTAACTCAGTTGATATCTGCGACACAACACACAGAGGTCTGTATTATAACTTTAGGACTGTTACTTCCTCGCACCCCGCTGATAATGTTTGCCATATGTTACACATTGCTCCTTTAAGTACAGTAGTTTTGGCTTAAGATTGTGAACCTGGCAGCATAGGAACAGAGAGTTCGGCCTGTTGTTGGTGATCACTCATCTGCAAAGAAAAAAATGTAGGTGGTTATATATCAGGTTTTAGCAGGTGAGGATGGAATTGTGAGTATTTTGGTTACAAGGTAATGCGCAGTAAGGAAATACCTGAGGAAAGCCTTCTTTCATGCCTTCTCCTTTCTCATCAGCCATTTCTATGACTTCCCGGACCTGCTCGATGAATGATTCCCGCTCACTCTCCAGGATGAACTCACTTACAACCTGACACAGAAAGTTATAAGGAGTAAATCTACTGGAACTAAAGTTATACACACTGTGAGTGTGTTCCACACTATGCCTTAAAGTTTGGAACTGTCATTTGTTAGTGCAGCGCATATTAACTACAGCAACATTAGTTATATACCTCCGCTGCTCTTAAAGTTTTTGTTCAATTACAGTGTATAATCACTGTTGTTGGGTGCCAGTTCATTGGCATTTTTAAAGCTAAGCAAATTAATATACTCTTTACAGAATGTATTATACATGTATAGAGAACATACAGCATTATTATATATAACAAACAACCTTTAGACAGTTACAATTTTCTGAACATTTAGTGGCAAAGACTAAAGAACCAGCACTACCATGATCTGTGCGATCTCCTCCGGATTATCACCGTCAAGGTCAAATTTGAAGGTCACCATCTTCCGGTTGTGCGTTTCCAGCTGGCACTCTGCTACTCTGTCTCCCACATTAGAGATCTGGAAAGCATTTACGTAAGTTAAAACTGTTTTGTAACAAAGAGCTTGAGGAAAAATATAGATGAACTCAGCAGTTTGAACATACACTGAGAACATTGAGCTTGGCCTTTGCAATCTTTTCATGGCGGGAGCGGCTGCGAACAGATCGCCGCTGGTGACGCTTTAGTGAGCGCCCCTCATGGCGACCTCCTGATGTAGAACTTCCATCATTGCCGTCACTAAGACCTGAAGCCGCATCTGACAGACAGCTAAAAGGGAAATAGACCCATGAGAGAGAGACTGGACATGTTTTGCAGTTTGTTTGTTTTTTTTAAAATAACTTCCTTCTCACCTTTCTACAGATTGTGGCACCAGAGCAGAGGATCCTGCTGGTTGCTCCACTGGTGTTGACCGAGGAACACTCACAGGGGCCTGAACCACAGAAAACTTTCATAAATCAA
The DNA here is from genome assembly GCA_029874485.1 of Naso brachycentron. Taxonomy (NCBI): domain Eukaryota; kingdom Metazoa; phylum Chordata; class Actinopteri; order Acanthuriformes; family Acanthuridae; genus Naso; species Naso brachycentron. Next base: position 11,893,089 of record JAQFJA010000023.1, read on the forward strand.
CACGTCAAGTCAAAAGGAAATCTTAAAATGGTCAGTCCTTTGTTTTTGAGATAGTCTTTTAAAATGACTAGGGGATTTATGCACAAATCAATAATTATTTATATGTTATTACTAGTCATTAATACAATTCATTTTGGTCATTTATGTCCACCAACTATTTAAAGGAAAAGAATTACTTAAATCCAGACTATCCACCAGATGGAGGTGTTTAACCTGGTGAAACTTTTATCTGCGTATAACAAGCAACGCTATAATTCTGTTCTCAGGCAGATGGAAATTATTGCTGAGCAACGAGGTTTTCATTTCAATTCCTTAAGAATGTGGTCATTTTTCTCTACTCTGCTGAAATTAATATAAGTTATGTTTCCATTGGTTTCTGCTGGTCTATCAATTCCCTGTTCCAGCCCAGTGGGAAGTTAGCTTTAACAGAAACTGTGATAAAATTTATTTCTTATTATATGTCTAAAGATTATATCTATTAAGCTGCTGTTGAATGAAGACTCTGAAGCTAAGAGTAAAACCCTTGAGCTGTTGAAATGTTTACAATGACTCCACTTGGTCAAAATTAACAGTCATGAAAACAAAATGTTTTGTGTTCTCTCACTGTTTAATACAAATACTACAGTAGTTTCTATCCCTATGCTCTATGATAGAATTTGCATAAATGATTGTCTTTTGATTTAATATAACTCCATCAACGTGCGCCCTGAGGACATTTTCTGAAGTATGAATTTGTACATTCTTAAAGGAACAGGAAGTGTGCGAGGGGTTGTGAACCACATGCTTCACATCTGACCAACATACATCAAACCAAAAATATTTTTTTGTGCTCTGTAGGGTACCTGCAGAACAGAGAGGCATGAGGCCTGATAGAGGAAGTATAGATGCTCTGCGTTGAGTGGAGGAGACATGATAGGAGGACTTGGATCATTAGCCCAAGACTAAGAGTCATGCAGGAATATGCAGCATGCAGAAGGGAAAAGTAGAAGAAAAAAAAAGAGGACAGTCGTGGTAATGAGAGTTGTGTGTCCAAAGAAAAGAAAAGAAAAATTCAGATAATCTCCACACATAAAAATGAAGAATGTGAATTCATACTACAGTATTGTGAAGCAAACAATGGAATTAATTAGTTAAATACCTACATATGTGAGCATATGTCTTGAAGCAGGATCAAACAAATGTGTGTTTAAAATACAAGCAGGGGAAGTGTGTGTGTGTCACCTGTAGCTGTAGTTGAGCTCCAGGCTGTGTCTGTGGTAGAGCGGAGCTCTGAAGAGTGCTGCTGCTGTCTGGCTGTTGTTGCTGTTGGGGGGGAGACGACTGAGAGGATGGAGGTATCATCACTTGCTGGCTGGAAATCTAAGAAAATTTAAAGGATAACATAAGTCACAGAAACAAGAATAAAATTTGTGAGAAGGACAACAAGGTGAGAACTGACATACATTTATAGTGGCATTAGGCTACTTCCAGATAACCTGGTTTCATTCTTATCTAAATATTTGAGAGATTCATTTTGGTTCCAATGCAAAGTCACATGCACTTACCTGTTAGATAACACAGCTGCATAAATTTGACCTTTTTTTTTTTGTTTTAAAAATTTGACAGTATTGGGCATCAAAGTCTTTAACTATAAAAACTAAATGCCAACTCTGCAGTCTGTTTTAGAGACATGTACATCACATGTCAAAACACATCACATTTGCAAGTTTTAAAATTCCATGAATATAAAATTCTGGATCAAACAACTTCCATTTATAAAATCCTACTTTAACTGAGTAAAAACAAACCAAACATCAGTGAAAATTAACTTCAAAAGGGTGAGTCCACCATGCAGACTGTATCGGCCATAAGCTTATTTTGTTTCCCAAAACATGTTGTCCAAAAGACTTTGGGTGTATCGAAAGTGGTAACAATGGGACATTTTATCTACCTGAGGGGGAAGCGATGGTTGGTAGTAAACTCCGTACTACAAGAAACAAAACAACACAGGGTAAGAGTAGGAAACTTGAGAAGAAAAGTATGGCTAACTAAAGAAAATATAAAGAAGAAGAAGAGACTGGAAAACGTAAGATTCAGTCAGCTGTTTTCAACACAGCCACCTGTAGCCAAGAAAAAAGGCCTTAAAGGTTAACTTAACACCCTCTGAAGATCGTTTTCTAACCTTCAGTTGTTGACGTTCATGTTTGCAGTAACATATAAGTATATTTGTTGTGAGTTCAGTACAATCAAACATTACTAATGGTGTGCTGATGTAGTGATTAGTTATGTAAATGAAACAATGCCTTTCATTTGGTGTGAGGTTATTCTTTAAAGACATTAAGACATGCCAACAAAATTTACCTGTGCAGGTGCCACTGGAACAGACTGGCTGCTGGGCACAACAGGAGCAACTTCAGGTTGGACACCTGGCATCTGGGAAAACAACAGCACATGTTGTGACAATGACACAAAGATGAAAGTTAACAGATGGATGACTGGATTCGGTGAGTGGAAATAAATTCAGAGAAATTAAGTCTGTAGATTTTACATGTATCCTTAATTCTGAGGAGCACATACCAAATAGACATCATATGACCCCCCCAACACCCATGATTATGTCCTATTTCACATGTCTTACCACTGACAACTGCTGCTGTTGCGTTTGGTCATTTTGCATCTGTGGGCATGACACCTGGGGCTGAAGGTGCTGACTTGGAGGGGAGCTGTAGGGTATTCCAGATGGAGGAGGCTGGGCTTCAGCAGGGACAGTGGAACCAGGTAGTCTGTCTCCCATGTGACTGCCTGTAAGATGGAGAGAAGGTGGTTCATTTACAAAAAAAAGTCTGTTTATGTATTCACCTTTCAAAATCAAATCATTTTAACATCATGCAGTGGTCTGTAGGGTTATTCTGTAAATCATCTTTGACACACACCTCCTCCAGTGTGCTGCAGTTGTTGATGTTGGTCAGTCTCGGGCTCCTCTGACTCTGGCTGGACGGTAGCCACATTCTGACCCTGAACTGAAACTGGGACTTGCCCTGTTGAGTGGGGGACATAGGGCACTCCCTGTGCCATGCTGCTCAACTGGGTTGAATGAGGAGCGCTGTAGTTGGAGCTTTGAAGGCTCTGCTGAGATGCAGGTTGGGCAGACATCTGTGTGCTGTGTTGGTTTGGTTGTGGAGAGACATAAGAAGCAGGCTGTGGCATTGGCTGGGACTGAGGCACCTCCGTGCTTGAATGTTGGCCCGGTTGCTGTGCTGGCAAAATCTGACTCTGCTGTTCTTCTTCTATTCTTCTCTTCTCCTGATTTTCTCGGACCTACAAAAAAAATCAGAAGCAAGTCGAAAAAATAACTCAAGACAGCACTGATAGACAACATCTAGACATCACAGCATAAATACATGCATCCTATGTATGTATGGCAAACATAAGACACACCTGCTGCCGCTGTGCTCTCTTGCGGCTAATTAGGGACACCCTGTCCTTTATGGCCTTCGCAATGGTCTTCTGGTCACCATCACACACATAACCAGACTCAACCTACGAAGATACGGTGAATAATTCAGCAGTGAACATTTCAAAGATTGCGATGGAAACCCTTTCAACATTTTTTTTAGTTGTCTTGCAGCATTTCAAACTGAAGTTATTAATGAGTTGTTGTATTTTTAAAACACTGATTACAGCATTAAAGGTTCAATTTACCATTTCCTGAGCCACATCCTCTGAGACATCTTTGTTGAGGTCAAAGGAGAACTCAATAGCTTCATTGTCTTTGTACTTCCCCTTGAGTTTCTTTACATCCTCAATTCTCAGCCAAAGCTTAATAGCCTCCATCTCTCCATCATCCTCTTCTGCCAACTCAACACGCACCCCTGTGTCCTCCTGGAAGAAGGCATGGTTCAGAAGGTCCTTGATTGAGTACCTAAATAAAGGAAAACAAGTAGTGAGCAAATACAAGTTTTCCCAGGAGATAAACAACACTATGCCCTACAAAAGTTCACTCCAGTTAGAGACCTCTCATCCTTGTTCTGCCTGATACATCCTTCGATGATCTCCTTCACCTCCGGAATGGCCACCTTGTCGAAGCTGCCCGGCTTCACCCCCTAATGGAAACACAGAATCCAGAATGAGAATGGTTCTTCTTCTAATCTGACCTTTTCCCATTTTGGAGGGTACACCAAACCCTTTTGTCTTTTATATTAGTACCACAAAAATATTTGTTGTGTCCAAATTGACCAAGGTAATTTACTTCCTACTTCAACTTGTTTTGTAATGTTCTCAAATGTCACAGAATGACGTAGAAGAAGTTTAGTCTGAGAAATTTAATCTCCAAAGCAAACTATTCAAATAATGTTTACAAAAGGGTTGGCTGATATCAGCTACAATTTATGTTGTTATTTTCGGGCTGCATGGTCTATGTCACATTTCAGATGTCACAAGGGCTGAGTGATATATACAAAATAACATATCACAATATTTTTAAACAATATTCATACCAGAATTGTGACAATATTGTGTGGAGAACTATATACTGCTTTTACAAAATAATAACACAAAGGGATTTCTGATGAGAAATCATGAGTTAAATTTGATGAAAATCAAATTTTAGAAAAGCTAAAAAGGACTTGAAAATTTAGAAAATTACTTGACTGCAATGCAGTCTATAAAACCAGAAAAAGACAACATTTTCATCATTATATAACAATACCAAAAATCAAAGACAATGTAGTCTTAAATCAGGGCATCAATGTCGTCACGATATGATGCCCAGCCCTGGAATGGCATGCTTTAAAAGGAACTTCATGTGATGTAAAAACACGGTCATAAGTCAGTAGAGGATCGCTAAAGAGAGGTGATGAATTGAGCGGATAGAAACAGGAAACTGCGTGTGCTGCAAGAAATGAGGGACTGACTAAGAGCTGAACAGCTGAGCTAAACGACAGAATAATAGCCCATTTCCTAAAGAATGTAACTGTAAAACCAGAGCATGTGACACTTCCTAAATGTACCACAATAGCACTTTGTTTCTCAACTAAGTCCACTGGTTCAGTATGAGCTATAGTTGGATCACAAAAAAGCTTTAAGACCTACTTTAGGATACTTAGCAGTTGGGCAAATAAAAAAAAAATCTTTGCTGAATCATAATGAGAAGTACTCAGTTTTTAAACTTTGCAGTTAATGATAAACTGAGGGTACTGGGACAGATTTCAAGGCACACTTTGCAAATAACACTATGAGAACAAGTTCAACATTCTAGGAATAGGTTCAATCTTTGTATCTACATGACTCTTGTAATTGCAAGAGTATGAATCATATCAGTGATTATGCATCTTAAACGTAAGCCAGCCTGATCTGTATGAATAAGACTAAAAATATGTGGTTTTTTTTCTTGGACAGTTCCAGCCCTTCTGACTAAGCCTTCAGCAGGACTGTGCTTGCTGGTCTCTTATCAATCACCCACGCCTCAGGTCTACATACTTAACCATGATTACGCAGGGAAGAGAAGGAAAAAACAGTATGAGGTGAAGCAAAGCAGTTTGTGGGTGTAAATAACAGATTTTAAGTTTGTGGGTTCAGGGCAGTAAGAAATCATGGGGAAGATACAGGAATACACTCTAGTTAGGAGGTGAAGTACACTAGTAGAGGATAGACATATTGTGTGAACTGGATAAAGGGGTATCGGAAGGAATATAAAATTATTATTCCAGAATGGGGCACTAGCCGTCTTGGCAAACAGGAAGAGGTGAAGACGGGGCAGAGGGGTGACATAAAGGGTTGAAGAGAAGACTTACACTGGTAACTCTGCGGTAGATCTGTGCAGCATTCTGGCACTCTGAGTAAGGGTACTCTGAGGTGGCCATCTCCAGCATGCACATTCCAAAGGCATACACATCCACTGACTCGTCGTACTTCTCCTCATACATCTCAGGCGCCATGAACTCAGGGGTACCTTAAATCAAAACAACTATTCAGAACTCTCGACTCCCTTACTGATTGAGTGGGCTTCTCACAACCCATTGCCCCTCTGCTCCTCTAAGCCGTGAGGGCTTGAGGAAGAGGAGGATGAGAAGAATGACCAGCCTGTTGACAGCTCCTGGAGTAGAACCTGTGACGTGAAAGTTGGAGGAGAGAGAGAGAGAAAGAAAGAGAAAAAAAGGGAAGGAAAGCAAAAAAAGAGACAGAAAACAAAAAAGGAGGGAGAAGCTGGGCTCAGTTAGACTGCAAAGAAGAAAGCACGTGTTTGTCTGTGTAAGACCTTAACATGTTGCGATTTAATAACGTGACTGAGTTAAGCCGATGTGCGCAACACACTTGTTAGCCACAATGAAAGTTGTTTGCAATGTTCAAAAAGTTCAAAATTTGGCACTTGGAATCCTACCAAGGCCAGAATACAGTGGGATTTCTTCAAAGTTTGTTTAAGAGAAATATAACTAGCTATGGAAATAACTTTTGTCAACAACCACATTAACGTTACCCTTTATAGTACACTCACCTTTCGAAGTTTTACTTACCATCTTTTCTTGACCTGCTGGAGGAAACTGTTACGGTCAAGGTTGAGTGAAGCAGATCCCATAGCTAGTTACTGTGCTCAGCAGTGTGTCTTTGCACATCAGCCTTGTTCTATTAAATGATCATTTGACATTCAGTCTTAGGTCTTACACAGAAAAACTCACTTAGTTATTTGAATGTAATTGTTTTTGATATTGATGTGTGTTACAGCACACTGTCAGACTTACCAGGCCCAAAAAAGTTCATACTTACTCAATGACCAGCAGTACCCTATTCATTCCAAACAGCAGAATGGGGCACAGCTGAGGCTAGAGCCTACATTTTAAAAAACATACCCAAGAATGTGAAAGAAAAATAAATCAAATTAAAATAAAGTAAAATAAAACAAACAAAAAACAAAGGGGAAAGGCTGACAGAGAGAAAGTAGTGGGGGGAGCTCCCTGGACGCAAAGATGGAGCAAAAAGATTCTGCGGTCCTGCAATTTTCTAAAAGACAGTAAGAGACGAACACTAGAGAGAAAAAAAAAACAAAAAACAAAAAACCTGTTGAGGCAAACCCATAGAAAGAGATGTTAAACATTATAGGTATAACTGGCAAACAGACCACATATTTCCAAACCACAGAACAAAGACCAGTCTATGACAGAAGCAAAGGCCATACCTTTAGCCATGGCCAGGTTAGCCTGCAAGAAGGCATGACAACTATTATAATATATTTAACAGTATGAGAAACGTTAGGCGCTACTTACATTCAGTAGGTGCCTGGAAAAAAAACCCTCTCTTTTTTGGAGAAACATAGAACAGAAATATTCTGTGCAAAGACCAAACTTGATAGAGTTTCTGTGTAAGTGCAAAGGGAGAAAGCCTTGTGGTTATCTGCCTAAGATTACCACAGTATTTGGCCTCCATTTGAGCTGTGGTTTGAGAGACATCTGAAACGCTGTGGTCTGTTTTTAAACCACACCGTCGGAAAAACAAGTCAAAGATAAAAACACTCTTAAAACACCATGATTTTCCATAAGATGTAAATAAGACCTCAGTACAAGCACTGCCCCACAGAAGGACAGGAACCAGGGGGTAGAAATGACATTAAAGTCGTACCTATAACACTCTTGGCAAAAGATGCACGCTTCAGTGTGGCCAGTCCCAAGTCTCCAATCTTGACGGATCCTGTCGGGCCTGTGATGAAAATGTTGTCGCACTTTAGGTCCCTGTGGATGATGGGGGGAGCCCGAGTATGAAGGAAGTGGAGTCCCTTGAGGATTTGTCGGCACCAGCTCCGCAGCACTTTAATTTTCATCACCTTGAACCGCTTCAGATATCTACAAAAACAGATGATAACTTTCACTTATCCTCTAGTAAGCACAGACCAAATAATGTGAGCAAATGTACTCCTTCTCTGCACACTTCTTAACAAAAACAAATACAAATGCAACTGCACTATATTTTAATTGGAATGAGTACTATATTTATTGACATTTTATAAGATTTTGCAAAATCACATTACATTTTTATAAAAAGTAAGGATGGATCGTGGTTTTTGATTTTTCAAACAGTCATTTATTTAAAAAAAAAAAAAAAAAAAAATCTAGTATTTAATGCGACTATCATCTTGTTTTAAAAAATATATTTTCCATGTCTTTTCCTAGTGCCTGTGTATAACCTAGGCTACCTCTGCCCTCCTTCCACCCAGCTCAGTTTTCGCTGAGAATCAGTCTGATAAGGAGGCCTGTCTTTAGAATTGCAGAGATAAATTTTTGACCAGACCAATAAGTGACTAGCAGGAGTGAATAAGTTCGATGACGTAAAAGTCAAACACTTGTTCATAGTGGTGCAGTCATGGTGGAGGCCTACGCCATTGGTTTACCAGGCTACCAAAAACCCCTTGTCAGTGAAACTACGGAAGAATCAATACCAGGAATGTTCCAACCAGACGGATAGCAACCTTGGAGACATGTAATGTACTTCTTTACTGAGATTACTACATGTAGGGAAGAATAGGAACCATTAGGATGAGTCTTTCTACTGATCTGTGTGATGTGGACACGAGACTCACGCAGCCTCGGCTACAACACAACACATTACAAAACACAGTAAACAAAGCACTAAAACTGACCAAAATAGCCAATATCACAAAGTAATATATCAATATCTATATGATTATTTTACAATGTGTTGAAAACTAATGTTTGCTGCCAATCATCATGTCTGTAGCCTGCAGGCTACCGATGTCTGAGCCGCTGTCTCCAGGGAGCAAGAAGCCAGGGCTTCAACCGTTAGCGGTTAGCTGCGACCTGTAGCTGCATCTTCTAGGTGAAAATGTGATTTTATTCCAAACATAATACGTTTAACTGTTTCTTTTCATGATGCATGGTGGGTCAGAACCTCAATCATAACACAATATAACGGCATTTATGTGATTACTAAATAGATCAGATGTTAACCTTCCCATTCATCTGTCTGTTTCACCGAATAGCCAGGCCCACAACATACATCACACAGTCATGTTGATGTCGAATGATTTAAGACTGCTCCGGTGGTTTTACACTGCACCTGATGCCAGACCCTTTTCACAAAGGGAATTTATCCACGAAGTGAATTATGGGTCTGGTTTACCAGGCTACGTATAACCAGCAACACAACCAGGAACTGCTAGCCAATTTTTTGAACAATGTTCAAATCTCATTGAATATGAACAAGTACTTTTGCTTGGAATGTCTATTCCTAATGGAGAATACCACAGAAATTTTCTGAGATAAATAAGGGTGAGGATATTTTAGAGTAAATTGCCAGGATTATCTTTTCTAACCAAAAAAAGCAGAGTCCTCACGTATAAACGTGTAAGTTCTGTATGTGTGTGCATGTGTGCTCTTCTAGCTCCCTCAAGTTTGAGACTTACGTTTTGAGCGTGCCAGAAGTCATGAGTTCAGTGACCAGTACAATGCACTTCCTGCCTTTGGAGGGTCCCTCCCAGGAGTCGTAAAAGCGGACAATGTTGGGATGCTGTAGTCCCTTTAACATCCCGGCTTCCTCCTTAAAGCGCTGCCTCTCTGTCTTTGACAGCTTTCGATCCTGTGGGGCATGACAATAAAATATTCAAATATTTCACTATCACAGAGAGCTGTACTGTTCATAAATGTACAGAAATTAATGTAGGGATGAAGCATTTACACAATACATCAGTGAAAAAAAACTATTTAAATATCTGCTTTATGAAGATTAGAAATACCAAGTACAACTAAAGTTTCATTTCCCCCTCCACAGAATGAAAACTATTTATTAAGCCATATTGGCATTCCAGGTTTGAACAGTAGAAAAAAAAGGCAAAGGCAACCTCATGGCTTGACTTCAAATTGAGTAGAACGGTCTTAAAAGTTTAATGGAAAAGTGGCTAATTTTACCTTCCTTTTTTACAGAATTGCACACACACTTGAGCACAAGTCCACATACAGTTGGGGGCATAGGGATGTGGCCTTGTTTTCTCTGTTGGGCGACTGTTAAGTAGAGTGTGTCTAACTTTGTCCCAGATTAATGAAAACCAAAATGACAAAAAAAAAGAGCCACAGCATGAAGAAGACTGATATTGAAGAAGAGAATAGAGCAGGCTATTATATCAAACAAATACACAAATCAGTCTTCTTACACCAAATCAAAACTGCTGTCTTTGTAACACCTGAAGATAATATCAGGGCACATTCTATCATTTTAAGTATTAAACTGTGGAATACCACCTGTTACAGTGTTGAAAAAATATCCATTGTAATACGTGCAAATGGACTATTTATATGGACAATCATTCTGGCCTGACTCTTACTATTAATTGAAAGCTGTGCATCATCATTCACATCAATTATAATAGACTATAATGAATATTAATGCTAATATACTGCCAAGCTCTTTGAATACCAATAAGGTCTGGTATAAAACATTGGGCTTATATTCTGAACAAAGCCATGGATGAGAAGTCACCAAATGTCTGACAGCTGATGGCCTGTCCATGATTTATAGCAAAATATATGCAAAGCTACTACTATTTGACCAAGTGAGTTTTAACATTCCATGAACTGACTGATGCATAAATTGGCAATAACCCTTTTTGTGAAGTCCGCAAATCAACAACAACAACAACAACAAAAAAAAAAATCAGGAATGCCCACAATCACTCTCCTCAAGTTTCCTGAGTAATTCCTGGCATGACCTACATTTACAGCACGCTTGTCTATAAAGCAGAGAAACTCATACCAGTTAGACAAGCCCACTGAAAGCCTGCAGCCAAAGACCTCCCTTGACATCCCCTGAGACCTGAGACCTGGCCACAGGCCAGGCTATTCAGGAAATTCAGCCCATTTGTGAGCGGAGTGTTAGCATTTGCCTTTGTGTGTGTCAGCAAGAGACAGAAATCTTTCCAGTGACTGACATCGCTTTGAGAAAAAAAAAAAAAAGATTAGAAAAAGTGACTGCTACAGTCTTTGCTGGAGGTAATTTGGAGGTTTGAGGTTGAATGTTTTCAATGTATTGGGGCAAACAGGGCAGACAAATGAGAAGTTAAAGGGAAACATGTGTTACCAGTAAGAGTAAGGAAGGATACTCAATCAGAGAGAAATGTCAGGAAACAAAGTGTGAGGGAAGATGGAGAGTAATGGAAGCTCCACAATAAACTTAGACCAACTGACCTACTTACTGAATATCTATCTAGTAGGCTAGTAGCAGCTCCCCTCTCTCTTTCTGCACAGCACGTGAGGAGTCATGCAAAACATTTACAACAGCATTCACACAGCCTCAGAGCTTCTGGCCTTGGGTATGCAGCCCCCAACCCACACAAATACCAAACCACTGTACAAATGGCAGCATTTCCACTGTAGGCACATGGCCACATTGACAACTTCTTCAAATCTAATGTTCAAACTAGCTTTGAATCTGCATCCCTTGTAAAACTATCTAAACTATCTTAAAATCTACTTCAACTTAGGCAAAGAAAAAACTTTGGGAACTAAGAGTGTTATTTTGTGAAGGTGCATGCTAACACACTGATTTGATTGACGAAAGTAACAGTTTTTGGGCAAGACTACAAACCGCTGAAGGTTTATCCTACATTGTGCAATAAACAGGACAACAAGAAATAAACAGGTTAAGATCACAGGAAGAAACCTTTTAAACAGTCGCGAAATCAGAATAGGAAATGCGACTTGTACTGTGAGAAGAGTCTCAAGGATCGTTTTCTAAAACTGCGAAAGAAAAAAAGAAGTAATTGGCACCTGAGTGATCTACACAAAACTGAAGGAAGAAAATAGAGAAAATGTTTCACTCCCACTTTAAAAACAGACCCCTTCAACATTTTTCCACATATATCTCTGCACAACTTAAGGCAAACTAATTGCATAGCTCTCTTACCACCATAACGCATGCAGAACCCAGGGCCTGTGAAAACCCTCCAGGCATTTAAGGTCTTGCAATCATAAGACACATATCACACTCTCTTTGACTGTCACTTGGAAGAGTTTTTTGGCCTTTGTTATGTCCTGCTTGTACTGTCAATGGAAACAGTGCCTGGCAGTCACTGGTACATTCATGAACCCTGTTCTGAATATCCATCCACTGCTTTTGTATTACTACCAAGGCTACCAATCAAAGACAGATTATTGTTAAACATTTTCTCTTTCACCTATATTATTAACAAAAAACAAAAACAAAAAAATTAGCAAAAAGTCCAGAAAATTGGCAAGTCATCTAGCAATTAAAAAAATGCTGTGTTGCCTACATTAAAGAAAAGCCATTAGTTCACAAATGTGCCAAACAAACCACAACAGCCAAAGATAATGACATGCTGACACACATACTCAAGCCAAATTTTGAACATAACATCTTCTATGTGTATTGGGGGAATAAATTTGACAATTACAGTCCAGTGCTGTATACTAACATTTTAACAAGTACGAATTTGTAATAGCAGCAACCAGGAGTCTACACAAACGGTTAATGAGTTATGAAAGGGGCAGGGCTTAAGTGTAGGGGCGGGGCAAGCCACACCGATGACAGTGTGCGTGTGTGCATTCCTATAAAGTTTGGCCATGTTACATGAAATTGTTTAGAAGTTTTTTGTTACAGGCCACTCCCACTCCCCTTTTGCCAGTTGGCCGAAACAGTTAATCAGCTGTCCTTTGGCTCATGATTAACCTTTGCAGTAAATCTTGGGCAAGTCTGTGAATCCATTTGACAGTTATTTGCCTTTTCGCAATACAATCCATTGCCATGTCACTTTTTACACACACACACACACACGCACACGCACACACTTGACCTCCATGCCAAATTTCAGCCTACTCGGGTAAAAACTATGGCTGCCAAAGAGTGGGGAATTTTTGTGGAAGACCAACCAACCACCAGAGCGACCCATAAGGCTGCTGGTCGCAGCTAAAAAAATTGTAGACGTCTTGGTGGACCAACAGTTGGGTGTTAAGTGGGGACCTTTGCTGCATTATATCTCCCGCTTTATTCCCACATTTATTGTGTTATGTCACAGTGAGCTATTCCAAAAAAAAGAAAAAAAGAAAAAAAAAAGGCAAGAATAATAATGAGCACATAGCTGAGGTTGCTGTGGCTTGCTTATAACACCTTAGCTCCACTTTGGCCTCTCCATCTTAGACTGTCTGACATGGAAAAGTTAAGGAGACTGTCGGAATTCAGAAAACCTAAAATCAGATCTTAAAGCACTTAAAAACCTCTAAGCAGTTCTCACAGATTGTGAGAGGATACTTATTACAATCAGCAATGCCATCACTTTCTAGATACCATTTGACAAACAGGTTGTCAGTGTCTATAAATTAGGAAACCTGACCTAGCAGGCAACTGGAGGGCGACAGCAGCTGCAGTTGAATCACAGTTCTTATCTGACAGAATGTGCGTAAGTGTGCTCACCACTCACAAAAGAGCTGTGTTGCCATCACTGCCTCTGCAATAGGAACCATTAGCTGTGAACACTAGCCTTGAGAGTTTTTTGAATTAGTTGTGAGGGAAAAAAAACTGATTCTTAGATGCATTGCGATTCAGATGTGGATGATTTTGAACTGATTAAAAAATGTCCAAAAATTATCTACGTTTTAAATAACGTGAAATAGACGGAACGAAAAAGGCGGAAAACTGAAGTGCAGCGTGTCGCACACCCACACAGTTTATGGGGAGCACATACGAAAACAAGAAACACGGCTGACCGCCAGATGCGACCAGCACTGAGTGGATTAAAAGCGTTTGGAAGCACGTTGGCTTCAACAAATGTGGCAGAGAAAGTCAACTGGACAAGAGTCACCCTATATGTAAGCTGTGTCACACTAAGATA
>JAQFJA010000023.1:11908393-11920461 GCA_029874485.1 Naso brachycentron
CTCAGGTTGTGCTTTGAGATTAACAACTGAGATTTAATTGTTTTTTTGTACTTGGCCCCTGACTAATGTCATAAATCAGAAAAAGAACAAAGGAAAAACACTTTGGTTTAAACACCTTTAGGTCAAATTTCAAACTTTGTCTCCCAATAATGGTAGGAAATCTGAGAATAGTAAATCATATTTAACGGTTCTCTAACTGGTAATGAGTGACACAGAACTGCTAATAAAGCTCTAGAATTCTTTCCATGTTTAGGGAAGATTAAAGGATTTTATGTGGGAAAACTTGACAGACTTGTTTTATTAGCATACAGGCGAGGGTGCTCTGTTGCCTCCAGCTGACACCGAAGTCCCAGTGAACATGCAAGTGGCACATCTGATTACTTTCTACATCACTGATTCTAGCATCAACAGGAAACCAAACAATAAGTAAATATACCAGCTGTGCCCCTGTTCTATAACAGTGAATAGAATTTAGGTGGTTTTTTTGTTAGCTTGTTTTTACTTCTTATGCTGTCAAAAATTCTTAAGAGGAATACTGTAATTGCATTAACGTTTGAAAAGACACTGAACAATTACACACTACACTCAAAAAGGATTTGTGATCTATGCTAACATTATAATCCTGTAAAAAGGCCTTGGAATGTATTGAGAATGTAACACAAGCACTTGAGTGATCACGCGACAGCTTTAACAGCCATGTGAAAGGGGATTTCAGCTTCTCATCAGTAGCTGAACAGTTTCTAGCACCGAAACTCTTGAGTTGACAGAGGAACAAGAGGAGTAAGAGTGTCAGGTTACATGGTTCATATTTTGGAAAAGACCATGTGCATTAACTAAGCTGCTTCTCATTCAACTCATTCAAAAAGGCCCTGTTAGATCTAATAGTTAGTTTGGGTGATCAGCAGTGACACCTTGTCCGTTTGGGTGAATCTTTTCTACAAAGTTAATGAACGGAAACAGGGGAATGTTTTAATGGGGGGTTTCCCTTGCCCTGCCTCCCGGTCTTCAGGAGTCATGAAAAAATAACCTTTTTTCTGTCAGACAATGTACTGAGTATTGACCCAATGTTCTGTTAATCAAACTGAAACTTCACAGATGTGTATTCCTTCTACAATAGTGGGCAAATAATAATTTGCTTTAAGGTCAAATGAAAAACTGGGGTAATAGAATGAAGCTTAGATGCCTACAAGTACACTAACTCATAGTATATTATATACTAATTAAGTAAAGAGGGCATAGTTATATTTACTAAGTTTTATTTAAAAACCAAATATGAAAAATTATTAGGAAGTGAAGGGGCTGGGACGTGGACTGATAAGTTTAGAAACAGGCCTCAGCAGGCTGGGCTGCTTCACTTCACACAGGAGATTCTTCTATCAGGAATGTGACCCATTTTACATTCACACAAGTATTCAGAGCAGGAATGCACTGAGCATGCGCTTGAGTCGGTCTGTGTGAGGGGGGGAGGGGCACGTGTCTCTAATCTTCACATTGTTCTGAAACCAGAGTGCATGAACAGCTACGCTTGTATATGCTGCCGTGTGAGGCCTTTGCCTCTCATGGCAGGGAAAAAAACGTGACAGTAAAAGCAAACATTCATGTGGTGAATGAGGTCAAACTTTGCTGTGGGCCATGTAGCAGCTTTAACCAGACAGAAAGCACTGGGTCAGTTTTTTGTTTTTTTTAAACAAGCCTTTTTTTTTAAAAGAAAATCACTAATTACTGGTGTAAAGCTGATTCAGAGCAAATAATAGCTTATTTAAAACAGAAACACTGTATTTAGATATAATAATGAAACGCATTCTAAATAACTAACTTGGGCTTCAAGAAACCTTCAAAAACAAGATGAAAAAAAATGCATTTAAAAGCTGTAATGCCACTGTTACTTCTTTCATTTCACTGGGGCAGGGAACTTGCAAGTTATAATGGCTTTTTTTAAATTCTAAAGAGTTTTACCTACTTTTTGGTTAGCTAGAAATGAGACGTCTTCAACAGGTATTAAAATCCTCCAAATAATGTATATCCCCTTTTACTGACTAGTTTTAACATAGTTATTACATTTTAATGTATAATCATGGTTATTATGCATGTCAGGAAGATGGTCATCATAGGTAACTTAAAATGGTACATAAAGTCAACATGTATTTTGAACTTCTTTTGGTAAAATAAACGCTTTTTACTTAAGATATTCGGTCTTACGTACCATCATGCCATTATAATTTGCATAAAAACAGCACATTGGAAAAAGTCCCTTTCTTGCTATGCTTTGCTGACAAATGCTATGTGACAAAAATCAAAAGGTAAATCCTAGCAATGTTCGTCAGAGGGGAAATGACAGCTGCTGTAGCTCAGGCAACAGTGTGGAAGGATTGTTTTGGCTCGACTACACCATGCTTAGGCCTGATGAATGCAATCATCCTAAACAAAGACAGAGTAACACTTGCAGGAGAATGTTACACTGACGGTGACTTAATAAAAGGACATTAAAAGTTACATTAATGACTGACAGCAACAGTAGTGAGGGAAGGCAAGTAATAAGAACAACAGTTATCCAGATTTCATACCTGCAGCTCACACCAAGCCACCTCCACAGTGGTCTCGGTGTCCAGGCCTTTGTAGACGGTCTTGAACGAACCACGTCCAATTTCTATATCAAACTTAAGGAAACGGCCATCAGGTGATGTTCCCACTGCTTTGGTTTCTGCCTCTTCGATGTCATCCTGCACTTTCTTCTCAGCTTCCCTCTGTTCTGCCTCTGCTCGTGCCTTGGCAGAGTCCTTGT
Organism: Naso brachycentron; assembly: GCA_029874485.1. Classification (NCBI taxonomy): domain Eukaryota; kingdom Metazoa; phylum Chordata; class Actinopteri; order Acanthuriformes; family Acanthuridae; genus Naso; species Naso brachycentron. Next base: position 11,911,176 of record JAQFJA010000023.1, read on the forward strand.
CTTCTTCCTCTCCCTCGTCTTCATGATGCGCCTTCACCTCAGCAGTGCTTTCAGGTTCTGTTTGACTTGGCAATTCTGTTCCTAAGCATGGTGCAGAGCATGGTGCAACCACCACTTCCACATCTTGTACAATGGCAGGCTCTTGCTCTGAAGGCACTACATTCTCCTTGGCTATTTTTACATCTTTTCCTTCTTCTACTCGTCTTCCACGTCCAGCAGATTCCTCATTTTTAGCTAGATTTGACTCAGGCCGTGGCAAATGACCAACAGCCACAGCCTGTTGCCGCTGAGGGACTCCTTCCCGTAGCTGAACCCGTTGAGGTGCAGGGATGGGGATCTTGCTAGGTAAAGGGAGGGCCAATGCAGTAGCATTGGAATCACTAATAACACTGCGGCGCAAGAAACGGTGTTCAGGGTTACATCGATCCCGCTCCATGGTGTGATGTCTGCGTCTCACTTCTGTGGGCCGGCATTCACTCACCATTGAATCAGAACCAGAACTGGGACCATTTCCGCTCTTCTGCGGGGGAGCCAGGAACTTTACCATTTTGTCCTCTGGCTTTTCCGACATCCCACCACCCACACTGAGAGTAAGCGGGTACAATTACTGAAAAATTAAAATAAGGATTCTTCCATGCCCGCCATATAAGCTTATACAAGCAGCATCGATCTGCGCTTTAAAAAGAAAAAAGATAGAAAAACTTACAGCTTCTATCTGTAGCTGTGTTTTTTTGCCTAAAGACAGTCTTTATATATATAGTGCAGAGACTGGAGATGTAGGATGGGAGGTGTTCTCTTGTAAATGGTAAAAGATTGAACACCACAGCATACAGACTGCTGATGTTGATCCACAAGTCTCTTTAAGTCCACACCATCCATCCTGTGAGACACAGTGTGCAGCTTCTATCAAGCATAAGGAATCACTGGTGAGGAACAAACATGCACAGCCTACAACACCAAACGTCCAACTGTAGGTGAGGACAGGATAGCCAGACAATCTGAATAGTTGGTCCAGTTTCACTGAGAGAGAGAGAGAGAGAGAGAGAGAGAGAGAGAGAGAGAGAAAATACTTGACATATTTCTCAAAGTAGCCAACATTATGTCAAATATCAACAAGATTTGTAAGACACCACCCAAAGTGTGCACAAGTCGAATTTACTGTATACATAAAGTTTAGTAACATTGCTTTTATCGACAGCAAAGCTTACAGACACTACACACACGTACTTCCACATATTTAGTGCTTCAGATAGACTGCCATGCACATTTAATTGTAGTTCTCTGATCATCGTCATGTTTTGATTAAATTTTGACCGGGGAAGGAAAATTTGTCTTCTCTAAAAAGATGTTCTGCATTTCCTAAACACATGTGATGTAGAGCACATGCTTGATTTCACTGTTGCTTAACTGCAGGTTCTAATTAGGCAGTTTCACTGTATTTTTCAGCTCTGTCCAACTGATACACGATTAAACTGGTTTGTTTTTACTTCACATAAGCATTAAGTGTTAATCTACACTACGTATTACAATAATATAGTTATGCATTTATGCGTATGTAATGTAGCACAAGTCCGAATTGCATCCACACACCTTCACAATGACACACTAGCCTTGCAATGACGTGACTTATTAAAGAAAAGCAGTAACTAATTAAACACAGTTGACAGCTGATTATTCTTAAGTCTCCTGTATAAACAAGGAACCACAAACACAGCTACTTATGTTGCTGATATTAGTGAATATTTTCTGAATAAATACTATTAAACATATTTTTAAAAATCGATTCTGTAAGGTTACACTTTATGTTACATTAAAGCTGCACAATGCTTTATACTAACATTATGTATGTAGATGCGAAAGACCGAAGCGATTAAGGGTAATTAACGTTTATTTTGCAATTCTTACCCGTTTTGCATGCTGACTTCCGACTATACAGGCTTGCAAAGACAATGACAATCTTATTCCTTATTAACTTAGATATCAGCACCCTGCCATGTTTGCAGTCATTACCAACGTGAGCAATCACAATGTCAGAACGAAACCTTGTAATGTTAGCAGCAGTAACATCCCGATAAGTAAGAGAAACGACAGGGCAAAATAATTAAAATAGTGTTTTAATTACCCTAGACCTTGTCGTACGTACCTATCTCTTCACCGACCCCACAGCTATTTGAAATGGTCACATCGAGCATAACATACAAAGCCAGCAGTAGCAACCGCTCTTTGTTAGCTTGCTAACAAGAACGGCTAGCACGGAGCTAGTTAGATGGCGTTAGCTGATCCTTAACCAAGGAAATGTTAACCAACGATGAATGGTTTACCACGTCACGTCTTTTCAAAAGATGTTCCGCCCCGTTGTTGGCAATTCAGCTTAACGTGACAGATATTTCAGTTGGCTATAGTTGCCATTTTTAAACGGAACTATGACCGTTTGCGTTTTACAATGGCGTTTATTGCACGACAACTTAAACGCAACCGTATTCAAGTCGTTACAAGACGTACTAACACACCGCCGGGCACGGTATAGCTCCGGTTAAAATGCTAACGTTACCAGGCAGTGACAAGCGCCACTGCTAACGATACCCTGCTAACGTTAGCTAGGCGGGTCTTGTGCTGGCCTAAATGGCTAGACCCTCCTCCTTCTGCATGTCCCCATTCAATTCAATTTAGCGTTATTTGAATCTGTAATATCACCAGCGCTTCGGTGGTTGTTTATATATACTTCATAGTAATAATTCTAGTAAAGGGCTCACGGCCACTAGCTTATTAGTAGCAAACTGGTACACCATGTATGTGACGTTTTTTCTACATAAGAAGATTTCGCTAGCTGCCGTTAGTTCATGAGTCTTTTTTGCTAGCACGTAGCAATATAACGTTAGCCCTACATAGCTTAGCTAACTGTTAACGTTAGCAAACGCAGAACGGTGCCGGGTGGCAGACAGCAACCTACCCTTAACATCGTATCCACAACACAAGTGACGGTCACCGACGATGAAATTATCCTCACAGCGTGAATCCGTCTTCGCATTTATGAAAGGAAATACCAGTATATTGTCTCTGAGTTTCAGGTAGATGAGTTACCCGATGGTGAATATCAAAGTTACGATTTCTGTGCTGTCTCACAGACAAACAAGCGGCGCAGTTGCTACATATTAACGAAGAAACGGGTTTTTCGAAAGCGCCTGCGCCGGTAAAGAATGACCTCATAACCATAACACACTCTGAAGCACCTCGGTCTTTTTGATATTGAATGTAATTTATTTTTGGAAGTGGCCTTATGAAGGCTATATTTGCAAAGGCAATGTGAATTTAAACCACAAGTCAGCTATAAAGGTCGTCAGATATCACTGTTTATAAAGATACATTTTGACTTCATCTGCCATTTTCAACATAGTCAACACGAAATTAAAGCTGTTAGTCAAATTTGGTACATCATTGAGCTCATAATGATTTTATTGCAAGATTTAGATTGGATTTTTTAAAAACATTTAGAAATGCTTTTTCTGAAAAATACCCATATGTACATTCTGAAGACTTTTGACATAGGTCTGTCTCTAAAATTAGGCTATTATTGTACATATTACACAAATAGGCCTACATGTTATAAATAGAGTTTAAAAAAATACTCGTAATTTTTTTAAATTGATATGTTTTATTTTTTATTATTAAATTGTATTTGTCTAAAATTTTTAGTCGTACTTTACACTGACGCTGTATAACACGTCTCTGAGGCTATAAAAAAATACAGCTTATTTCAACCAGTAAAGATTCTGACAAAATATATTACTTCAGTTATGCCACTTTAGCCGAAGACCCGTTGAATTCTAATATAGGATCTCACTCTTAAAGCATAGACCAGGATGAATTATTTCTAAGCCCAGAGGTCAGCTGCTCTTGTTTATATTTCTATCAGACAATAAATAACTTGGGAAAAAATATCATTTTAGAACGTTCTATTTTGTCATAAAGAGTGGGTTATATACTAATTAGCATACCGTATACATACGTACAATATATGACTCAACTTAATTCGTTTAATTTCGAGAAAAAGGCAATTTGTAACACCATTATATCGCTGTAGCAACCATTTCGAGAATGCAATTTTCTTTCAAGTAAGCACCGCCCCCTGCTGGTTTCGAATGACTAAACATGCCACATGTTTCTCCATTCAGGCCCGTATTATTTCACACAGAACGAAAACCTTACTGCCGAGCACACTATATTCACTAAGCCTGATTAATATTGTATTTATATTCGAATTAATATCCACAAAATGTTATCCAAAGCCATGCATTTATTTCATTTTGTATTTGTTTGTTCAGATGTTCTTGCTTCTCTGCTTTCTGCCGCTGTCGACATTCCCTAGCCACGAGCTCGTGACCGCGCGTTTAAAATTCAAGCGTGGCGACGAAGACCGTCGTGAACGCGCACAGGAGGCTTGACGTCACTGAGGCGCCCTGGCTCTCCTGAGCCGCTAGTACTGCTGGCAAAAAAGATGGGAAAATCAGATAGACATCCACCGAGTAATTAACATAAAATGTCGGTTTTTGCAGCCGATTTCCACTTGACAGAGGATCCGGTATTGTCACCGATCTGAGCTCCACCGGACAACGAGAAAGGTAGTTTATTAAGAGAGGTTTTCACCACTGGCTATTGTGTTAGCGAGAAAAATTAAGAGGTTCTGGTTGACCACATAAATTGGATGGACTATCCTCCGTAGATACGGCGAGCAAACGTTAAGCAAATGTGCGTGAGCTATTTTAGTTCTTTTCTTCTCAGTATGTGTCACACTGTCGGCGAGGTGTGCACGTCTGAATGGAGAAAACCGTAACCTAAAACGAAAAGCCGTTCGGTAGAGGTGGAGGAAAACGGTTTAATGTGGGTGTCTCCAAAGCAGACCCTGTACGGTGCTACTAAAATTGTGCATAATTGCTTGATTCTACTTAATGTCACATTTGACGCCATTTCTAATGAACTTGTCAAGTCAGATATGTGTCAGTCTATTTAATTTACACTGTGTTGTGCACATCTGTGGATAAATCTGCGCGCAGGAGATTTTTTTCCTTACGATGTCCACCATAGACAATCCCCTTTTCCCTCCCTTGCTAGTTTTAATCCTCGGCGTCAGCACATTGGGGAAATGATTCAGAGGTACGAAATGTATTCCGCAGATAAAATCTATGAAGCAGTTTTACAAACATTTCCAACAAACGACAACATTTTAGGGATAACACGTAGTTAAGGGTGGAAATGTCAGCCGTTACTGTTAGCCGGTTCGTTACCTCAACGTTAGCTGTTAGCATGGCCACGCATACTGCCCAGCATACGCTGTGTGGCTGTGTTGGAAATTCTGCTCAAAACAAAGCAGAAAACAGCACAATATGGAATAATACGGATAAATTACCGTACGTTAGGAAGCTTGAAGTGTAACTCTTGTCAATTCAAACCACCATTTTAAATCAAATTGCCCCACAAGGTTAGAGAGGTTTAACTTCCAACAGTTTTAACCTTTTAGCTTTCAATTTAACCTTAATGACAACCTAAAATGAAGCTCACTAACTGTTCCACATGACTTCAAGCAGACACACAATAGGTCGATTAGAAGGAAGGCTTTTCTTTTTCTCCTGAGGACCCCATCTGAGAAGAATTTGTACTTAGACATCAGTTTATACAGTTGCATAACTGTCTGCTGCATGAGGGAATTCAGTTAAGACAGTGAAACCTAATAGATTGGACCTCCCCACTTATTCTCACTGTGCTAATGTTAAAAAGTGGACTAAACATTAAAAACATTGTACTCCATGTGACTGGAGATGGATAGAAACCCCGTCAGTGATCCTCGTTAGAACCTAGACTGCATGTTTGAATCAGCTGGCTTGTTTGAAATGGGGAACCCAGAGTTCGATGCTGATTCAGGCAGGTTTTGATACTTCTTTTCAGTCACTTTTACATCCATTTGGTTGTCTTACCGATTAATAACATATGTGTTTTGTATTCCACTGCTGTGAAGTTCACAGGGAGCCTGTGTTTTCTTTACAGACTGGTGACATGCTCTGTAACGCCGGATAGCTCCTGTTGGAAGAGGAAAGTCTGTCTGCGTCATCTGAGCATCACACCTCTACTTTATCATGAGCATTGTACCCCCCATCTTCAGTTAAAGCAGCAGCATCACTTTATATTCATACAGTTGGTTAAAGTCACAACCACACAGTCGGCAAGGAAATACAGAGATACTTGAGGTGGTACTTCAGTTTTGCTGTCAGCTCAGAAGATGTACGGTAGTGCCCGCTCTGTTGGCAGAGGGGATGCCAACCATAGTGGAGGAAGAGATGGAGGTGGTGCGGGTAATCAGGCGTCTGGCCGTTCCCCTCGGCTTCCCCGCTCTCCGCGGATGGGACACCGTCGCACCAACAGCACCGGAGGCAGCGGAGGGGGTCCTGGTGGAGCGGGAGGCAAGACACTTTCCATGGAGAACATCCAGTCCCTCAACGCTGCCTATGCCACTTCAGGGCCAATGTATCTGAGTGACAATGAAGTTGCCATGGCAGGTGACCACCTTCCCAAAACTGGTGGGACGGTGACGACCATGGGGAGACAGAGGGTGACGTATGGGTCGAGGGGCAGCAGCAGTGGGGTCGTGGCTGCTAGCACCCCTAACATCTCCACCTCAGTGCCTGGCAATGCTGTGCTGCCAGCAGGCATGATGGCAGGTGATGCTCTAGCTTTTGGGGACCACCACATGGCCTCCACTGTTCCCCATTCTCTAAGGCAGGCTAGAGACAACACCATACTGGACTTGCAGGCCCAACTGAAAGAGGTATTTTGCTCATTTTCCTCCCACTTTGCAAATTTTCTCTACCAAAAGTGTGAAATTCTTGATGAAGAGACTGACTCGCCATGATTTCGACAGCCACCTGTGCAGTATTTATGTGCTACTCCTTTATCCTGCTCTCTCAGGTTCTGCGTGAGAATGAGATGCTGCGACGAGAAGTGGAAGTTAAGGAAAGCAAGCTCAGTTCCTCCATGAATTCTATCAAGACCTTCTGGAGCCCAGAACTGAAAAAGGAACGAGCTCTTAGGAAAGATGAGGTTTCGAAGATCACTGTCTGGAAGGAACAGTACCGCGTGATTCAAGATGAAGCACAGGTGAGCGCGCCTTTATATTTATTTCAGTAGATGTTTTTTTCCTGAAAATCCCTGTTTCTGATCTCATCAACTAATTTTTTCAATCTAAATGGAGTCTTCAGTTGTCAAATCTGTTTGACTAGAAAAATGCAGCTTTAGTGTTTTTGCTTTATGTGTTTCTCTCTCTTAGCTTTCTGCATAGGTAAGAGGCAGTTTGAGAACATCTAGTTAATCCTCTTATATGCAGCTATATGCTCGTGCTTAAAAGATGAAAGAGGCTGTAAGTCTGATGGCGGCATTAGCATTTCTGTACATTAAAGGAAGTGCTGGATGTGGTGAATAGGATGAAAATGCAGAGATTTAAAGCTGTATGTTTCACAGTTTAACCGTGGTAGAGAACAAGAACCCAACTCAAGCATGCTGTCACTGGTAGAAGTATTAATGGAGCTGTTAAGAAGATCACTTTTGATTCAGTATTTGGAAACGTGCCTTGAAGTTCTTGTTCTCTCTTGGCTTTTGCGGAACATTTGCACTCAGGCGATGTGATACATTGAGGTGAAATGATCAAAAAACAGATGAATACATTTCATAAAAGAAAAGCCATGTCTGAACAACAAAATTTACTTTTAACATTCAAATCATATTTTCCTCATGGAAAATATTTTCCATGGGCTGAAAATAATCATTCATTATGAGAATGTGTGCTGGGATTAGACTTGCTTTAGTTGACAAGGCAACCTTGTAGATGATTTTGTGTTCCCATTTATCAAGATGGCTTTGTTTCTGATTTCAGGTGCATGAATGCGACATTTTCATGCGCCCTCTATTCCCTGTTACTATTTCTGTGTCAGTTTTAGAGACACTGGTGATGCAAAATTCAAGGCCAAGTCTGTGTCTGCCTGCACACTATATTCATGTTTAACAAATATGTGTTTAATGAAAATAAGTAAATGACAGTGCATTAGTAGTTTGCACTGTTGTCTCACAGCAAGAATGTCCTGGGTTCGATACCCGGCTGGGGTAGTACCTTTCTGTGTTTTGTTGGCATGTTCTCTCTGAGTCTGTGTGGGTTTCCTCCTCCTACTCCAGCTTCCTCCCACAGTTCAAAGTCATGCAGGTTAATTGGTGGGTCTAAATCGTCGTAGGTGTGAATGTGAGTGTGAATGGTTTTTTGTCTCTATATGTCAGCCCTGTGATGAACAGGCAACTTGTCCAGTGTGTACCCTGCCCTCGAGCCCCCCTGAAACCCTACAAAAAGGATAGGCGGTTATGAATAATGAATGAATGAATGAATCAGTGAAGTAAACAAGTATAGGCACAAGGTCTATTTTTTAAAACTTACAGTATCTCCGAGTAATTGTGCAAATTGAGTTTTATTAATGAAGAGAAATAGTCTTTGTTTCGCTGTGATTCTTAATGGATGGGCAGATCTGTATAATTTGCTGTTTTCACTCCTGCTGAGTCACTAAATCACACTGTGGACTAATTCCCGGTAATGCCCGACTAGCACAGGGCTAATCAGTGGGTGCTGTAATTTAAAGATGTCTGCTTTTGTATGTCAGCCTCCACCTCCTACACTGGCACAAAGCACGGACACACACACACACACATATGTGCGCTCATTCACGCACTCAAAGGCATTTGGCTAATTACAGCCTCAGATAAACTGCATGCCCTTATTGAATGTCGGTCCAACTGACAGAAATACCATCTGCGGTTGTATGTTTATATGCATCGTTTTGATGAGTCTCTACGTTGATATGCATGCTGGCCTCAGCTTTTCCAAAATCCCTGCTATAGGCATTTATGCCCGTCATTCTGTGGTAATTGACTGCCATTAGCTAACTTAATAATAGTGTGAAATGGCCATCCACTTCTTTTTCTAAATGCACCTGTTTCTTGCCAAATCCTCCTTACCACATGGAAGAAATAGCCCTATTAAAATATGAAAGCGATGATTCATCAACTGATACTTTAAAAAACCTGAAAAAAAAAGTTAGTGGAGCATATATGAGCATCTTCAGTATTTTTACATGTAAAAACCTGTCTGTCCAATGCTGTGGATGATCTGTAGCAGAGGTTTGGCTCTGTGTACACTGTGACACTCCGCGTTGTGACTGTTTGGGTCTTTGCACTCTCTCACACACCTGACTGTCATCTC
>JAQFJA010000023.1:11970410-11987726 GCA_029874485.1 Naso brachycentron
GATGCATGCCTGCCAACTTGTGTTTATGCATACTTGTGTGTGTGTGTCTGTGTGTGTGTGTGTGTGTGTACATCTTTCATCACTGAATGGATCTCAGGGAAAGACTTGAAGGAGACAGTCTATTCATTGAGGAAAACATCAAGGCTGTTTGGTGTTACTGTGTGTCTTGCATCTTAGAAATGCAAGAGGAAGAGAGGAAAGAGGGAGAGACGGGGGGGGAGTAATGAAAAGTGAGAGGGAGGAGGAGGATGGACAAGGTGGAAATCTGCACTCGGAAGCGCAAATCGATGCAAAACAGCTGTTAAATAGCTGCAAAGTGGAGCAGCTGCTTGGGAGACGAGGAGAGAGGGATGGGGAAGATGAAGGGATGAACGATCAAGAAGGAGGGAGACAGGCAGACAGACAGACCGGCGGAGAGGCCCAGGGGACATGTTGAAATATTAGACTAAATGAAGCAGGCTGAGTGAGCTTATATCCTATGATGAGAGATGAATGTTAATGAATGTTTTTCTTCTTTATGTTTGAAAATATCAGATGGGAAATTAGTACTTTTACCTCATATAACACATAGTATGTGCATGAGAAAGACACTTCTGGCACTTTTGGTCCTTCGAGAAATTGAGAGATTTAATGTTAGAAACCGTAATTTCATTTAAAAATATGCATTAATCACTCTGTCATAATTAATAACTTTTAATTAAAAAAAACTAAAGTAAATTTACCCAAGGATTTTGGTTACAGTTTAAGTTTTAAAGCCTCTCTAATCACCCAACTCAGCAGTTCCACAGAGCATTTTAAGGTGCTTCAGCTCATTGTTTTAGTTTAAAGGTCCTCATCTTTATAGTGTTTTGGTCTTATAGTTCTTGTCAGTGTCATCTCTAGTTGCAGCAGGCGGCTACTTAAAGTAAAAAAAAGCTTTCAATAAATCCACTGATTGCTACTTTTCCTGCACCAAACAGCAAACAGAAAAGGTTAGCAGTGAGTTGGTGGACACAGAGCAACGTGTTGCAGCCAAAGAGCCACAAATTTTGGTTCTAAGAGCCTGTGGAGACCAAAAAGAGTAAATATTAGATGTGCAATCGTTAGATAAAGACGCAACTCGGCATGATCACTAACATGCTCACCATAACAACTTAATGAGGTGATCATATGTCAGTTAGCCTATGTCAGCTTTGGCAGCAGGAGATCAATACTGGTAGTTTTATTATGATCAGTTAAATGTGTCTGTCAGTACTCCTGTGTGAGTGTGTACACAGCAGCAGCAGGAGGAGGAGCTGACTTGAACAGACCTGATTGTCTCCAGTGGACAGCAAACATGTCCAGGCTGTGAGGTATCAGCAGTCTGGGGCCATATCTTCCTTCGTCCATCCCTCCATCTCTCCAGGGAGCATCAGTGGAGCAGGTGCTCGCCCTCCTCCCCTGTCATACCCTATTATACCCCGCCCCACCCACCCTCCCTCTCTCTCCCTCTCTCCCTCTCTCTCTCTCTGAGGACAGTTTAACGTGTTGTCCTTCTCCTTCACACATCGGTGTGTGTTGTGATGGTATCGGGGAGATCACACTGAAGGCTATCGCTGCATAAAACAGGACCATTTTTTTTAAGGACGCAGCAACACCGAGGAGTCTCTTTTCTTTGGTGAGATGGTAAGTTGTCTGTTTTCCGCTGATCTAACAGCAGTGTCTATTTGCTTTTGTCTTTCATTTCTGTTTTCAAAGTTAACATGGGGTCGAAGGGTTTAATTATCACTGGATCACTGAATATCTTCCCTGGTGCTGCGTGGTGGCTTTATCTTAGGACCATATGTCTTTCTTTAAAAAACAGATGACAATATCTCATTTCTATTGGCTTTACTATGTCTGTTGAAGTCAGCAGTGACTCCTTCTACTTGATATATTTTTATTCTGTGTTATGGCAGCTGTTTCTCTTTGTGTCTGACGTTGAAATCTTTTTTTTAAATCCCTTTTTTTCTGTACTTCGGTAAAGGAAGTGAAATTCTATTTTAAGCCGTGGCTATTTTTAGATTAACCAAGGTCGACTGAAACATTTAAAATGTAATGCGTGTGATTCAGTCAGTCGGCAGTATACGAACAAACTGGTTCAGCTTGAGGGACAGCACTAAGACAGCGGGAGAAAACAGCTTCTGGTTTCCGCTTTCAAAATACAGCGTTATTAGCGTGCGTCACCGTGACTTATAACTGGATATTATTCCAATGTGTTCATGCTGAAGCGAATACAATGCCTCGTTTTCATTTCAAATCCAGCCTTTATGAAAAATCTTCATGAAGGAAAGCATTAATATGCTCTTATTTTGAAGTTAAAGTACTCTTTTCCGGTTTTGCGTTGTTAAGTGCGTGTCTCTTGACGCAGCCGCAGAAGGTGAGGCTTGTAAAGGTGTTTGCTGTTCGTCGTCATGTTATCTTTCTTGTCAAACTTGTCGGTGATCAAATACCGCGCCAGTTTGTTCGTGATAAACTAACCGGGCAGGAAGACAGACCTGAAACACAGCAGTGTGTCACCCATCCTCTTCCTTGTGATGGTCTGTCAGGCGGCACCCATAGGAGTCAGAGGAGCCGCTCTTTAATCCAGGGACCTTTAACAACAACTGCATTGTTTGGCTGAGATACATGCCGCCGGGCGCATCAGCAGCAGTCAAGCGGATCACGTCGCTTTTGTGTGTGTACACAGACCGCAGGTGGAGTTCAACACACACACACACACACACACACACACACACACACACACACACACACACACACACAGTCCATGTGCCATGTGCTGCTCCTGACCTGCCATAGACCAGCTGCTCAGCAGGGGTTACTGAGTAAACCTCCAATCTCTTTAATTGCCTCCATCTCATAGCTGTTACGAGCTCGCACACTCCATGGCTTCAGATTCACATAAATGTTTCTGTTTTTTAAATGAGAAAAACTATAGTTATACTTTATTCATCCATAAATCCAAATAAAAAGCCAGAAGAAAAAAGAAGCTTGTATTTTGCAGGCTGTAACTAATTAGCTGATCCTACTTCATGACACTTTTTTATTAAAATTAAAGTCATGAATCAAACTTAAGCATTTTCTAGTTTCAGCCTGTTAAATATAAGGATGTGCCGTTTGTGTTTTGTTTCATTATTAAAGTGAGAAACTTCGAGCAGGATTTGGTTTTGGGCTGTCGGTCAAACGAAACAAGACGACTGAGGATGTCATCTTGTGACCTTGGAAACTATGGTGAACTTGTTTTGTATTTGCTGATGTTCAGTAGACTGACTGATTGAATGATTAATCGATCAGAGGATGATCTTCATCAGCAGACAGCAGTGTCACCACAAGAGCCATTTTGATCCCTTTGAACAGAAATTTTCAAAGTAATCAAAAGTGAAAGTAAATTCAAGTTGCACCCTTCATGACAGTATCCTATTACTTAAAGTCCTGTTTTGCCTCAGACATGCTAACATGTATTCCAGGATGCAAAAAGGCATTATACCGTAGACTTATGATGCTGCACAGTCTTTATCTTTCGCATGCTGATAAGAAATAGAACAGACTAGTTGGATAATCAGAACATTGAGACACAAAGCAAATTTTTTTTTATGGTGGCTCCAGGTCAATATTTGGGTCACAAGACTCAACATCCGACTTACAGCCCACAGCTTACAGTCAGGTACACACACTGACACAGAGGCGAGAGGTAGTGACAGGAATAAATCACCTGTCAGCGCTGTTGTTGTCATTGCTTCAGCCTAATCTATACAGTGATAATGAATGACGAAATAATCCATAAAATCTCTAAGCCTAATTTGCTGACTCAAGCCTCACATGGAGTTTTCCTCTTTCAGCACAAACATCGTTGTTTATGACGGTGATAGTTGTTTTGCAGGTCTTCTCTCACAGCACACACCTCAATTACACTCTGCACCTTACACTTATCCGACAGGAGCCCGACAGGCCGGTCTATGTGCATCTGCCGGCTTCTTTTGTCTTCGCACACCTTTATGCAACAGGAGTGTGTCTGCGTGTGTTCTCCTCCCTCATGTTTGTTCAGATGGTTGAGGTCTAGCTGCCGTGGTGTTGGCACCAGGTGAGTGGAGCACAGCCTCCGGCCAGAGGAGGAGGACCTGTGGCTGTCATCCGTCTGACGCGACCCTCTGCATGCCCCCACACCACCAGCGCTGAACGCGCACGCACGAAATCCTGCACGCGAGAGTCAGACGCCCAGACAAACTGAGCCCCGGCAGCACTGGTGTGCCTCAGATTGTTTTATCTTTTGCATCATCTCTGTATCAGAGAGACAGAGGCGAGACTGAGCCACCCGCTGCAGAGGAGATCGATGATATGGAGGGGAAACACAGAACTGTAACTGACACGAGGGGAGATGCTGTCAGACGAGTGGTAGGAGGCAGAAAAAGAGATAGTGAGCAGGAAATGACAAGGCAAAGACAGGATAATGCGGACAGATAAGAGAAAAGTGTAAAGGTCCCAAAACGGCTGCTGTTTATATCTTATTTCTGGATCTGACAGGCAGCGACAAGATGCTTGTGGACAAGTACACTGATTAGAAAAAACGGAGAAGGGGTCAGTGACAGAGGAAAAGTGCCCTGCAGCCTGGAGGCCTCAGGAGAACACAGGCTGAGCCTTTGCAGGGTAGTCGTCCCGCCTTTGCTGACAGTCCACATTTCTGCTCCAAGCCGTGGCAGTGATGATTTATAGACCTTTTGCTAACATCTCGACTCTGTTATGATTGCACAGTAAACAATGGCTCGGCTCTAGCAGACACACTGTTTAATATGAACCAGAGTAATGACTGCTGCACTTCCTATACTTTCGCAACTGTTTCTTTTCCTGCCGTGTGCTGCTCATACTCTGCTCCAGTGTGTCTTTGGATCTTTTGGATGTTGCTTCCTTTTGTTTTTTCCTGTTTGCTGGAGGTGTCGCTTCTTACAGTATGCAGGTTTTCTGCTCCATTTATCCTGGATGTATAAATGTGTGCTGGCTCTTTGGTCCCGAGGGGTCACATGCATACTTTTTGTGACGCACAACGTCTGAGCCCTGAGTCAGCTAATTGTGCATGTGCCTGTCTTTGTATGCATTCACACAACGACGTACATATACGTGTGCTTTGTTTGATGTCATTATTCGGTCTTATGTCATTTTTCTGACGTTTGTGGTAACTTGTGTGCCTATTTCTGTGTTCGTGAGTGTGTGAGACGCTGGAGTTGGAGAGTGTGTTCGTTGTTTATGGATTGTAAGGAAGTGTTAAGTGTTTCTGTGCAAGCTGCAGAGTGACTGGGGCTAGTAAAGCCATTTAGCAGCCCCTGGAGTAACCCTGGAGACTGCTGTGTTGACGCCACTCTGACTGCTATTACAGACAAGTTTAAGAGGCTGTAAAACATTTGGCTACTTTTCCTCTCCCTCCCTTTCTCTCTTTCTGTGTGTGTGCGTGTGTGTGTGTGTGTGTGTGTGTGTGTGCGCGCGTGTGTGTGTGTGCTTGTCAGAGGAATTTTAAAAATTTTGCCAGCTATTGTAACAGCAACGGTAGCTGTTTAGCTGTAGGAGACAGATTATTAATGTCCCAAAACTTACGCAGATCATATTTTGCGTTTTCAGAGCACATGTGTGTGAGTGTGTGTGCGCACTCATTATTGGCCTAATGTTAGGTTTCAGTTCAGAAACACAAATGAGCCTTGTCTATTTAATGTCTAAGTGTTAACACAGTAGTTGACACGAGAACACACACACTCAGACATGCCAATGTGATGAGGGTTAATGAGTAGGTAGTGTGTTACAGCCTCTTCTTCCACCCTAATGACCCATCCCTGCTTACACATACACACACACAAATACACACACAGATGTTGTGCTTCTTTAATGAGCTGACGGGGCAGAGCATGCCCCCCCCCCTCGTATTTCTTCGCAGTCCCTCTGTGTGGTGGCTGTTTGCCTGTTTTTGTTGGTGTGTTAAAGAAATGGAGAGTGAAAGTGAAAGAAAGCAAGACACACAAAAAAGGTGTCAAAGACGCAGGCCTCAACACGTCCTATATCACTTACATCATGCTGGTCGCGGTGTGACGGTACATATTAAGGTGTGTTAGTGTGAGAGTGAATGGGGTCACACCTGGGTGTAATTTCTATTTTAGGCAAAGCCAGGGGTAGTTTATTATTACCTCCACCAAGGAGGTTGTTTTCAGTTCTGTTTGGTTTTTTTCAGCAGGTTTAGAAATAACTCCCAGCCCCATTTTTAATACAGCATAGGCTAAGGAAGAATATGGATTCACACAGTATTTTTCACTTTTGTTGACATTGTTAGATAAGGCATGTGGCCTTGGCGGAACACGTGTCACAAATCTCAAAATTCAGCTGATGGTAGTAAAATTCAGGGGTGAATAAACATTGCAAATTGAAGAGCTACAACGTCTCCATATCACAAACACATGGGTGGCTGGGTGCTCAAACCTACAGGAAGCGGTCTTTATGGATCACTCATGGACATCGCTTCAAAGGAAAACCAGTACAACTGTGACATCAGTGTAACTGTTCTAACTAGAGATCGACCGAAAGTGGATTTTTAATGGCCGATATAGTGATGATAGTTTAGAGCAGGAAAGAGTGGATAGCTGATGAATCGGCCAGTAACACCTGAGAAAGTTATATCTGATGTGCGGTAAAAAATGTGACTGAAAGTAGCTTGTTGTTTATTTATGGCTGGAGTGCACTGGGTGCCACCCTGTCCCAGTCTTAAAATAATTAGGAGTTAAGAGTCGTTTAGATTCCCAGAAATTACTTTCACACACATTTCTAATGCGAGGCTTGCTACTTTATTGTAGCAGAATTATAAAGACAAGGCAAAACAGAGGAAGCATGCTGTCAGCCTTGCAGCTGCTATCCGCAGTCCAATTAATATATTAGTAATGCCTTTTTAACCAGTGGCCCTATTATGCCGCCAATAAAGAAGTTAAGCTGTCCTACATCAGCTAACTTTCATAGTAACCATGCAAATGATCTAATGGCCGTCCGTATGTGACCAGAGCAGGTTGCACAGCCATCGGCCACTATCAGTTATCCGCTGATAACCATAGTTTATATAAATTCCTACCAGCACCGATTAATCCGCCCAGCCAATTAGTCGCTCGTTCTTTAGTTTTAACACTTTTTCTCAAACTAAGGCATGGCTTTATGAGCTTTAAACCTGGTCTGACCTGCTGAGGGACTAGATTTGAATTAGCTTGAAGCTGTAATCTGGTACTGCTGTGCACTTTCCTCTTTGAACTCTACTAGAAATATTACAGGAGGAATTTGTTTGTGTTCGTGAAGTTATTTCAGACTATGTGCGTATGTACATGATGGTGAAGTTTTTTCTGGTTTTCACATATGAGCGCTAAGTATGTGAAATATTTTCAATTTAAAACATCATAAATATACAGCTGAGATGATAACGGTTCAACCATCGTTTGACATAAATTGCTGATGCAGTTTTGCGTATCATATAAGAGTGAGACCATTAGCCTTGAGCCCTTCTAGTTAGTTTGTGGCTAGAGCTGCCAACTTGGCAAATCTGTTTGCAAAATTTAGTGACTTTTCAGAAGCATTATTTTTGAAAAGCAGTTGCTGACAAATTCAGTGACTTATGCAGACAGACAGGGAAAAGGCAAGAAATATACTGTAATTAATTCCCATGCAAACAGCTGAGAGTGATGCAGTCCACAGCTTGTATATCCACAGCACAAGGATCTCTGCCTTTCCTCTTGTGCTGTGTGCAGGCAGTCCGCAGGTGTGGCGTGTGGGACAAGCAGGTGTGAGGCAGGAGCTCAGTTGTATTATGTCACCTGTTGACTTTTAGCGTCACTTGGAGCGAGCACTAGCTAATTTAATTGCGACAGAGTTGGCCACAATGTTTGTAGTGTATATTCTGAAATATTTTCAGCCACAACAGTTGAAAAATTTCAGTGAATTTCTAACAAATTTCAAACATAGATTACTTTTCTCAGTGGATGAATCTTAATAACTTTGGTGGTCACCTGACTTTTCTTTTAGCGTCAGTGTCAACATTTATATTCAGGACTTTACAGGATGTTTTGAAATGAACACGAGCCTGCTGAAGAGTTGAATGTGTGTAGCATGTTAGTTCTAAGTTACCGACTGTAGGCGTCTTTGCCTAATGTTGTCTTCCATCAGCTCCGAGCTGAGCTGAGGCTGACGATGAAGAGCTAACCCTGAAAGTACTTTGCTTTTATGTTAAATTAAAAATAAAAACTTGTTTTATTTATTAAAGATAAAATGTTTATTCACCTCAAACAACTAATGTACCAGCTGCGTTCAGTCATCAGTTGTAACTGTTAGCTAGTTAACTTGCACCCTGATCTTGTGTGAGCGAAGTGTGTTTGACAGCTCAAAGTGATCTGAAAACTTTCCAGGGAAACTTCTGTTATTTTTCTGCCGACCTCTCCTCCATTGACTTTGTATGACTATCTTTGTATGACTGTATTGACTATCTTTATTCAGTTTGAACTGACCTTTTGTTTGAGATGGATGCAGATACGTTAAATGTTATCATTTTGTAGAAACTTTTATAGCTTTGTACATTTAAAATAATGTCAGTTTGTTAGCTGTCTGCTCCAATAAGGATATGAATATAATTATGAAGTTGTCTCTCCATTTTCCACTTAGCTTACAGTATTTCTGGTGTTAAATGAGCATTACAGCATCATGAGGATGTCAGCATGGCTACAAGTTGTATTTAGTCATTCTGTCTTAACTTAGAAAAAATCCCTTAAAGGGAGTTAAATGTCTTTACCTGTATTTAGGACTGTTGTGTTTTCACCCAGCAACCCCCTGGTGTCCAGGGCAGTAAGTGGCCAGAGGTGAAGGGTGAGAGGTCACTGTCAGAACCCTCCCCTCCCCCATCTCACCCCTGTCCCCAAAGCAGACAGAGCTGACTAGCTGAGAGACAGAGTGATGGATGGAGGGTTAACACACACACACACCACTCAAACCACACAGCCACCCTCCCCGTCGTCACCATAAACCCTCCTCCTCCTCTCACTACTCCCCCTCTACCCCCACCCCATAACCACCCTCCACCCTCTTGGGAGTGTGAGCCAAAAGGAGGAGGGATAAAGAATGAAGAGAGAAAAGGAAACGACAGAGAGCACAGTTTGAGATGGAGAGAGAGGGAGAAAAAGGACAGCGAAGGAGAGAAAATGGAAAGACAAAAAAAAAAAAGTGACAGATAAGGGAGAAGAGAGGAGGAGGAGGAGGTTGGATGGAGAGGGTGATAGATGGAGAGGGAGGGGAAGAAGGAGGAGGGGGGCGGTGGATGGAGAGGGGAAGGAGGAGGAGTGGAGGGGAAGGGGGGGTGGATAGAAAAGAGGTCACGTGACCACGTAGCAGCTGCAAGGCTGAGAGGGAGAGAGAGAAAGAGTCTCACAGAGGAGCAGAAAGACGTCGAGCAGGAGGAGAACAGTGAGCGGGAGGGTGAGTGTGTCTGTTTGCATGTTTGAATAATGTGCACATGCATATGTTTGTATGTGGTCTGTGAATGACATGAGTAAATATCAGAGGAAGTAGCCTGTAAGACGGGATTGTAGGAAAACGGGTGAAAGAAAGCAAGAAACAGAGGAGATTATGTGTGTTGGCTTTTGTTAAATAAGCTCCAGTATGCTGAAATGAGAGAGAGAGAGAGAGAGAGAGGAGGAAGGAAGAGAAAGAGTCGATAGAAACTGTCTTATCATCTCTCCCTTGACTGCTGGGCTCAGCACACACACGCACACAAACACACACACACACACACACACACACAGCTTGTTTGGATCTGTGCTTTTACTCTCTTTATCTCTCTTTCCTTTTCAGTCTGTTTCAATTTCAATTTGCTTTATTGGCACGACATGTAAATACAAAGGTGTAGCCACAGGCAGAAAGGAAAATAGTTGATAAAGACAGGCAGACAGTCGTAGATATAGTGGAAACCAGTTATTTAAGAAAAACAGCCAACATTAAAGAAATGTACACATCTTTTACATGCATGTCAGAAGCTGCTGGCATGTTAATTGTATCCATTACACGCATTAGACATGTCATCCAGAGCAGTTAGATGTAGGCTGACAGGTTATCTGTCCTTTAACAAACCGAGGAAAGAAGCCTCCTCATCAGCTGGCAGGGTCACAAAACCTGCGGCTTTTGTAAAACTTTAATAACATTAAACTCTAATGGTGAATTTGCAGAATAAATGGACCGACACGTTTCTACACGATCTACACGATTTCAAATAGCAACCTCTGTCAGTCTCCACTTTGTGTTCATTTACTTTGTAAAGATTTGGCTTTTGCTCAGTCTCTCCCTCACTCTCACTCCCCTTCATATATCTTCTTCCTCTCTCACTCAGTTTATCTCTCGACAGCTTCCTCCGCCTGTGTTGCTCCCATGTGTGAAAGCTGGCAGGCAGGAGGCAGACGTCTAATCTGACGTCTGTGAAGATGAGATTTATGATACTTTTAAAGAACAAACTCACGAGATCTGACCGCCCTTTTCGCTGTCTTTAAAGTCATCTGCATCTCGAGCGAAACATTCAGTAATGGTGCTCAATGAGCATGTATGAATTTTTCATGAGTGTGTTTACTGCTTTGGTTGTTTGTTTGCTCTTCCTGTGGCATACGTGTGTGTGTATGTATGTTTGAAAGGTGTGTGTGTGTGTTCCGTGGTGGTAATGAGGTCATTGCTGTAGCAGGCAAGGGGGCTGCTGGCTAATTCCAGCTGTAATTAACATTAGTGGGTCAGTTCGAGGGTGAGGACAAAGGTTATCCCAACCACATTTGTTCTTAGTGTGTCCACTCTTCAGTAGATCAATGGGTGTGCTAGTTATCGGTGCGTGTGTGCGCACTGTGTATATGTTTAGTGATGTGTGTGTATATGCTTGCAGTGCATCTGTGCAACATAAAACTGCAGTGTTACACTCCTGAGTTCCTTAAGATGTGTTGACTGGCTCCCTTGAGGAAATGGACATGTGAGCACTCATGTGTGTGATTTTCTATTAGGGTCAGGGCTCTGTTTGACACAGCTCTGCTCCCTCCACTGTCTCTCTATGGGAGCTGACCCATGCGTATGTGCTCACTATGATGTCCAGACACAAAGGGAGACACACACGCACACTTGTCTATTCTCTTCGAGCAATGAGGAGTTTCATCCGTTCAAGATAATTTAGTTACCGGCTGTGTTCAAAGACTGATGCCTTTTTGTACAAAATGATTTAAAGCTGAATTTTCTTCTTTTAAGAGGTTGTAGTCCAGTTTCACAGTTGACAATGGAAACTGGACTACAATATTTTTTTTACAATATTTTATTTAGAAATGACAAAAAATAAACTTAATGGCGCAATTTTTCCAAATGTCAACACTCCTCACACATTTTATCCCTCTCTCCTCCTCAGGTATGAACCATGAGTCCAATAAATCACCATCATTAGGAATGATCTCCACGGCAACTCGCACCACGGCTACTGTGAGTCCCCTCAGCCCACTAACCAATGGGAACGCAGTTGCCCAATCTGCAAACTCCGGATTCGCTGCTGCCTTGCGTAAACTGGCCAAACAGGCAGAGGATCCCAGAGGTGAGCGATGATTTTTTTTTTTAACCTCCTTATAACCCAAACCTCCAGCAGCTAAAGGCACATTTTCATTGTTTCCATCACGTCTAAACCAAGACGCTAAGCAAAACAGCCAAATTAAAGGAATAGTTCAACATTTTACGCCCCTGTTAAACTCCGGTTTGTGTATAGATTAAAGCATCATTATGTAGCAACTGTAATTTTGTGGTGTAATTTTTGGCTCCTCCACAGTAGCCTATCTGAGTGTAACACCACTGTCATAATTCTGGTTTATTTATCAGATGTATGACAAGCTAACCACAAACAAATCTCAACTTCGTCATAACAGTATATCGTTCTGAAACTCAGTTCTTGAAGTAAATGTGTGCTCGGACATTTTTTTTTGCCATGGGAAGTAAGTTGGCACTGATGTTGCCCCCAACTACAACAGCAGCCATTTTTAAAGCTATGCTAAGCTAAGCTAACCAGCTGCTGGTGTTAGCTCATATTTACTGTACAGTAATGAGAGTGGGATCGATGGTTGCATCTGTCTGCCAGAGAGCAAATAAATGTGTTTCCAAATAATGCTGAACTATTCCTTTAAGATATGAACGAGGCATTAGTGGACTAAAATTGGACAGTGTGTTGCAACGCAGTGCCAGTGACTGTAAGTATCATTTCACAGACCAAGGTTGTGTTTGGTGAATTGATGTGAAACATTTATTGCCTGGTATCTCTTTGTGTGTGTGTGTGTGTGTGTGTCTCCCCTCACTCAGCTCATTGGCGTCCTAATGAAGGTGTTGAATAAGAGCTGACCTATTGTGACCTCTCCCTCGCTGCCTCTTCCTTCATTCGTTTCCATTCATCTGCTAATAATGAGAATCTAATTACAGTCAATTATAACAAGCTCTCTCTCTCTCTCTCTCTCTCTTTCTGTATCACCATCTCGTCTCTCTCACTCTCTCCTTGTAGCTCTTTCTCCACCTTCAAGTCCTGCATGAGCTCATCCAGTCCCACCATCTCTCCATCTAATTATTATTTCCTCCTTCTTAGCGTCTCTGAATGTGTTTGTGTTTGTCTGCTTATTAGTGAGTGTTACAGTAATAGAGTGATGTTAGAGTGAATACTACAGACAACACACACATACTCTCTAATTATCACATTTAACACCACCCCCTTTACTGAGTCACACCCCAGCCTCTTTTTAACACGTTCGTTCATGACATCCTTCTTTCGTTTTCTCTATATCTGATTTTTGTCTTTTTTCATCAGTGTCACACGCACCCACACTTTCATCCTGTACCATTTTTCCTCGTCTCGTCTACCTTGTGTGTCTTTTTACACTCTCCTTTATTTCTGTCACATCCTGCCAGAATGCTTTTCATCGAAAAGAGTTGAATCACTGTTTAACGCGTCGCAGGCCAGTGCACTGACAGAAAAGTTAGTTTTTCTTTTTCGTGTACCATCTGTATTAAGTCACGGGTGGGTTCTTTGATCCTGAAATCTTTTTAATCTGATGAGCTGTCTGATAGCTGCAGTTTACTCCTGCCTCTTCTGCTGTCATTAACCCCGTCTCTCACTACCTCAGGTTCTGCTGTCAGCGGTGAGTCGTCGCCAGTCTCTTCCCCTCCCACCAGCCACAGCTCACCGGTCTCCACACCCAAGCGGGGCTCATTAGGGCCCCTCCTGGGCCAGACCAGGGGCCACGGTGTACCCAGCACCCCTCCGGTAGTCACCATTGCACCCACTAAGACCAGCAACGGCCTGTGGAGGGCTGACGGACGGCAGGTAAGACACGTCGTTTATCAAACCATCACACGTGCTGCTGTTTTCTTACAAGTTTCAGACAAGACAAGCTGCTGTTCTCGCTCAGTGGAGCTGTACTTTTGGTTCCCCCATCTTGCTGCTTCCCTTTTCTTCCTCTGTCTCTCTCTCTCTGCCTCTCTCATCCTTTCTCTCAGCACAGATGAGTCTTCTGTCTCTTTATGTCTCCTTTATGCATCCTGTTGCTGCCCCTCCATTAAAGAAATAGTCCCAGTGCTTGTCAACATCAAACTGTCAAAACCATCTCTCCATTTCTCTCTTTCCATCCCTCCACTCTCTCTGTCTCTGTCTTGTCTCCTTCCTTCATTTCCATCCCTCCTCCTCTGCCTCACCCCCTCTTCCTCTCGCTAGTCAGTCTAATTCTTTTTAAGCAACACATGAGGGGTTTGTAAAGAAACACTGGAGGCTGCAGAGACTGGCACCTATTGTGTTCAGCTTCCTGCG
The DNA here is from genome assembly GCA_029874485.1 of Naso brachycentron. Taxonomy (NCBI): domain Eukaryota; kingdom Metazoa; phylum Chordata; class Actinopteri; order Acanthuriformes; family Acanthuridae; genus Naso; species Naso brachycentron. The sequence goes on from JAQFJA010000023.1 coordinate 11,984,251, forward strand.
GTGTTTGTGCGTGTGCTTGTGTGCGCTTGTGTGTGTGTGTGTGTGTGTGTGTACTTGACCCGTCACCACAAAAGGCTTGATGTGAAGAGGGACCCATGCATGTGTGTGCGTGCGTCTCTGTATGTGTTTGCTTGTGGGTGTGTGGGTGAATATAAGGTGGGGCGAGGAACCAGGCCCCCTACACAATGCAGGGGTTCGCCCCCACAGTAGCCACTTCCCCCTGGATCAGAGCTGCCTTTCTCCCCCTTCACAAAGACCACTCTGTGGCTCTGCCTGCTTGGGGCTCCCATTCATACATTCAGAGAGAAAGAGGGAGGGAGGGAGACAGGAAAATAGAGAATAGGATGTTGAGAAATGAGGGGAGGGAGAGTCGGCATGAGCAGGAAAGAGACACAGAAAGGGTTTTCAAGCTTTACGTTCGTTCAGTTTGTCCTTACTGTGTGCAGCTTGTCCTCGAACGGAGGACGACATGGCACAGGCCGCTTTAAGTTGAAGAAACAGACTGTTTGTGCCTGTTTGTTTCTGCATCTGCGAAGGCTATCGCTGTCTATGAGGTCAGAGGTCAAGCAATACGATGGTGGCTCCTTAGACTCTCCCTGTGTTGTTTCCCTGCCTGATTTCAGACCAGTGGAGATGCTGAATGATAGAGATGATGCATCTGGTTTGAATCTGCTTTCCATGAGTGACACATTCAAAACTATTCAAACATATTCAAAGCACAGATATTTCACTGCAAATCAAGTGTTGTGCAAAACTCAGGTTGCGGATTGGGTGTTGCTGGGAGAAGTCATTTGATTTTGGTTTTTCAGTGGTCTGTCTGATGTCCTCTGCTGCTGTAGAAACGAGATTTGACACATTGAAGTGGAAATGTATGTCTTTTTCCTTATAACATTCTGCTGTCAAAGATTTCCCGGCAGCTTTCTCTTCAGCCTTATCCACCATGTTGTTAAGACTGTGCCACACTTTAAGACAATATTAAAGTTTTACTCATGCTGGCAGTGTGGTTCTGTGATGTTGGTTGATCGAACAAATTGTCGGATCAAACTTTGGTTCAGAGTGAATTATATCCCAACTGTTACTAGATTAAATTGTTCTTAAATCAAGTGTACAGAGGAGAAATCTTAATTGACTTTAGAGATCCTTTGACTTTTCATTTAGTTTTACATTGTTTTTAATGCTAGTCAGCAAATGTTAGCATCCTGGCACACTAAACTAACACATTTAAAAGATTATACCTGATAAACATCTGCACAATATCGTCGTCAACATGACCATGTTAGCAGTCTGACAATAGCATGTAGCTCTTTCTGAACAGCCACTCATGGCTTTGAACTTTTCGACTTGTTTAGGAGTATTTTTTGGGTATGTTGTCTCTCTGGATTAAATGTTTGGAACATGAGTAGCATAATGACACATGGCACAGACAGATCAAGCCCCAGAACATGGTCACATGTTTTTTATCCGTGTCAACTGTGTCACTATTTACTGTAAACTCATATGCAAGTTTGGAACACATCCTTTTGTAATTTGGGTTTGTTTTTTTCCATGTCTGCCTTTGCCATGTCAGTGATTTGAAGGTTGGAACTTTGCTTTAATCAATCAAGGATCAAATGCAATTCTGTGGTGACCAAATCCTCTGAGTGGGAAGCTCTCAGAGCGAGAGGGAGACAGTGAGTGAAAAAGGAGAGAGCAGTTGGCTAGATGTTGGGATCATCTTTCCTCTTTGATCTTGACCTGTTATGACATATCAGACCCACTTTTCCACTGCGCCAAGCCTCCGGGTGCAGCTTGGGAGGACTTTACCCAGACGCTCCTTCACATTCTTCTCTTTTCCTAAACTTTTTTGCGCTCTGTTTCAATCCAGCACACACTCAGATCCCATGGATATACATAGTTACGTCTGCTCTCACACTCTTTGCTCTCTGTCTGTCAGGTAGACCCGAGTGTTCAGGGACTTGTGAGGGAGCGAGTGGCTGCTGAAAACACCCACGATAAGAGGACTCCACCTACACCTTCACCTCACCCCCTAACTCACCCCTTTGGCCTCACCCCCAGCTCCGTCATGCAAGACCCCAGAATACAGAGTCTCAGGTAAGGGCAACACATCGTTATAGTTGGATCAGAAGTATTTGTATGAGAGGAAAGTTTTGATTATAGCCCCCCAAAATCATACAGAACCTTTTTGAAGCGTCATATTTTGATAAATGCCGTGTGCACATGTTCAGTTTGCCCGGGCAGATGCACCCTGTGGTTCCCTCGGGTGCCGTCCCAGAGGAATACCTGAGAGCGCTCCGGCCCTTCACCACCCCAGATGACCTCCGACTGACCTCGCTACCCCTGAGTCTGGACCCTGCTGCTGCTGCCCACGCTGCAGCCGCTGCTGCTTACTATCATCCTGCCTACCTGCACCACCCACTGTCCTTACCGAGGTAACAACACCACCTGACACTCTCAGTCGATAGCCTCTCAAACTCAACTAGTCACCCACAGTATTTATGTTTGAAGTGTAATCAAGAAAAGACTTGAGGAAGTTTCAGTTTGATTCAAAGGTGCAGCTTTTGGAGTGTATTCAACCTGTTCTTATTCTCAGGACATCAAACACTGTCACTATCACAGCCCTCAGCACGTCAGACAGATGTACCATGTACCTTTCAGAGCTCCTGACAGAAAGTGTTCTGAAAGCCACATTTATGCATAAGCTTAAGTCTACAGACAGTCTACACTAGACAGTGCAGGTGGCCTCAGCTGGTCATTTATGTTTATGCACTGGTCTGTCTGTGTGGAGGTGCTTTGTGGTATTTCAGACCCTGGAAATGGGACTATCATGGTTTATTGTAGCTTAAGTAAAGAACTGGAACAAAATTTGGAACTCATCAATTACAGCACATGTGATTCAGAGAAACAACTATTTCATCTAACCAAAGTTTTTAAGGAGAAATTTTTGGTGAACTCTATGCAGATAAAGTCTGACTGGTTTGTTTCTGCTTCTACCCGTCTGTCTCAGGATGGAGGAGTCTCTGTGTCTTTCTGCACTGCGATCGCAGTTCTACTCTGTGCCTGCAGGGGGCGCCTTCCCTCCTCTTCACCCCTCTGCCCTCCACTTGCACCTGCCTGGAGGGCGCTACCCCGGAGAACTGAACCACACGGCGCTTGCTGAGAGGTAACACACACACATTAACACACACACACACACACGTACCTTCTTTCTTTCTTTTTTCTTTCTTTCTTTTTCTTTTTCTTTCTTTCTTTCTTTCTTTCTTTCTTCCTTTCTTTTTCTCCTTCTTTCTTTCTCTGTTTCTCTCTGTAGGGAAGACACAGGTTGCTGAGTGTATGATATTTTTAGCACACACCCCACTGTGCCTCCAATACACTCATCACACTCACTGCCCTTCACACAGGCGCACACACACACACACACACACACACACACACACACACACACACAAATACATATGCATGCCAGATCACACACAAAA
>JAQFJA010000023.1:11994766-12004793 GCA_029874485.1 Naso brachycentron
GGTTTTTGATACTAATATGATATTTAGCGGTTTAAAAGCTGTCGACCATTATCTTTTTTTTTTTTTTTTCTTTTTTTGTTTACCATAAATATATAACCAGTAGATGCTCTGAGGGCAGATGTTGTTAAGGAAAAGCAGAAAGACTGGCATTAGCGGGGCAGGGGCAGAAGTGTTGTGTAGATGAATATGTGAGTCTAGCCTTTATCTGACTGAGGTTTATGCGAGTTAAAATCTATGGCCCGAAACTTCTGAAACAAAAGTAGACTTACTGTGCTGTGTATTGATAAATCCATGGAGCTGTCCATGGTGCTGAAGTAGCAGATGGATTTGTAATTACGCCATTTTCTCTTACCTGGCCCTTCTGTAAGCTTCGTTTGGATCTATATTACTCTCTAAACTTTGTACTTTACAGTTAATACTCATAATAATTCAATACTACATTGTAGCTAAAAGTGTCAACTTCATGATCAAAATAACAAATAGCAATGTTTAGCTGCAGAAAAGCAGGAGGATCGTAGAAAAACGCTGCTGCCTGTAGTATTACTGATATTCCTGTAATTTACTTCTATCATTATTCAGCAGCATCTGTATACATCTCCAGGCCAAACTGCTTCTGTAACAAGATATATTCAGGGATACATGACTACAGATATAGTTTTACTGTGGTTGCACAGTTAGGATTTTGGGCCACCCCCCTGTTCAAAAAGAACAACCACGGTTAGCTTTGTGGTTTTATTGTTGGCTTATTTGTCAGCATTGTTCCGTGGCTGGCCAACTTAATTTTACTGGTGCTGTGGAAACAAGTAAAGGGAAAACTTTCATCAAGGGCCAACATATTTTTTGATGGAGGGCGGGATTTGGCCCATTGGCTTCTGGTTGCCTATAACTGGACTATGCTCTTCTCTAAGGTCATCATTTGTGGGAACGAGGAAATAGAATCAATATAATTTGTCCTCATTTCTGTTTTCTGTTTATTTCTTTTTGTACAGAGTGGAGTATAGAGAGGCAGGTTCTTCACAGTCAATGCAAAAGACTTGAAGCACAGAACTACAACCTGACCAGAACTGCAGAGCAGCTCTCTCTCACTATGGGGGTAAGTATCTGAGACCAAACCTGCCTTTTCCAGTCCTGCACATTTGTGTAATTTTACCTTTTGACGTCAATGTCCTGCTTAGCTGTCGGTGCTCCTGTTTGAGAGCAAAGCAGCTTGGCGCACAAAGCTCTTGGGTCTGTGCTGACAGTCTTGTCTGTCCTTTAATTCATCAGGAGCTGGTGAGTCAGAGGCAGAAAGTGAGAGAGGAGCGGGAGAGACTGCAGGCCCAGCTTGAGCACTTCAGAAGGTGTTTGACACTCCCTAACATTCACTGGGGTAGGGGGCAAGTCAATGGGCACATGCAGAGGTGACCTCTGACACCGACTCTGTCAGATACGCCTCTGACAGCAAAGAAACGGCAACAAAAACAAGACAGGCTGGAGCCGGACCACTCTCAGCACTTGAAGGAGCCAGTCTTTGTCTTGTTACCCTTCTGGCCAGTCAGTCATGTGACCTGACTGGCTCCAGATTTAACTGATTATCTGCCATTTTTGTCAAAATCTCAAAACCGTGGTGACCATGTAATCTGGGAATATACACTCTCTCTCATTCTGCCCTCGGATTGCAACAACACTGTGTAGAAGAAACATTATCTTCATCAGAGTAACAAGTAACACTATCCTTTCCAACGAGTCTCTGAGACTTTAAGGACTTTCCACCATTTAGCTCATATTCATTTTTCCACAACAATAGTAATGTATCCCTTGGCGCAAATCTGTAGCCTCTCTGGACAGCAGTGAGGAGAGACTTATAGCCTGCAGTGGTCACTTGGTTAATACTCAGAGATGAAAATTGAGTCAAGGAATCAAAGCACACCTCAGGCCTTAAACTTGATAGGATGCACTTGAAATGGGATTGGAGGAAATACTTGACCGTCCTCTGTGTGGTTAAATGTTGTAGTGTCTGCTGAGCACGGTATCTGACAGATGGAGCAGCTTGTGTGCTGTTAAAGGTTCTGCAGAGGACAGGAAAACTTAAAAAGATATTATCTATATAATGGCAAATGGTATCAATGGAGTTTTTTGAGGTTTAATACATTTTTTCAATGGTCAAGTAACTTGCGATAGACAAAGAATTTTGTATGTTTTATTGTTTTAACCATTTCTTGTGGGAAGCCATATGTTTTGTCTATATTGCTGCTGGTCAGAATCAAATGTTTAGAAAATGACGGATGTTAGGACAGTTGTATTTGAAAATGTTATGTGATATCAAGCGTATTTGGGGGGTTGATCAAGAACTGGACTGCAGGGGGGATGGAAGACAACATGGCAAGTACATTATCAGTCCGTCTCCCTCAATATTATCAAGCTATCATGACTATATTTCAGTTGGCTTATGGCAGTCTGTGTCCTAAGCCCTCCACATGCCTATAGATGTCGAGAAAACTTGAAGAGAATAAAAGTTGTGTTTTTGTTTGAAAGGGCCTTTGTGACATTCCTCACGTGTTCTTAGCTAGCTGGTGTTGTGGTTTGTTGCACACAACGGCCTGAGAAGTCATCCTTGAAAAAACAGTTTGAAAAAGGGCAGACGCTTTCGGAAAAATGTTTGGCAGGTGACTGAAGGAATCGTCTGTTTATCGTGGGCTGACTTCAACCAATCAGATCAACAAACCATATAACGTGGTAGGAGCACTGCCAGCAGAGCCAGTCACCTGACTGGACCGAACCAGTCCGGTTTGGACACAATCATACAGCTTGAAGCCTGACAGCCTGACAAGCTGGGTTGGCGAGATCATGTGACTATTTGATCTTGCAAATCCATCTGCCTTGCAAGGTACAAAAACATCACTTGAGTGAAACATTACAGTACATGTAGACATCTGTCCAACCTTACAAATGTTGTTACCTTTCTAAGGGTGATTTATTTTGGCTTTTTTTTGGTTAACTGAGTTAAACCAATTTGTTGAGGGAAAAAAAGGCAAATTATTACACAGTTTCATTTTAAGATGTGTCAAAACGGATAAAGAATATCTTTTTTCTTAATACTCCTCAAGTACTTGAAACAATTCTCTTAGTGTTTGTAGGTGACATACACATCAGAATGAAACTATCCCTCTGTGGATAACAATAAATTAAACCTTCTCTGCTTTTTTGATGAGATCTATTTTCGTTCAAGCTGAATAAAACTGTGTCACAAATTCATAATTTCCTTCTCCTTTCCTCTTAATATTTAAATCCCTGCAAGTTGAAGCTACATTAGCAATGTCCCCAAACCACCGGACCTTCCTGCGTCCCCTGTTAAATCTCCTTTACAAACTTTCTGTGAAATCCTGCATATTTGTTTCAATCAGTTGTTATGTAATGTATTATTTGGGATGTACAATTGTGATGAATTATTTATTAACATATATTGCTGTAAATTCGGATGGAAATTTACATTAAAATATTTGTAAAATGTCTTTTGTCCGTCACTGTTTCCATGTATCTTGGGGACCTTTTTGATTAACATTTCACTGTGGTTGATGTTTGTGTTTCTTCATCTGACATCAAAAGAGAGCTTGACATGAGTTTATTCCCCACGTGGACTTTCAATGAATTTAGTGGCATCTTGAAAAAGAATAATCTATTGGAGTAGAGTCGATATTCCTATTGTATATAATACATAAATGTAAACTTTTAAAAATGTATATTTAGTGCTGATTTAAGTGAACAGTTTAGTTCCCATATATGATAATAAACCTCTTCATGAGAAGAAGCTGAGATGGGTGGTTGGTGAAGGTCAAAATCTAAGTTCACAGTTACTCTCATTCAATATCACTTCCTTGTTCCCTGAGTAAACAAATAGGCCCTACTCTGGTGGAAGTTTCTGAAAAACTGCCACATCTGTCTTTTTGGTTTAAAAAGGGCTTTATTGTTGTGGTCCGGGTTTTTGGGTTTAGTTTGTTTTGGTTTTCCCTGTGTTATTTTTCTCCCCCTCCCACACAAAAGATGTTCCCCTCCCTGCAGTGTGTGTGTGTGTGTTTGGCAGGAGGCGTGGCTGACTCTCACTCTCCCCTCCTGAGCTGCAGCAGAGGCACACACCTGGTTTCAATCATCAGTTATCACCTTCTCTATAAAACCCATGACTCCACTCCTGTGCCAGAAAATTCTGTCTTGTGTGGTAGTGCTATCGCTCGTGTTCTTTGCCAGAGATTTTTCCAGTGTGTGTGTGTGTGTGTTTTTGCTACGTGTTCATAGTGTTAGTTACAGTGCCAGCCTTGCTGTTACTGACTTGCCTTTTTTCTAGTGTGTGCCTCGCTGCTTTGCCAGCTTTCCAATGTTTTGTTATCCAGTGATTTCTCTAACGTTACACAGAAACTCACACCGCACTGCCGCCACTCATCCTCCCATGGCCAGGCGGCATTCTGCCACCACATTGTATTGTATTTATTTTCCCCCAAATATGTTTACTCATTTTTTCCTGGAACAATCTAACACACAACACAAAATACACAAGACAAGACAAAGACAAGCTAGGAATAATGGATAAAAAAATTCACAAGTAAATTCAAAGGTACACAATATAAGGCAAATCATAGTGGGAGTTAAACAAAATAGATGAAAAAAATACATATACATCAACATAGTCCAAAAATGGTTTCCATGTCCTGCTGAAAACATAAAATTTGAAATGCCAGAGACATGTCAAAAAGTCCAAGGGTATATATTCCATTATTATTTTATGCCATCCCACAATTGTAGGAGCTTTATCCAAAATCCAATGAAGAAAGATTTTCCTGGCACAAGGTGTCAAAACATTATAGTTTTTTCTTATACATATTAGTTATATGGCCACTGGGATGACCTAAGAGCAGAGACACCGGGTCAAGTTGTTCCATTTTTGCAATTTTTTAATTTCAGATAAGACATCACTCCAGTATTTTAGCACAAGACCAGAGACAGTGGGTGAGATCGCCAATCTCAATTTTACATTTGAGACATAAAGGAGAAACATCTTTTCTACATTTAGAGAGACGGTTTGGAGCCAAATGTGCTCTGTGCAATATCTTGAGTTGTGACGCTCTCGTCTGATAACAGACTGTAATTTTCCTTGCATTATCCCAAATACTTTCCCACATGTTCTCTGTTATCACCACACCCAGCTCCTTCTCCCAGGTCTTTCCCAGCACCAGAGCTCTAACATGCGAGCAGTCCTTCAGACTGTCATAGAAGGCACTAATGGAAGCATCCCCTTTAGCAAGACGCTCTCGTTTCTCAAGTTGTGTGACATTCATGTTAGTTGGCACTGACATGTCTTTTGTAATGAAATCTCTCATTTGGAAATAACAAAAAAGATTCCTTTTTGATGTTATATTTCTCCACCACCTGATTAAAAGTCATGAGGACAGTACCGTTAAAGAGATCACCTGAAGAAGAAATTCCTTTAGCTGTCCAGCATTTAAAACCTGTGTCTAGGGCAGCATTTTTGTATATTTGCCTACACTTTATTTTTATTGTATTAAGCACCTTAAACTGCTCTCTTGTCCGTCTCTGCTACTGTTGATCCAGAACACAAACAACCCAGCCGTGACATTTATGAGGATAATTCCAGTTCACAGCTAATATTTGTCCCTCCTATATATCAAGTAACGGCATACATTGGTAATATAACCTGAAGAAATGATACTGTATACAGATAGGTGATTAAAGAAGCTGTACATTAAATTTAAGATTTCAGTAACACCTTACTTAAAGCATGCACCTATAATGCATTATGAAGACACTTATAATGTGTTACGATGCACCTATAGTGCTGTATAATCCTAGTAATAACCTAACCGTAGCCACCTGTAACGCATTGTAAGTGTGTTCATAATGTGTTACATATGTTCAAATGTGTTACAATGCATTATAGAAACTGGATGCATAGAAAGTGTTACCAAAAAACAAATGATAACTTGTTTGAAATATAATGCATTACTTTTGAATAAACTACCTTGGTTAGTATTAGCTTCATGTTGACCACTTAAAACAATAAAATGCAACTTATGATTGCATCAGTAGTAACAGATTAAGACTGACAGGGTCCGGGTAGCCTGCTAGCACAGTTGGTAGAGCGGGTGTCCCATATGCAGAGGATGTGTCCTTGCTGCAGCAGTCTTGGGTTCGATTCCGCCCTGAGGCCCTGGGCTGTGTTTCCCCCTCTCTCTCCAGTTTCCTGTCCACTCTTCAGCTATCATATCAAATAAAGGCACAAAAGCCCGAAAAAATATCTAAAAAAAAAGGAAAGGACTGACAGGGTCTGTAGTGAATGAAGAAAATCCAAATAGGCCTACTCCACTACCACTGGATAAAAGTGAGAACTAAGAATAACTTGGTATAAATTTCCAGGGACCCTTCTCTCTCAAAGGGGACTTTAACCCAGCCAAGGAAATGTGACCCATCACAGAGCCGTATACCTGATATCAGACAGAACTTTAACTCAATACTCTCTCTTTCCATCTTCTGTAGAGTCCATCAACTGAACTTGGTGCAGTACACAGAGCCATCGACCCTCTCACTGAGCTTAAGTCACTTGAGCAGTTGTAGGCCCTCTCATAGTGCCCAATAATGAACTCTTATTTAAAGTCACTTAGATCTTTCTTTCTAGCCATCTTAACATAAAACCAAGTCCAAATCAAGGCTAGTGGCCAAAAGAAGCATCTGCATTTTTCATAGTTTCCCTTTAACGTGTCTGTTCTTTAACAAAATGGACAGGATGATTCAGTATGTGCTGCATGATGAAAGATTTATTAACCAGCAACATAAAGACATAAAATGAAGGAAAAACAAAAATGCATCATGTGAACTGAGACGACATAACTGATTTGCAAGCAGAAAAGGAGAGATTATGCAGTGCGCGGAGCAACATAACACCGTGTAAAAAGATCTTTTGCCTGCATAAAACACCACTGTGTGACTAATAAAAGGCTGACTCTCATGGAAATGCCCAGCAGCTATTCACATGTCTTCTGGATGACAATCAGCAGAAAGTCATTTTCTGCAGAGAGATGAAAGAAGAGAAATGGAGGATACAAATGCAGTTAAAACAGTATCTTGTTGAGATGGTAGAAGCTAAATATTTGTTATCATTAAGTCAACTACACTAAAGTAACTACTACTGCACACTCACCTGGTGTAACCATGATCTCATGTTTCTTGGAGCGGATGCGGAGGACGATAAGGTCATTCTGAGGGTCAATATCCCTCACTGTGCTTCTGGCCATTACAGTGAGGTCTCGAAGAAGTGATGCATACTGAAGCGCAGTGGAGTCATCTAAAGTTGTTCTGATGGGAATACCTAAAAAAGATAAAAGTTTAAGGTCAAGCTGTATTGTAAAGATGTTATATTAGAACAAAAAACTGTTGTGCTGAATAAACAAAATAAACATGTTTGTTGTCTTACCTTCTGCACTGACAATTATTGTTCCAATCACACCTTTATGCGCTTCGATCCTCTTCAGCGTTTCCTCAACTTCAGCCTGAAGCACAGAATAAAATTAAATACGTTTTTATGAAACAATAGCTAATATTTAACAAAACACAAATAATTTAAAAAGTTAATAAACAGCAACTTTACAGATTTTAGTCAAGTTATGTTAGCTCAAAATTAGCAAGGTTAGCGCCAGTTTGGTAAATTACATGTTATTGCTTTTAAATGCAAAACTTAAGTAATTGCGTTTTTTCCCCTTTATTTAACGTTATATAAACATTTTAACCTTTATGATTAAGTGACATAAAGGAATACAACTTTTAGAAAACGTTTCTGACACAATTCAGAAAAATTTCCGTGGTCAGTTCCTACCATTATGTCTTTTGGAAGCTCTCCGACAACTCTTCTCTGCTTTCTCTCCGCGTGCGTCCCACTGTTGCCAAGAGAGACGGAAGAGACGTCAGGCGCAAGCGGAAGCTTGGCGTAGCCGTCATTGTGTGGAGTGGGGTTGTTGTGAGCTGTATATTTTTACTGCAAAAATGCCGGAGGTAGCGGTGGAAAATGTGGTCGTTCATCCTTTGGTGTTACTCAGTGTGGTCGATCATTTTAATAGGTCAGTAAATTTAATTTTTGTTTTCAGTCTTTACAAAGGCGGGAGGTTAAATTTCCAGAATCGTTACGTTGCTGCTAAGCTAAGCTAATGTTAGCCCTGCTGAGTCAGAGCCCCATTAGGAGTGAATGAAGGCATGACAAGGCTAGTTAGCTTAAGTCAAATCAGTTTAGTTCGGTGTTTAGCCGATGTTAGCACTCTATATGCGTTCATTGACTGTTAAATGAACCAAAAACACGGTATGATGGATTAGTGGCTTTACTCGCTGGTTCGTACAGTCTAATGACATGGTCTTGTCATTCGTTTCTTTAGCGTAGACAGCATGAAGAGTTGGTCGTTAGCTTACGGTAACGTTAGTAGCTTAGCCAACAACTCAGTCTATGTTTGTGAGCTAAAGCATTTAATTCTGATCATTCTACAGGATAGGAAAAGTTGGCAATCAGAAACGAGTGGTCGGTGTCCTTCTGGGATCATGGCAGAAAAAAGTCCTCGACGTCTCAAACAGCTTTGCAGGTGAGTGTCACATTGACAGCATTTGGGAGACTAAAAGAGCAGAAAAGAAGACGTAGTGTCACACAAAGTATGTACATGTATTCACACTTAACAGAGTATTATTTTAGTGCTCAGTAGCTCAGATACCATAATACAATTCAAAAGTATCTTTCATTTTACCATCCCGGAAAAAACCTAGATCATCAAATTTCACTCTGCTTACCTCAATTACCTTAACCTCAATCAGAGTTCACTTTTTAGACTCAAGAAAGTTCCCTCCAGAGTTGAGGAAAACAATTCTATTATGGCATACTGAGTAGCTGGCTGACATTTGCTTGGAATAATATAGGAAACAAAATTATTTTTAAAATTAATAAATGGTTAATGTCTGACACAGAAACTATCAATTAATCTGTTGTGAATCTTCCTCTCTAGTGCCATTCGATGAGGATGACAGGGACGACTCAGTGTGGTTCTTGGATCATGATTACCTGGAGAACATGTACGGCATGTTCAAGAAAGTTAATGGTAAGGCACTTCTGATGTCTGCACAATCATTTGTGTTTATGTTGACTGTCTTTACACTTTTGATTAATTGTCTTCATTGTTTTTCAGCCAGAGAAAGAATAGTTGGATGGTACCACACAGGTCCCAAGTTACATAAGAATGACATTGCCATCAATGAGCTCATCAAGCAGTACTGTACCAATTCGGTATGTAACTACTGGGATTTTTTGCCACTGCTTAATGTGCACGTGACCTGATATCACCTAGTTCCCTTATATTTATTTTGATTTTAAATACCGTACTTATGTTCTTCTCTTTTAACCCACCAGGTGTTAGTCATTATTGATGTGAAGCCCAAAGATCTTGGTCTGCCCACAGAAGCATACATCTCTGTGGAGGAAATACATGACGTAAGTTGATCAAGAATTGCATCGAAGCAGATAGAATACTCATTATTTGTGAAAGTTGTCTTGACAGAACAATTCGAGATGTTCCAAGACCATTTTTTCCTTTCTGATACCCAAACTTGTGAATCAAGTGATACCGAGTACCAATCTGATACCAGCACATAAAAAACAATTCCTTGCACATCTCCTTTGACTTTCCAGCGCTCAATATTTTGACTCTCTTTAGGTTCTCTGTTTTTCTTTGTTACTCTTAAAAATAGTAGTTGCCGGTGGCAGTGAGGTGCAACTTCTTGTGTACTGTAGAGTGGCAAAGAAAAATTGATTTCAGGTATGAAACGTCAGTCAGAGCTAACTGAGCTAATTGGAAAGTAGCTGGGTACAGTTTTTCAGATAATAAATTACATGGTATCTGATTGGTGCACAGACCGGTGTACCTGCCGATACCGATACCAGCATTTTCAGCAGTATCGGCAGCATTTTCCGATACTGGTACCAGTATTGGAACAACTCTAAGAACAATGTTTCTTG
>JAQFJA010000023.1:12080035-12093280 GCA_029874485.1 Naso brachycentron
ATGGCTGTCGAATATCTTGTGTGTGTGTGTGTGTGTGTGTGTGTGTGTGTGTGTGTGTGTTGGTATGCTTAAATGCATGTGTAAATTTGTATGTGCGTGTGTATGTGTGTGTTTGTGTGGAATCTGATATCTGCCTCAGGCCCCGTGGCCCTGGTCTGTCTGCATCCGAAAAGCAAACTCTGCAATTATGATGACCGCCCTGTCCTTTTCATTTCCCATCTCTGTCTCTCTCTCTCCCTCTCTCTCTCTCTCTCTCTATCGGGCTCTCAAACTCTCTTTCTCTATCTCTCTTTCTTTATTTTTCTGTCTTTCTCTGACCTGTCTCACCCTCTCCTGAAAGGTAAATAAATTCTCAAATAGCAAAAACCGTAACATGCTTGATTATACCTGAAGCTACAATTGAAGTCTTGCACTTTGTGTATAAATTCACACTTACATTCACAATTGTCTCTCTTTAACATGTTCTCCTTGAAATAATTTGATTCGTGCAGAAACTTTACTGTTGCTCAAATTGTTTAAATTTAAATTAAAGTGTCACAACAATAGTGTATATTATAATGTCACAAAATAGTGATTATTATGATTAATACATCATAACTTTGTACATATGATCAAACTGTCAATTTTAATTTCATTTAGGAGAGGTATTAACATTCTAATTTTATTTCTTTCAAGTTTTTTTAATTTATCATCTGATCTAAAACATAATATACATACATTTACCTATTTACTGTATGTGTAGTTTGTTTAAATATTTGTAGTGAGTCCATGCTCCACATAACAGGAATTTAACAGTGAAAGTTAAAAGTTAAGAGTTATTGCAGATTAAGATAAAAAAAAAAACTATATATATTTTTTTGTATTTTTAATTTAACCTGTATTTACAGGTCGTCTAATTGAGATACAGGGTCTCACTCTCAAGAGAGATCTGTAAGAGAAACCTATGAACATATAAATATATCAGACGTTACACTGTGAATGTAATTAGGCAATGATAAATAATTTACTTAAACTCTTACATGAAAATTACATTTTTACATGTCATTACAATTACTGCTTGCACTTGAATGCATCAGTTTTAATTCTACAATATAAAATGCAATTATCTATCACTGTTTTGTTTGCATAATGAGTTCTTTTAGTTCATTTCTTGTGTGCATATGTACTAATACATTTAGTTAAATCTGTTTAAATTGTTAGAGTAGAAATAGAGTATTTTTATATTGTGTCATTGCCTTTGTTACTAAATTGGAGGTAATATTAAAATAAAAACCACTGATGTTTTTTAGCATGTTCAGTGTTTATCGGCAGCTCCTACATGACTCCTCGTTAGGTTTGACTGAGTGATTAACTGATTGAAGTGCTTGCTAATTAATGTGTTTCATTAATTACCGTCATTAATGCTTTGTGTTTACTAACATGTTTTGCGGAAGCCTTAATACATAACGGAACAAAAATGTCAGCAAGCACTTAACAGACGCCTGGCCTTTACTCCGTGTGTGTGTGTCCATCTGTGTGTGTGTGTGTGTGTGAGGTGAGGTGCCCCTGATGTCCGAGTTAAGAGTATCGGCACGTTTGTGCTTCATTCTCCACGTTTCTCATCTGGAAAATCGTCCCATGTCCTTCCTTCACCTTTCCCATATCTGCCCCTGCAACTGCTTGATTTGTAACTTGATTTCAGGAAAGGGAAAACCTGTAGATTATCCAGCTTTCATTAGGGGGGAAAAACCCAGTCCGTGTCAGAGAAAGAAGAAATCAATTTAATACAGACTTAACTGGAGGAAATTGCATATTCTGCCTGTATGTGCTGAACAGGCACTTTCTCTTCCTCACCAGAGACCTGCCTCCCTATTAATTGCACTGTGTGTGCATGTCAGCGAGTGACTGGCTGTGTATGTGCGCGTGTATTTGTTTGTTTGTGCGCGTTTGTGTCGCATTCATTTGTGTGTTAGGTGCTTAAATGCATGTTTGAGTGTGTATTCAGTCTCTTTGTCTGTGTGTGGAGGTCAATTCTCAGACCTGTGGTAGGGCGCCCAGCCAGATGTGTCTGTTTCTTTATTTGTGCTGTGCATGTGCATTTGCCGCACGTGGTGTGTGTCCATATTTCTTTGTTGGTGTGCGGCGCGTGCAGACGCACAAGCGCATGTGACTTAGCCAGGTGGAGAGGAAATTGGTTGGTATTTATGAACAAACGTCATAATTGTGACAGGATGATATACGAGCCGCGCATTCCACAGTCCCTCCCTCCTTCCTTTTCTCTTTTTCTTTTGGCTAAAAATATATATCTATGATAAAATACAGTCTTAAAAGCTGATGACCAATTTAGTGTGGCGTGTTGTGGACAAGGTCACGGAGATCTGAGTTCCTCTGTGTTCCTCCCTCCGAGGCCTGTTCTAATCTACAGAGCACGAAGAGGGGCTCAAAGTCATTTCTCTAATTGCTTTTATAAGGTGCCCTTTTCCCATGGTGTCGTCCCTGCTCATTCACTTTCACCGCCATTACAACACCTTACTTCCGCACCTGCTGGTTAAAATACACACATGTAGTATTATTGCGGCTTTATTTTGATATCAGGTATCTCAAACTCAGACGGAGAACGGGAAACCTCATTAAACGATTGGAATAGAGCACTTTTTGTCTCCAACTTCCTCCTTTGTCATCCTTCTCCATGCCTAGTGTGTTAACCGTGGTCTGCAGGGTGAGTGTTTTGTATATATGGGAGTACTTTTGATTTCTTAAGTGTTTTCTTTGTGTTGGTGAACTAAAAGAGGAACTAAGGTGGAGAGGAAAGATGGAAACAGGGGTTAAAGTGTGAGAGCGAAGGCTGGGAAGGATACGGGGAGAGGGGGGATGAGATTGAGCCTAGTGCATTAAGACAGTGTATTATTTGGCGGTTCCACTTGCTTGCGTCCATTAGGGGTGGCTGCCATGCTATTAAAGGGGTCAGCGAAGTGTGTGTACCTGTGTGTGCGTTGTGGGCGTGCCTACATGTGTGTGTTTCAAGAGTTAGTAGAGTGGTCCAGTGTCTTATTGACAGGATGGGGCTCCCCCACTTTAATACCTCTTCATTTTATTGGATTGGATAGCCCCAGTTATAATTGTATTAAGGCTCTTCCCCCTCCATCCCCCACTGTGTCTCCATCTTCTTGCATAGCAGTGACCACATGTCCCCCCCCCCAACACACGTGGAAAACACCAGCAGAGATGAGCAGAACCTCTGCTGGGGCCAACGTCCCTTTTCTCCCTCCTTACTCTTGAGTCCTTCCTTCCTTCTTTGCTTCTTTGTGGTGAAAATCGTAGAGGTCATTGTCATGCTACAGACGGCTGTTGATTGCTGGAGGTGTGGGAGGCGAAAGGTGAGAGTTGGGAGCAGGAGTTGGAAGGCCTAGGGATCAGATGCCCATGTTGTCATCATGATGACCTTGCTGATGTCTTCCCCCGATCATCTGGCTCTTTTGTGGACGTGCAGTCACCAAGATGGCCCTGCGGTTGGTGCAGTTTCTAGTTTTCAAGTCGTAAGAAGCTTATTTACACTTGTTTCATTCATAATTAGTCTTTTGCATTTAGATGGAGCGATAGGTTGTGTGTAGCTGGGGGCGGTAAGCTCTGTCACCCCAAGCCGAGCACCGCGGTGTTGCACACTCAGCGATTACTCTGGAGTTAACCAGAGAGGCTTCGCTGCCTCTCACTTTTCCTTCGCCCTTGAAGAGACCAGGAGTTGTCAGGGTCCTCATAAAAACCCTGAACGATTGCGTCTGTGCGTTCTTCCTCTCTCTTTTTCTACCCCTTTTTTTCTCTTCTCCTTCCAAAACCTGGCCATCTGTCTAATTGTTCACCTCCACCGCTTTAATGCTTTTTACATGCTTTTTCCCCCCTCTTTCCAGGCAATAAACTTTATTTTCTTCGCAAGACTTCAATCTGCAGGGGGAGGGTAGGCGGGCAGGCTGCTCACCTTCTCCCTGCTGGATTTGCTCCAGTGGCCCCCCTTCAACCCCCCCCCGTTCTCCCATTACTCCAGCTCTCCTTCCCTTGCACCCCCCTGTCTCTGGAGAAGGGGATATGTTTTCGTCAAGCTGACACCTGCTCTCATCTTCTCTGCTGGTCATATACACATGGAGGGCTGCCCTGTTGAGGGGGCCTTATACTGACCTGTTCGAACTTGCTGCCCTGACCTTGTTTGGAAGTAATGTCTCATTTTTCAGGCTGTAAAATTCAAATCCCTATTTCATAAGAACAGCTGAAGCCTTACTTTGAAGTTTTCTCATTATATAGCTTATCTTCCTCCGAATACTTGGGGATCAAACAATTCCATCACGGCTTAATTCTTTTCGCTTTACCTGCATTTCTGTATACGGTGCAAAAGTGGCCAGGAGTGTGAATGCTGCACATACAAGTCATTAAATTAGACAGTTGTCTCCTCTCACCTGTGATTACTGCTGTGTGCAGATCATATAAGCAGGTACCCTATAATTATATCTATAATAGCTATAATCAGCCCTGTAATGCTTTGTAATAGCATCCATATAATGGTATAGAGTAGCATCAAGAGAATAATTCAGGCATAGAAAATGGTGTGATAGCGTGGTTTTACCCTTGAGTCACAACATTGAATTTGTTGTGTGTGTGCCTGTGCATGTGTATGCATGTATAAATATGCCCTGGGGCAGTTAAGGTGTCTGTAAAATGCCTGAAGGATCACATTTCCATCAGAAGGCACTCTTAACCCTTTCCTGTTGTCTTTGTGCTCTCTGCTCCATGGAGCGTCCTTGCTGTGAGTGTCATGTACACTTGGCTCTGCGGAGACAGTCAAGCAGAGGGGAAGACGTTCCCATATGACGCCCACAGAGTGGAGATTAGATCAGTGGAGAAGGCTGACAGGGGAGCAGCAGCAGCAGCGGTGGTGGCGACACGGGGAGCAGAACGCTGAACGCTCTTCCGGGGTGTAACGTGAGCTGACAGCGTTCCTGAGGGATGGCGGGAGGGACGAAGAGGAGACGTAGCATCAGGAATACCTGGTGCTGCTGAAGACTGGGCCCAGCTGGGAGCAAAGGGAGCAATATCTCGCTCCTTTTCCCTCTCCAGTGTGAGAGATGAGTCTAATGGACCATTGTGTAAATGGGACAAGCTGCACCATGGTTCATGCTGCATGCACTCCTGCACCAAGGTCCCATGTGAGCTCATATGCTGTTGGGAGATTGAACCTTGGTTGTTTTTAGAAAGGGTCTGGACTGATGAAGGTGCAGAGAAAGGCAAGAAGAGTAGGGGAGAAAAAGACAGACAAGAAGACAGAAAGAGAGTTGACTGAGTTGACAAGGTTCATAAATACACAAAAGAACTATGGTCGTATCCAGTTATTAAAGAAGATCTCCTCGTTTAGGTCTGCCTCTCTGCTGAGGCCTTTGCCCTGCAGCAAAATACTACAGTGGGATGGAAAGGATGATGAATATTAAGCCTGTCTTCCTCAGTGTGTAAATGCAGCTATGCATTCACTTCTTAAGTCATTTATCTTTCTCTTCTCCACTCCTTTCCTCACCCTGTCTCCAAGCATATGGTGAAAGATGAGCCACACATACACACACACACAACGAGAGCATGCAGTCCAAGTCAAGTCAAGCTACAGCGTTCTTTAGGAATCTTTCGACGGGACCATGGCTGTGTGTCAACACTCTTTTAATATACTTCTGTTGGTTTCTGTTTGTGGACCCAACAGTTAAGTAAATTTTGTTCATATAACATAAAATCATTGATGACAGATTCAAATTTTTACATTACATCTCTTTTATTATTTTAGAACTTTGATTTAGATTAAAAACTCAACAAACTAAATTGTAGTTGGGTAAAAGAAGAAAGCTCAAGAGGAGCATAGAGGAGTGATCCTTCTTCCAGTCAGAAAGGTGTCTTTATTCACTCACAGGTCCATAGATTTTTAGATATTCACTGAAGTGACCTGTTTGACCATATTTTCTCAACAGGGTGAATCCAAACGTTGTAGTAACTCTTTTTATTTTGCTGGAGGTGAAGACAGGGATGATATCTGTGGCCATAAATAGCTGTGTGGTGACCCTGTTGCTCTGCTGGTGCTGCTGGTTATTACAGTCGTACTTTTGTTTCCTGTATTTGCAGCACAAAGCGAGAGTGGAAGCCATGATGTGTGACCTGGCGTCTTTCCGCAGTGTCAGAGAGTTTGCTGACTCTTTCAAGGCCAAGAAGCTGTGAGTATGAAACACCAGTTTAATGTTCTATGCTGGATTTCCTTTTTTGTCTGATATTTGCTGTCTTTCTTCAGGTTATTTATCTACATTTTTGGTTGAATAAGAAAGACACTCTCCCACAATCCTAGTAAAAGAGGCACTGTCATAACTGTTCCCTCCTGACCAGATACTGAAGCTCACAGGCTGAAGATAACCTCATGTCTCCAAAAGACCATTAAGAGAGGAGGCAGAGCTGGTCTTCAAATGGTTTGTGAATTCAAGGCACAGCAGCAGGCCCAACTAACAAATCATGACACAGTCTCTCAGGTGTCAACTGTCAATTTTTTTTGTTCTACTTACTTGGAAAGGGAAATATGCATAAAGACACAAATAAGTGAAAAGCAATGAGGACTAAACAGGGGCAGTATTTCGGTCAATCGATGTATTCATTGCTAGTAGCCTTGCTTGAACCATACTTAAAGGACGTCCAAACTGCTTGTGATGGACACCATATGGACAAGGCCCCAGGAGTGTGTGTGTGTGTATTTGTGTTGATTTGCTTGACATTGGTCGAACAGGCTCCCAGACTTTATTTCACTTATTTTGTGCTGGTCAGCTTTTAGGGCGTGTGTTTTGCGTCCCTTGCTCGGTCACACAGTTGCTATTTTTGGGGTCATGTGTCTTGTCATCTATACTGCTCATCCACACGCAGGTCTCCAGGCGAGGGGTGTATGCGTATGTGTGTGTGTGTGTTTGCCTGTGTGTGGGTGTCGGGGGAGCCCCTTGGGGAGAGGCAGGGCAGTCATTGCCCGTAGCAGCCCTGGGGCAGGGTATGGCCATCCAGGACACGTGTCTTGGGTCACAGCCAAAACTCATCGTGGTTTCCCCTCAGTCCGTGTCCTATAATCCCCCCCTTCTCTTCCACGTAACTGTCCCATCCACGCTAAAGTACAGCATATTGACCTCCCTTTAACCCTGCTGTTCCCAGAGTTCCTCTCCTGGCTTTTGTTTTTTTGCACATCCCTTTTCGCGATTTGTTTATCTGCCTCTCTCTCACTCCTTCTCTCATGTTGTCTCTCATTCCCTGTCTGTGTCGCTCTCTCTGCCTCAGTATTTTGGCAAGGTTGTATTTCTTCATTAGCTGTGCTGTTGGGGTGGGGGCGCGGGGGAGTCCCAGGGGACGTCAGAGTACATTAATTCTCATCAGAAGGCGAACAGAGCAGAGTGGAGGCTGGGAGCTCTGAGCTGTGAATGGCACTGGGCAGCTGTCTGAGTCTCCCACCTCTCTATTACTGCACGTATGTCTTCAGGCATAACACACGCAGGAGTACACACACACACACACACACACACACATACACACACACACACACACAACACGCACGGGTGTGTGCATACTGCTGACTGCACGCAGACGATTCTGTGTTGCAGTCTTGTACACGCACAGTTCTGTAAACACGCTGAGACAATCAGACACACACACACACATACACACACATGCACATACGCACAATAATGCTCCTGCAGCGTGTCATTGACAGGTGAAATGTAATCAGAGTCTTTTTCTTTTCCTTCTCTCGTTTCTCACTCCCTTGCTTTTAAGTGCTTTAGTCAGTGGCTTTCACGCTGCTTTGTGTTCCATTGACCCCGATTCTGCTTTAATTGCCTGTCCTCTGAAATGAAATTACCTGGATATTGATATTGTTGAATGCAGTGCAATTTCATAGGGATGTAATTGATGGAGGACGGCGTTGACAGAATGCCCCTAATACAATTTCTACTGAATGGTCCGTAATTAACACGTGCAATTTGTTTTCACCTGTAATTTTTTTTTTTAATTGCGTTGATCCTGTTATTATTTCAAGCATATTTTGTGTAATAGGTGCTTAGTGTAGATGCATGCACGCCAGAACACATTAGTCTTTAATCC
The DNA here is from genome assembly GCA_029874485.1 of Naso brachycentron. Classification (NCBI taxonomy): domain Eukaryota; kingdom Metazoa; phylum Chordata; class Actinopteri; order Acanthuriformes; family Acanthuridae; genus Naso; species Naso brachycentron. Next base: position 12,088,157 of record JAQFJA010000023.1, read on the forward strand.
CTCCATTCCTTTGCATTATTTGCTGCATTATTATGTTTCTTTGCACGTTGTCCAGCTGTGCAGTTCTGGTGTGTGAGTTTGACTATGGATCAGGATGAGTGGTCTACACATATCTATACGCCAGTGCCAGTTGCCAATAAAGTGCAGTGTTAATGACCAGTAGTCTGAGCCCAGCACACACAGGCAATCTCTTCCTGCTGGTCCCCATTATCATAGAGGTCAGAGGTCATACCCAGGGGGGTTATTTAAAGTAAATATATAAACTGATGCCTCCCTGTTTGGTAGTTAACACCCTCGTTTGACCAGCGCTGAGATTGCATAGCGCACACAGTGTTGTGTGAGGTCTTAATGTGGAAAGAGGGACCGTGGTACGCAGCAATAGGCCTATTAAAGACATTCATTAGACCTGCGCTTATGAGAGAGGGACTAACTGGTGGGCAGTTGAATTAACAGGCCTTTTACATTACAAGCAGACTCACCAGAGGCCCATTGGAGCTGTGTGGGGGAAATCACCCGGCCAGCCAGAGAAAAGTTGTTTATTGTAGTTTTTGATCACAAATGTGTGATATATACTTTGAATGACATACTAAGCTTTTTGCTACCGGCGTTCACAGAGCAAAAGTCCCAAGTAAAGAAATAAACCAAATTCAAACCTTGACAGATATAACTGGCATAAGGAGTGTAGCTGCAGTGAAAGGTTGAGAAGTTAGGTCAAGTGTTCCTGCCTGTGGTGTTTATGTGCAGATAGTCAGACCCAAAGGTTTTGCCTGGTATTGCAAAGTGTTGCTGTACTTCACACTCTATTAGACAGGGGAGCACGGCCAAAAACAACCAGCGTGTTTTGCCTGTTTTTAAGCTGAGAGCAGTTTCAGAGCAGACTTTAACATCCATGTGGTGCTTTAGTCGTCTGTCTTGTTTTATCAGACTTCAGCGCAGGTCACAAAGGTCGTTGATTTAGAAGCCATTAAGAGATTTACTTACCTTTTTTTGTGTTTTTGATGAAAATATGAATATCTCGCTGCTAGCATGTTCTCTGTTAAGACTGTGCTGAGGTCGGCATTCTTTAAGTTGACTTGTGACTGGATTTGTGCTCTTTAATGAACCTTGCGTGTTCGGAGGCCTGAAGGTGATCGTACAGTACACTCCTATGTAATAGCATGGGATGGCTCATTATAGAAAGGCATAACAATTCACACATTAATTTTCCAGCATCCAGTTTTTAATTAATCCAGCAGGCAGTCTTAAACACAGGGTACACAAATTGCCTTCGGCCTCATAATTAATTCTAATGGAAGAAATTAAAAATTGGTGGGGTGTGTTTGGATTGTTCAGCTGTGTTACTGTGGTTTCGAGCTCGCTGGAGCGACGCTGTCACCGACAAGGATCTCTCGCTGCCCTGACCAATCCTGCAATCTCCATTCACTGGCACGCAATCAGGGAGTGTTACTTGCTCGCCCACACGAAGGCTGCGAGAATGGGAATGCGTTACGTGTCTGTGTGCGTTTAAGCTTTTTTTTTTTTACCGGCCCCTTAATAGTCTGTGGTTTTTTTTTTCTGTCGTGACTGTATGTGTGTGTGTATGTGTGTTTCCTCTGATCTGCACAGCCCTCTCGGAGTCGATGTGTTGGTGGATTTGGTTACTCAGAGTAGTTACGCAGAGCCTGTATCAACACCCATTACTTCCACCACGCGTGTGTGTTGAAACGGTTTGAGATTGCTTTTCAATGAGTTGTTGCTCTTGGCCTCCAGCCAGCTGTATTCGGTATCTTCAGTACCTGTCGAGCCGTGGGGAGCTGCACTGGAAACCTCTGTATCATATCAGCTTTACTGATGCTCTGTCTCCGTAGACCTCTACATTCAACCACTCTCTGGAATAAGACACCCTGTTTCCTATTTCTGCCCTCACTTCTCACTATTCCATCCTCCTTTTTTTGCATCTGCCTTCCATCTCTCCTTACCGCCTCTTCAGCCCACTCTGTTATGAAAATTACCTTTCTTGCTGCTGTCTCCTCTTTGTTCTCTCTTGTAATCAATAAAAAATAAAACATGTTTGTTTTCTGCCTCTTTCCTCCCTCATAGGCCACTGCACATTCTGGTGTGTAATGCAGGTGTTTGCACGCAGCCCTGGAGCTTGACAGAGGATGGCCTGGAGTCCACCTTTCAGATCTGCCATTTAGGTCACTTCCTGCTTGTCCAGTGTCTGCAGGAAGTGCTGCGTCGCTCCGCCCCCGCCCGTGTGGTGGTGGTATCCTCTGAGTCCCACAGGTAAAGATAATAAACTAGACATGGCCTTATTTTATTTGCCATTAGTGCATCTAAATGCTCTATTAAAATGTATCAGTAACTAATAAGCATGACCGGTGCATTCTCTTTGACAGAATGCAGATCACCACAGATTGTGCCACTGTGACGCAGTCGGTTTACGAACATACCCTCCCGAGGATGTGGCCCCTGAATTGCTTCTCAGTGTTGCTAACAAAACTCTTGGTCTTGCAAACATTTTGAATGCATTTCCCACCTCATAAAACATGAGCAAAGGAGAGAAAAAAACTAAACTGCACCACAGGGCTAATAGAGGTGAAATAAACAACCAAAAAAGCCCAACAACCCTTAAGGGTATGTTTAACTCCCAAAGAACTTGTTTTATGGAATATCTGTGAAAAACATGATAATTCCAGACAAATTTCAAGGTCTAATTACCTGATCATTGTGCCACATCGTCTGTGGTTAATTTGGTTTTAATAAACTATAGTTACATTTTGAATATGTCATCTTTTCTTCCCATGTGAGAGAAGATGTTCAACATGCTTGAGTTTGGAGATTTAATGATTTTAACTAATAGTAATACACGTTTAACAAAAAATTTGTTAAAAAAATTTTTGAGGTAAGGGCTACCCCTTAAAAGACATTATTTGCGTCTTGTTTTTGTGATTATATATTTTGGGCTGTAAAGCTTGATGTTGAATTTTATGGTGACATGGGTGTTTTTGTTACATTTTGTTTTTGTTTTAGTGTGATCCAGTGTTAAGTCCGTGTTGTGTCTATTGTGATTTGTAATATTTTCATGATCTTTTTTGTCTAAAAAAAAAAAAAGACAACAAAAGACATTAAAATGTGAGTATCACAGTTAAAACATGAGACTCCTGTAGGCTAATTTTGATTGGCAGATAATAATAATAATAAAAACAGAACCAAAAGTTAAATATTTGTATTGAGCAGCCAAATCCGTTCTCACTAACAAAATTCTGAGTCGGGTACAGTTCTAGTGGAGGATCGGCTGTTGCATACAGAGTAATAAACACTACACACTAGAGATTTATTTTTCTATATTTGAGATTAGCTTCCACTGGAAACCATAGACAGACATGATCTGAACAGTGACACCCCACTGCCTTTGATGCAAATCTGCAGTTTGTGATTGTTGCCCACATAAATTCAATTTAATTTAACTAACTTGAATTTACTTGCTGTTTATTAACCCTCCAGTCAACTAGTCTGCTCCAACAACACAGTCAACACTGTGCTTTTCTACAGTTGAACCACAGTATCTCACTCTTCTGACATCCTCAGTTTTTTTTAATAGAATATATTCTCTCTGCTTACATCTGACCCAGGCTAAATTTTTAATCACACTCTTCTAACGTACTTGTGGACATATAAATGTTCCATACAGGTTGCCGTAATGGGAATCAACCCTGGCAGAAAGCAGTTTTCTTGCTGCGTGTCGGCACCACGCTGTTGGTTTTCCTGTGTTCCAAACACTCACATTAAGCTGTATTTACTGAGAGAGTTTAGGCAGTTATATCTCATAACTACACTGCAGTCCAACAACTCTTCAGCTCCAGTCATGCAGTTACAGCTGCTACATTGGCCAGTTTTCACTACAAACTGATAGATCAGACTTAATGCATATTGTCAAACTTGACAGCCTCACTCACTGAAAACTCATTTCCCTCCACACGCTGTCACTATGAATTAAACGTATCATCAACATGATGGATGGACTTCTCAGCTAAAATTTACTTTGATCAAGTATCTGCTCCTTTCTGTCTGACCCCCTGACTCAGCCCCTTTCTCCCTTCTTTTCCCTCCGTCTGACATTGTTTTTCAACTCCTTATCTTTTCGTCAAGCAGCTTCACTCCATAGGCGCCTGTTTTTCCTGTCATGCAGTAGACAGGCATGATGTCTTGCAGTGATCTGTGAGACCAAGTCCTCAGCTATGTGTTCAGAGTCAGTGAGTGTGTGCGTGAGTGAGTGCGTGTGCAGGACATTGATCCAGGCTTCAGTCAGTTAGACGGCCAAGCAGAGTAATTGATTGGAGCTCGGCAGAGTGACCTGAGACAAGGGGAACATACGCAGAGTTATTCTAGCAGATCAAGCAGCAGCACTATTACAAGGGCCCTTGTATGAGTTATGTTACACAGGCTGCCATGCATGAGAGGAGAGGAGCAGCGGAGGGGATGGTTCAACACTCAGATTCACTCGGGGTTACACTGCCGTTACATGCTGGGGGGAAAAGTGAGAGGAAGAGAGCAGCAGGAAAAGCTTTTTGAAAGAAAGTGTGTCATAAAGAGTATTGACAGCATTTGACTGATGCTTACACAGTCAGAACAGTGAGTTCACGCAAGTTTTGCTGCTAGAGAAAAGACAAAATGCGTATAACATCTCAAGGACAAGAATGGTCAGGTATTCTCTTCACTCTTTGCTGCACAACTTGCTCTCTCTTCCTTCCTCCCCAACACATACACTCACCTTTCCTTTTCTCCTCTACAGGCAGCAGTGGCTTTAACCCCTTCAAAGAGGGCTTAGGGAGAACCAGAGAGTCAGTTACACACTGTAACAGACTTGAGGGAGGGGAATAGACAATATCTCATATTACATCTTCCATTCTGTCTACCTCATTCCAAACCTATATTACATCCATTGAAGTTGCTCCCTTTTTTGTTTGTGTTATTTTCAGTTTCCGCTGATTTCCCGTTTATTCACTTAGCCTCCCCTCACAAGCAGCCCACGACCCCTGACCTGGCAGCATATTGTATTCCCTAAGCCCCTTGTCCGCTGGTAAAGCATTGACCTATAAGGGACAAGGGTGGGAGAGATGGACATACGGGTAATGGCTGGAC
>JAQFJA010000023.1:12123407-12134046 GCA_029874485.1 Naso brachycentron
GCATCGTTAAGTTTCGTTTTTCGAAGCAGTGGGTCGCGGTCAAAGTTACATAGTTTTGCCAATAATTCTGTTATTCCAAGTAGCTGTGTTTGTGTACAGCTTGTTTGTGGTGTGTTAGTTGTGTTTAGTTTGAGTTCTCGCTTTGGAAACAGGAATGGATTCAGCCTTCTTTTATTGTTATATTGTTCTCTGTGTAAACACAGAAACTAACTTCTGTAGAGTTGAATATTTTCCTCTGGTATATTTTCTCAGGCATGTAGGACTTTATTTATTCATTCACATTTTCATTATTGGTGAGCAACCTTTTAAAAACAAAACCCGCCATATGTATTTTCGCTAACCTTTCCTCATGAGCTGCTGCTTTGAAACGCAGTGTATCACCTAACCGAGTTCTTGATCCACCTCATAGTGCTTACACACAGAGACACTCATTATGAAACTAATTAAAGGGGTATTCTCTGTGTTCTGCATTGCTGTATGCTCATGTGCGAGACGGACACGAGGGCGTCCTTGCTGAGCGTAGGGGGAGGGGAGGTAGAGAAGGTGGGATGGGTCGATTTTTACATGGGTGCAGATATGCACGAGGGAGTGGCAACCAGACAAGGTGGGAGTCAAAGCATGCTTCATGTAATTTGAATTCAGTTATGCATCCCCCCCAACCCTGGTTCTTTGTGGCTTGCGGTGCTGGGCTGAATCACATGGGCGTATCTTCATCTAGTCCTGCCCAGGGAAGCAGTGTTTCTGTCTGGGCCAGCCTCGGCTCCCGTCACCTGCTCCTCTTATTATTGGACATTATTCCGCTGGCAGAGCAGAAAGGAAGAGAGGAGGGGAACTTTAATAGCACACCTGAATGGAGGGTGTCATATAATCAATGCATACAGGCCTGCATTACAGGCTGTCACTGAGACTCCATCACACACCAGCACAGAGGAGGAGGGAGAATGGGATATTAACTCTCGTGAAAGGAGGCATGGGTATCAGCGGCCTGAATTAAATGGCTTGCTCTAAAGGAGATGAGGCCAGAAATGGGGCACTGTTTCGAGTTGGAGTTCGGCTTACGTGCTTTGCACAATATTTGCCTCCCTGATCTGCTCTTTGTCTCACCGTCTTTCTCTGTTGCCCATCACTTGTTTTCCACATACTCTCATCAATGCATTGGTATGATCAGAGCATTTGGTTTCCACTATTTTAACGTGTCTGACATCTAGTTCGAACTCCCTCAAACAGAACTTCTCTTAAGAAGTTTTCTTTTTTTATGCCTGTGTGTGTGTGTGTGTGTGTGTATTCAACTGCTGTCGTCAGCAGACAGTAATCCCTCTGAGCCTTCCCTGTGTGTGTGTATGTTTGTGTTAGTCCATTTCTTCCCGGTTTGGAAAAATGCCGGACTGAGTGTTTATGTGTGTTTGTGCGTGTGTGTGTGTGTATGAGAAATGTTCAGCGGTATGCCCTTTGATACAGAGAGAGTTTTAGAAATGCAATTTCCTCCCTTTCTGTATATGGGTGTATTCATGTTGGGTTTATTAGAATATGAAAGTGTTGCGCCGCAGTGCCAGGGTTAGCCTCTCCCTCTGTCCGCTCTCCCTTTCGCTCGTTCTTTGGCCTCCGCGGTCTCTCCGGCTGGCTCATGCATTAGAGATGAGAGGCTGGAGCGGAGAGGGAGACCAACGCCAGGGGAGACCAACAGCTTACACCAGGAAACTCACCATTATAAACAGGATCAACGCGCCTCGCATATCAGACACTTTCAAGTCTGTGTGTGTATGTGTGTGAAAGAGGTGCGAGAGCATGGAGTAATGAGGAAAAGATGAGTGTTTGTTTTTAAGATTTTATCATAATGTCTTACGTTTTACTTCTGGATTTAAACCTTGGTTAAAAGGACAGTCTTCTTTCTAGGTGCAACACTGTAATGTTCAAAGAATGACACAAACCATGTGCGATCATCATCATCATCATCACTGTCAGATCATCAACACATTGCAATGAAAATGTGATTGCAGGATGACAGAAAGGAAAGGGAAAGCAGTGTCGAGGTGTTTTTGGGTGTTTAGTGCTTGTTGATGACCAGTTCGCAAATGAGAGCTCTTCCCATCTGCTTCTTTTCTCTTTCTCTGCTCACTCGCTTTCTGCAGCTTTTCGGTGTCCTTGCTGTTCAGGGGGTTGTTTGATAATGCCAGAGGAAGAGTTGAGTCTCTGTTCTTGGTAGGTGCTCCAGACAGAGGGCCTGTTTGTTCAGGGTCTGCCCCTGGAGACGAGCGGGGAGGCATATAGGCACAAAAGGCGGGCTCATCCCTGGGGCTGGGTCTCTGTTCTCCCGTCAGCAGGCATGGATGAGGTCGGCACTGAGGTGATCTGCACTGGGGCACAGCCTGAATCTGTAAGAACCAAAACTACATGCCTGCTCGCAATATATGTAAGAATAGACTGACTGTTGTCTAAATGCTTTCTGATTTACTGCATTTGTTATCACTGTGACCAAATGAATTGTGTGTCACAAACTTATCTACAGGATATGAAGCAAGCCCAATTAAGAAGGTGTTAAATGAGCAGTAATTGCAAAATAAAGCGTGACTCGTTTTCTGTTCTTTGTTTAATTTAAGCTTTATATTGCCAGATAAAACACAGTGTTAGAAAACACTAACCCTTTTTCTAAAGTGCAGTGTTAAGAGCAAATGTATCTTGGAGTGACACATGAATAGCAGCTATCAGTTTCAATAAATATCCAACCCTTTAAGTGTGCTTAATGGAAAATTGGATAGAAATGATGATTGATTTGCTATTAGTATTGCTTTGTATTATTTCTTATTGATATTTCTCATGTGAACCACACTTACAAACAAAAAAAATGACATTAAATCTCTCCTCTGCTCATATGTGAAGCATTATAGAATAACATCTTATGTATTATAGGAGACCATCAAGGGACAGATGTGATACAGGCAATATATTCTATAGGCGGCTCCGCTGAGTTTCCAAACACATCCTAGCTAAATTGAACTGATCTTAATATTGTCCTACTGTGAGCAAAAAGAGCAGCTTGTATTATCGAGTGCAATTGAAACATCAGAGCACACTCATGTATGTGTCATAATTCATGATGTGATTTCTGTTCTTGTGGATGAGGAAACTATAATTCAGGCTTTACACTGTAAATCTCTCATTTTACAATCTCTGTCACTCTTTCATCAAATGTGTTCTGTTGACTTAAAGTACAAAAATAAATAAGTCTTCTGTTCATTTGTACTGCATTGTCTTCATGTGAGACAGCATCCTGTCAGCGGAAAGTGTGCTTCCTCCTCTGGAATGGGGTTTTGATTTTGTGAATCTTCCGATAGTTACATTCAGTTTGTCCGTTTGGTCATAGTGACTTCCACCTTTATGTTCTCTAGGAAATCACTTTTGTTTTTCTAATCGCTGACCCCTCACAGTCAGTATGGGGTGGTCTCTCCTTGCCCGACATCCCACTGGCCAGGGGCTAATGTTCCGAGGCCCCCATCCAGACAGGGGCACTCCTCTAGCCTCTGACCCCAGCCCCCCCCCACCCTCACCTGGGTCAGCCCACAGAGGACAGGGCCTGGGACAAGATTAATGGAACTCACTGCTGGAGCAGGTGTGTGTGTGTGTGTGTGTGTGTGTGTGTGTGTGCATGTGCATGAGGGGGCAAGACAGAGGAAATGCATGCAGGCCAGTGTGTGTGTGTGTGTGTGTGTGACAGAGGGACTACATGGTATTGTTGAAATGGAGACAAGTTATTTACTCATAGACAATAAGGAGAAAATCCAACTACATGTTTTATAATCTTCCTTTTTTTCTAACTCTTCCCCTGTGTAAGTTTGTGAATTACAAATCAGGTTTTTAAGCAAGTTCATTTTGTGTAATTTCTTTCTTCCTCAGGTAACAAATATAACCCTAAGCAGGTGATTATGCAGCCCCATGTGGCACAAAATACTCTCTCTCTCTTTCTCTCTCTCTCTCTTTCTCTCTCTCTCCTCCTGTGTCTGAAGAGTGCTGTTTCAGCAAGGTCTTCTGTTCATTCTCAAGGTGTCCTCCGTGCCGGCTCTTTTCTGAAGGCCCTTTTAATGGATTGGCCTGATATACCTTCCAAATGGAGCACTTTGAGCGTTAATTCGCTTTCTGATAAAGATCCCCCCCTTTTTACCTTCCCTTTCTATAAGTCTTCTCCCCGATATGAGGTACACAAGGAAGGGCAGATGAGCACAAAATCCTCTCTCTGTGTCAGGCCGGGTGGGAAAATGGACTGGGGTGAAAAAGAATCAATTGGATCCCCATTCATGTGTTAGTAGGGTGGAATGAGGAGAGTGTATTGTGCAGAATGGCTGGAGGTTGTCTCCCCCCCACCCCACTTCTGCCTCCACAGACTGGCCTGGTGTCTGGGGGGGAAATTGGAGCCTTTCTGTCGGCTTTGTGGCGACAGCAGGGGTTATCGCAGGGATCTGGCCATTGGCAGGTATAGCTGTCAAAGCTGTCACTACCTCTGAACTCAGGAGCATGACTGCACACATACAGTATGCTCACGCAAAGACAGGAACACGCACGCACACATACACACAGACAGAGGCGGGCTTTGCCCCAACCAATACAAATGCAGCGCAGATACACAAACAGAGGAAAACATGCACACACAGACATGCAAACAGCATCTAAATTATGGAAGTATGCTATATAAGATAAGCGGTACATTTTTGGACAACCTATTACAGCTCCAAAGCTCATTCAGCCTGTTAACCCTCAGCATGCTGGAGTCTCAAGCTGCATTTTGGCTGCTCCCGAAGGAGCACAATGAAGGTGGTTTGACCTGTTTGCCCACTCAAGTGTGACATTTTTGTGCCGTATTTGCAGCCGGACTTGAAAACTTCTTTTGCTCAAAGTACAAATTAAACATCATGTCTCTACACAAGTGCTTACATGGTCAGATTCTTATGAATAACTTCCCACCCGCCTTCATTACCCGTCTCTGCAGGAAAGCACTCTATGTCTACTGGCCCTCTGATGCAATGTGGTGAGCTAGAAGCCTCTGACTCTTCAAACAGTTTCTCTCGCACTCAATTATTTATTTATTTTTCTCTGTCACTGACTGAGCGGGAGCAGCGCTCTGAGCGGTTTGTGTTTCTTTGTTCATTACTGGAAATAGAGGGCCAGAGTAAAAGCCCCTTTTCTTGTCGTCTTGCTTGGTAGTTTGTTTGTTTGATCAGTTTGCACTATTGTGTTTACAGTGTGTGTGTGTGTTAGTGTGTGAGAGAGAGAGAGAGGGAAAAGAGAGTGAGCTGAGAGTAGCTCTCCCACCCAGAGAGAAAGAGAGATAGAATAAACTCATGTTTACAGTGTTGTCCCAGTGGATGAGAGCTCCCCGCGGTTCAGCCCAATTATGAGCGGAGAAATTAAAGCAGCCCAAAACATATGCACATCTTTGCTCTGGAGAGGAGGAGGAAGAGAGAGCAGGAAGAGTGGAGGAAGAGGGCAAAAAGTGCAGAGCACAGGACCCAGTGGGCTCTCACTTGGAACATTTGGCAAACACACTAATTAGCACACTCTCTCTCTCTCTCACACACACACACACACACACACACACATACACATTGCGTTTTTCAGCAGGTTGACTTAATTCAAATCAATCTTTTTCCATTCATTTCATTATTAAGTGCACTTTGACTTCTTCATTATCATATTTGCTCCCTGTCAAACGCAACAGCATCAGTCTCGTTTGTGAAACAGTTGATTCTGTCTTCCGTCTCTCCCCTCCTCCCCCTCCGCATGGCCCGGTGCTCCCCTCTCCTCCCCTCAGTGAGACAGTGAAAGACAGAGACAGAGAGCTAATCCAACAGCATGTTTGATGCATTTTTAAACAGCTCTGGACTTTTTTCAAGTTTCCAGCCAACAGAAGATCTCATCTGCTATAATTTATTCAGCGGGTGGAATCACACTGCATATTTAAGCAACATTAAATATCTCCCGTTCTCCCTCTTCAGCCACTTAACTGAGAACAGAAAAAAAAAAGGAGGATTTTATTTTATTTCCTGCGTATTTCCCCCCATTTACACTCTTTCATCTGGCGCTTAAAAGAGGCAGTGATTTGTCAAGTAATTACCATCTCTTTTTTTTCGTAGAGAGAGGATGTTGAAATGCTGTTAGGCGAGTCGTGGTCGTTCTGGCACACGGGGTGAAAAGCTGTAGGACTTTAAAACCGCTGTGTGTGCTCAGAGGCCAGAAAGCTGCTTTTACACACAATATCCCATCTGTTTAAAGTTCAATCAGGGTGTAAATCTTGTGTTATTTATTCTCCATTAAATGATCCATGTATGGATTCACAGTAGTTACGTGGTCATTTGTAAACTCTTTTAGTGTGTTCTCATGTTTGCTCGTGCATGTGTGTGGCTTTTGTTGGGGATGCTCTTCTTTTTTGCCCATCACAGCTTTTTTCTGTAACATAAATATAAAAAAATGAATATTTATCAGTGGTTCAGGGCTGTGTGCTGTGGGATAGAGAGAGTGGAGAGTAGGCTGTCTGTGTGGATGAGGGGAGGACCAGGGGAATTGATTTTTGACCAAATGTGTTTTGGATTTAATTCAGCTGCTGCATTTTTCTCCGCTGCTGTATTTGCATAGAAATCATTTGAGGTGAGTGAATTTTAGAGGACGGCCAAGTTGTGAGAAGCTCCAGTTCCCCCTTTATGTGGGCTGAATGCGCATGTGCGTGTGTGTTTTTCTTGATACATGCATTTGTCTTAAAGTGATTATCTCAAAAAATTGATTTACATTGTTTCTAACAGCTTCTTTGGTGATAAGCTGTAAATGCAGCTGCGCTTTTGGACCTTATCTCCCAGAGTTCATGTCGAACCCAGACAGTATCAACTGTGCGATGCCTGTTTCTCTTCTTCAGAATGTTGAGTTTTTGTTTCTTTGGACTTGTACCTAAACTTGAACTCTCGTCTCCTGGATGCCAGGGGTGGGAAAAACATCCTCTTCTTATATGTATCGCGACTTTTTTATGAGATGATTTTAAAAATTAATTTCTTTCCCCCAGAGTTGATATATTTCTATTAATTTTATTGTGGTAAAGCAGACGGTCAAGATGCAATTTCATAAAAGTTTCTGGGTGAAACAAAAACAGGGTGAGCCGAGAGCAGCCAAAGGTGGAAAATGGCGGACAATCCCAGACCAGCTGAGACAAGACCTGCACCCTTACATTATAAATCCAAAGCATGAACACACTTTGGGTTTTACACACTTCCAGGAAAGACAGAGCTCGATATAACCAGAGCCCTATCCAGTAATAATTAAAATTGCATTAATTTATACTATCAAGTCGCAATACTTGTAGAATCACAAAAAATCAGAATCACAACACAAATCAAATCGGCACCAAAGTATCGTGACTGAATCAAGTGGTGATGAAAGCATATAGTCTCAGCCCAACTAAGAGTGTTAGCTCCACCTACCCTCTGGGCAGACCAACCCCTGCTGCCTGACGTAAAAGGCGTCACTAACTGTGTCCTGCTACTGATTTAGCACAGGACTGTCGCCACAGACACACAGATCGTAGAACTCAGTTGTGCTGCAAACAGAAGTGCTTTCATCAGTGAGCCATAGGCTCAATCAACATTGTTTACCTCACTCTGTGATGGATAGCAACTTAACAGACATTAAATGAAAATCTTTGAGATTACCACCTTATGTTGGAGTTTGCACAAATGTCTACTTTGTGCACTTTTTGTGGGTTCTCACCTGTGCTGTTGCATGTACCACACATGCGAGGGCAGCAGTCTGTGTGGATGAGCGCTCTGACTCTCTGTCACACACACACACACACACACACACACACGCACACACACACACACACACATCAGATCCTCACAGTTCTTTTTTACACTCAGCTCTGAAGGGGAGCATTCTGATGATAGTCAATAGCCCAGACAACAGAGCTCTGTCAATATTTAGACAGTACTGTAGTGTTGTAAAATGAACCAATACACAGCGGATGAGGCTCCTCGCTGGATTAATGATGCCTGACTGACTGGCTGCTGCAGACGCGAGTGGAGATGGAGATGTTATTTACCCCTTCCTCACTCTCTCTCTCTCTGTCTGTCTCTCTCCCTCGCTCCTTTCTCCCTCTCTCACACCTTCCTTCATTTGGAAGCTGCTCTTCGCAGTGATCGATAAGTCTATGTTCAGTTAAAGAGGAATCTGATTCCAATAGAATAACACTGGGGTTTGTTCACTTCACATTTGCGCCTCTCCAAGCTGCCTCAGACACTGTGGACGCTCGTAGTTTTGCTGGCTTTGTGTCTTCCCTGTAAATCACAAGAGATATAGTTAATGTCTCAAACACCCAAACAATAATTATATTTTTCCTCTTGCCAAGCCTCTGTCACCTCAAAGTCACTCTTTGGTTTGTGTCCCCCTTTTTGCACCGGTGACGCAACATCGGCCCTTGTGTGACTTCTTCCAAATGGGCATTAGAATCACCACGCTGCCATTGACTTTAATGGAATGTGACGATTAGCGCTCTCGTCGCTAGGCTAATGGGCCTGACTCCTCTGTCGGAGCCCGTGGGAGGTGCATTGTGGGATAGCCTAAATGATGGCTGGCGCAGAGCGGATGGGTGTGAAGACGGGGCCAAGCGTCTCTCTTCTCCTTTTAGCGTCTCCTGTCTTTTTTTCCTCATTTCTCACGGAGGAGCGCAGACTGTTACAGACCAAAAAACGCTGTGTTTCTAAATGTCAACTCCTTCTGGTGGATGGTGAGATTGTGCTCTAACTGGTATCTGAGAGAGGCGGATCGGAGTAAAATAGAGCCCAGAGGGGGACTCGTAAGCACTGTTCATTTCAGACAAAAAAATGTCCAGGACTGACAGAAACTGTGTCTCTGTCTGTACACACATACATCAGAAGCGGGGAGAAGGTTCAAGGGAGCAGCCGCGAGTGTGTGTCAAATGTCATGTTTTGATTAAAGCCCTAATGCCTGCACTTTGAGGGCTGGTGTGACTGGAAGCTCTTTAATTCCTGCTTCTGCGTCTTACTTTTACACCCACAATATCCCACCTGTCTACTTCAAACACAAGTTAAACTGAGAACAAATGTAAACTAGCCTGTTTGTGCACATCTCCCCAAAGTCATGCAGTTTTTTGATTGCCACTCTGCTCGGCTTCAGCGACTCTTGACGGCGGCGGTTAGGCCCCTGGCCCGCCACTATCTCATGGCTCCACACACCAGCCTCACTGGAACAGATTAAATGAACACAATGATTCTTTAATCAGATAACCCACGCTCCGAATAGATTAACCTTCCGAGGTCCAGGTCCTCTTACCTCTCCTCTCCTCCTTTCTCCTCCACCAGAGAGAGAATGGAGGTCCACAAACTTTAATCTTCATTACCTGCTTTGATTTCTCTGCTAAAGGAAGAAATGCATAATTTACATCCTTTGAAGTAGCTCCACTATTACTGACAACATGTTACCTTTAATCTTAAGAGCCCCGGAACATTAAATATTTAGTCATTTACCGAACAAAGGAGGACCGAGGCGATGCCTTCCTACCCCTTTGACTTTCACTGTCATGTGCACTCAATGTCCCCAGTAAGAGGCAATTAATTTTAGGGGGAGAAACAGCTTTTACTGAAGTGCAGGTAACTTTAAGTTGTTTTTACACTTTTCCCTCGTTATTTTATCCTGCTGAAAAGAGACAGCTTTAAAGTAAAATGCAACCGTTAGCAGAACTGGGAATGGGTGACCGGAAGGCTAACAAGTTAGTGTCTGTCTGTCTGTCTGTCTGTTTTGTCACTTTCAGGCCTGTCCTCTTCAGTATTTGCAATTCTTTCAGCATTGGTGGATTTAGTGGTAATAACGCTGATCCCTGATGATAATTTCTACTTTCCTGCTATTGTCCAGGAAAGCTGCACCGAATTGAATCTGTGTCACTTGTGCATTTGCATTACCATCTAAGTGCACTTGTTTGTGCTAACCTCTATATGACAGCTGGTGTGTGCATGTGTATCTTATGTTTTTGCAAAATGTCCCCTGGTGTACACACACACACACACACACACACACACACACACACTCTCACCCATATGTAGGTGTGTATGCCCTACTTGGGTCTCTTCCAGGGAGTGCATAAATCTCTCCATCGGCTTTGCCTGAGTGAGTTAACTGAAAGGTTTTTCCTTTTTTTATTATGACTAACAAAATAATGATAGACTTGTCTCTTGTCTTGTCTCTCAACATCTCTATCGGGTGTAACGTCAAACAGAAAACACTGCAAAGTCACAGAACATCTCATTCTTTTGCTTCTTCGTCGTTCTGAGAAGTAACAAACAGCCTGTGCCCATTTCCGTGAGTTCAAACATGCAGTCATTAGCAATAAAATGGAAAACAGTAACTCTTGAGCAAACGTCTTCACTGGTTATTGTTATTTTTGTACAGTTTGAGTGGATGCTTTGATAGCCCTCCTCATCTTTAAACTGTGGAACGGAGCGACTGCACCAGCAGTTTGTTTTCTAATTCCTCGTTGGGCTCTCTGAAGGAAAATTAGACAATTACCCAGACTCATAATGTTGTTCCACCCCCCCAACTCCTCCCCCCCTCCCTCTATCCTCATCTCCTCCCCCTCTCCGCCTTTTATGATTAA
>JAQFJA010000023.1:12260728-12272728 GCA_029874485.1 Naso brachycentron
CAGCTGGGGATGATTAGGAGAATTCTGGAGTTCTGTCACTGGTCTCCATGGTGCTCCCCACGGCGGCCAGGATGCCTTGTTGTCACAGCAACAATAGCAGCTCTTAATTTGTTGACGGGGAGAAATTCATCAAGGCCTCGGTGGCTCTGCAGCCCTAAACAACAGGCCCTCCGGGGGGTAGGAAGGCGCACCCAGGGACCGGGGAATGGGCTACTGAGGGAGAGACAAAACTTCTGCAGCTCCTCCGGACTTTGCTCATCACATATTAGATACACTGCTTCCTCTACTGCTGCTGCTGCCACTTTTTATTCATGGCCTCCTCTTCCTCTCTCTTCATTCCTCTGTCTCCTGTTCTCACTGCTTTTTGTAAAACTGTACAACTAGTTATGCAGGGTTGGCCAAACTCTTCTTGATTGGGGTCAAATACAGGAAAATAAAAGGAGTCACAGGTCTTAATATGTCATGAGTGGATAATACATTACATTTTAAAAGCCTCATCAGCCATGCACTCTGTTCGCTGGTTATTCCTGGAGCTTCATCCTTTGTAATTCCACAACGCTTGTTCCGGTGCAGTTCTATATCATCTTCAGTGGAAACCGCCTTTTTAAAAAAATCCCTTCCAGTCATTTTTCCCTTTACAATCAAGCAACTACTCAGTGAAGCAAAAGTTGTGGTCAACTGTGCAACTCCTGCAAAAAAAGTGATGTGGAGAACAAATGGATAAGAGTGTGTGAGGAAAAGTGAGACACTGATAGAGAACTTTCTGTCTCAAAGCTTTAAATATCCTTTATTTTAACTGTAATTCTACTTTTTTACAATTTATGCAATATTTCCTCAAGTTTGGCCATGATCTCTGTCAGTTAAATTAACAGTGCACTCGCCAAAATCGTGTCCGATATTAAGAAACATGGGAAGATTGCTACATTTAAAGCTGGCATAGTCAGTTTATTTTTGCTGTCGTCAGGCAAAAATTCCATAAAAACCTTTCAGCATATTGTAATTCAGGTGGTCTGAAAGAACACTAGACTTCTACACCTCTCTTTGGCTCTGTATTCAGACTGTGACAGGCACTTTTAGGTCAATCAGAGTTCATTTCAGAGAGCCTGTGTTCCTATCAGTTGGTCTATGCTGCGCTTATTAGCAACAGGTGACGCTGCTACAAGCTGAATGGCTTTTAAATCAAGTGACGTGCCTTACGTTCTAAAACTGGACTCTGGTGCCTTGACAAGCTGAGTTGCAGGAGAATCAGCTTGACTCGAGCTGAGACGGACCAGTTTACACCGCTGCAACTTTCCCTGCAACCGTTTCGTCTCATCGTGAATCTTTGGTGTAAACTGGACTTAAAGGAGAGTGCGACAACAAACAAGATAAAATGTGAACTGGAGTAAAAACAAGGAGGGGAGTGTGCAGCAGAATTCCTTGGGCGTCTCGTGCTACAGCTGATTTCTGTAGGTTACCTACCCCAACTTTAAGTCAGACATGAAAAACAGAGTAGTTGCATAATCAAACCAAACAGCAAAATGTGTAGCCAGATTATCTAAACCACTTAATATGGGGGATAAACCAAAAGTGAGCTTTGCGTGAAAACTGTGATGAATTACAACAAGTTGAGTTTATTCAAAATAAAATATGGAGGTTTGTTTAAAACCTGTTGTCCTGTTGTGAGTAAAGTGATATAATTACTAATAGGAATGATAAGCAAAACTGTCAAATTAAAAAAAAGATGAAAATGGAATAGCTCCTTAAATTCAACTAAATTGTGTCGCTGCTCCATGCAACCTCAGCTCTGTTCCCTGTGTATTTGTCAATCAAACCCTTAAAATCTGGGTATTATTATTTATTGAGTGCGCACACACACACACACACACAGACACACACACACATACACACAGAGGGAGGAAAAAAGAGAGAGATGGCCTGTCCAATTACGTCTAAGTGATCAGTGAGAGAGATTTTCAGTGGAAGCACTCATCAGTTGCCTGTATGATAAACTCAGCAGGGTGAAGGCAAATAGAAACAAACATTCATACACACACACACACACACACACACACATGCATGCTTTGTGGAGGCCCAGGGCGGCAAAGCGAGAGGATCTAATTGAGGGGAGATAATGAGTGAGTTTGGGCCTCCCCGCTGGCACCACCATGAATGTTCACTCACCTCTCATCACGTCTCCATTCACCGGCGGAGACAAGGTGCTCAACATGCAAAGGAGCCTCTTAATGTTGCTGCTATTGATTTGCCATCATGACAGGCCTGAAATTAATATTGATTCACAAACATCCACATGATGAATTTATCATGTGCTCGGTATGTTGGATACATCTTGAAGGCATCAAGAGAGCAAGCCAGACGAGACGGACATGCAGGTGAGCAGCTCCTCTGCGCTGTTCCTCTCTGTGGTGA
The DNA here is from genome assembly GCA_029874485.1 of Naso brachycentron. Lineage (NCBI taxonomy): Eukaryota > Metazoa > Chordata > Actinopteri > Acanthuriformes > Acanthuridae > Naso > Naso brachycentron. The sequence goes on from JAQFJA010000023.1 coordinate 12,263,138, forward strand.
CATTTTGAGGGAGAGAGGCTCCACTTTGAGAAGTAAAGAGGAAAAAAACACAAGTTAAGAGGGAAAGTTAAGTAAAATGCTGATATCGGCAGAAGAGGCTTAGTTGTGAGCATTGTTCATGCGCTTTCTTGCAAATACAGAAAAGAGGAATACTAGAGGGGAATAGGAGCTAATTAAAACTAAGATCAAAGCCTCCCTCTAAGTGTTTTTCCTCGACACATCCGGGAAAACTCAAAACACTGCTTTTATTTTTCTGCCACCTCAGATATTTCATTTTGGAGGAAAAAAAGACAAATACAGTGAACTTTCTTTGAGTACATATTGTTAACTAATTATCCCATTCTGTTTGCTAACATGACCTGCTAACAAAAACAGAGGGCGTCAGTCACGGCTTGTTCACTGTGATAATCGGCGCTTGTTCGTGACCTTCCGGCACATGCCTGGAACCTTTTACCACCAAGATCGCCCCCGATCCTGATTTAATTTCTCTTCATAAACGATCGTGTCTTAATCCAGCACCAAGCAATTAAGAATGGAGTCTTCGCTTCCATTAACATTTCAATTAATTTCCAGCGCAATGAGTGTGTGTGAGTGTGTGTGTGTGTGTGTGTGTGTGTGTGTGTGTGCAGTGTGTGTGTGTGTCTGGAGCTCAGGGCACTGATAGATCCCCTGTAGCTCTGCAAGGATTACACCCCTAATCTACACTGTCACTCTGAATGAGCCCACAGACACACACTGCACTAAGGGGTGTGGGAGCTGTCAGGTCCTGTTATTGCAGATGGTATAGCTTCTCACATACGCACACACATGTATGTGCACACACACACAGGCCCCTTACCCACAATGCATTCTGACACGGTTTACATACTGTACGTATGGCTCCTATAAGGATTCCTGTCCTCAGAGAGTTGTTAATCATCAGTATCTCCTGGTTACTGTCCCAGATTTGAGATCTTGGTTATTTGCCTTGCTAACAGTATTAGGTAAGAAAATGAGGCTATGAGTTGAGCCTATATGTGTTGTAAAATTGCACATCAATGTGAATAACAAAAGTGGCATTTTTTAGTCTTTGCTCTCACATCATCCGAAACAGCTGATCATCCATTACATGGATTTCTCATTCATGTTGTGTTGGTTTAACATGACTTAAAAGCTGTGCTTTTTGTCGTATTTAACACAACAGTTCTGTATGTAGCATAATGTAGTTATTTTCAGTATTGATTTATCCATTTAATAATTTTTAGTAAAATAATTTGTGAGAGAAATATCAGAAAAATGTGAACAACTGTCTTGAGGTTAAGTTCTTCTTCTTCAATTTGATCAAATGTCCAAAAATTTACAGTGATACAAAACTGAGAGAAACAGCTGAAGCCGTGACAGTTGATGGATATCCAAAACAATTTAAACGGATAGCCTGAAATTCGATTTTGCATATCTATGAAGTTAAGGGACTGGTTAGGGACAGATAAAAATAGATATTCTGACTTTTTCTCTAATATGTTCAGGTTACAAAAACACTTAATTCCATTTCCAATACTACAACCAGAACAGTTTGTTAAACCCTCCATCCTAGTGAAAAGCCCAAACTTTCTGAATCTCACACACCTGGTTTACCAACACAGGAATTCTGTGAACTAATATATTGCAATGTAAAACTGTAATATAGCAGTTAATTGATAATTTGGTGACTGTTTCTTTCTGACATTGTAGATGCACCTACATCTTGTTATCACAAAAAGCAACACTGTCACTGCTGCAGTTACTACTTTCGTTTAGCCCTGAGTTAAATGGGATCTACACAAGACACAAAATGGAACATAGTTTTTTTATATTCTGATATATGTCAAATTGTTAGGAAAGGAACTGTATTTCTGTGCTCTGTCACTGCTTCCATAATATTGTATTCCAAACTGCTTCCTGGTACAGATTCAGAATAACAACATTGTCCCAGTGTAACTGGACCTCTCTCTCCCACTGCGCTTCTCAAAGTTTCCACACATTTTGAGTTTAAGGAGACTCTGCAGTCCCAACTGTGACAGAACCTGTCAGAAACAGCAGAAAGGCCTCACACATCTTACTGAAGGTAAAAACGATGAAGCAAACGTAGCAGCCATCACTGGAGGAGCCACCATGGACATTTTAGCAATTAGTCAAACTCTGCATGCAGTTGCTGGTCACACTTGGGTGATTTTGTCTTATCTTGTGCGGTTTTCATTTGTGTCACTAAGCATAACTTGGTGCATCCTACAGCCAAGCAGATGAACAAACACACCAAAAGCTTCTTCTCTGCTGCAGCCACTGATTTGGCTTCTTTCTTTTGTTCCAATCTGACACAATTAATCAGGACTTTTCATGTGGCTTTTGTTTTTGATCTGTAATAGATGCAACTTGAAATGTTGTTGCACTTACACTGACAGTTAAAATTTACTTCAAAATTTACAAAAATGGCTGTACTGTATATTTGATTTTTTGAATTTGTTGTTGAGTTGCCCACTTACATGATCCCAAATTTTTCCAAAAATGAAGGAGGGCCAGTGTGGATTCCACCTCGGTCTTAGAACAACCAACCCACTTTTCACTCTCGCAAGGGTCTTGTAAGGGGGCCGGGAGTTTGCCCATCCGATCTACGTGAGCTCTGTGGATTTGGTGAAGGCCTATGAGGGGGAAGATATTGTGGGAGGTGCTGCGGGAGTATGGGGTGAGGGTGGTCATTACTCAGGGCCTTCCGATCTCTGTGCGCTGAAGGCGGGAACTGTGTTCAAGTTCTCCGCAATAAGTCAGACTTGTTCCTGGTGGAGGTTGGCCTCATGGGGTGGGTTGCAGTTCGACGGGCTGACAATTGGCGCCATCAGACTGTGACTTTCAGCACTCACTGTATAGGTTTGTAGCCGAGTGTGAAGCTGCAGGGATAAGGAACAGTACCTCTAAATGAGGCCATGGTTCTCAGCAGGAAACCAGTGAACTGTCCACTCTGAGCAGGGGATGAGTTCAAGTATCTCAGGGTTCTTGTTCTCGAGTGAGGGAACTATGGACAGAGAGATTGTTCTACCCTCACCTATTATCATGAAGGATGGGTTATGACTGAAAGAACGAGATCGTGGCTACGAGTGTCTGAAATTGGTTTCATCAGGAAGATGGCTGGCGTCTCCCTTAGGGTTAAGGTGAGAAGTTAAGTCATCTGTGAGGTCAGAGTAGAGCTGCTGCTCCTTTGCATTGAAAGGAGCTGGTAGAGGGGGTTTGAGCATGTGGTCGTCTCCCGAGGGAGATGTTCCAGACTCATCCAGCTGGGAAGATGTTCCAAGGCAGACCTTGACCCAGGTGAAGAGATAATGTCTCTGCACTGGCCTTGGAACACCTCAGGATCCACCAGTCAGAGCTGTGGTCAGGGAAAGGGAAGTCTGGGGCCCCTTGCTGAAACTGCTGCCTCCGTGACCTGACTCCAGAAAAGTGGCTGATGATGGGTGGATGGTTTCCAAAAATGTTTAAACTCAGAGAAATTAGCTTTTCACTACTTCTAAGATGACACCAGTCAGAAAGAGAGAAACAAAGCTAGGAAATGGGACTTAAACACATTACCGCATCTGATTGACGACTAAGTAAACAAATCACATGATCCGACAATACATCACATTGTCATCAGACCACGTCTTTTATTTTCACTTTCAATAAAGAGGCCTCTGGTGGCAGAAATAACATATTGGGAGTTTAAAAAAGCAAAATTTTTGACTTTTTAAAGGACTCCAAAAAAAGTACAATTGCATAAAATCCTTTTTTTAATGCAATGATTCTGTTCCAGCAATGAGAGTAAATGTAATCCCCCCCCCCAGTATCACTGAGGTCACATTCATCATGTGGTGCTCTCTGGTCCAATGAGAAGAGACATTATTACCTGGTCAACCCAGGATTGTAAGAGATTGAGCTGTGCTGTAATGTGACACTGTATTGAGTTTGACCCACACAGGTCACACCAACCCTTCTCTCTCAATCAGCCTCACCAGGCAGTAAAAAAAGCCAGATCACGCCGATCAATGACCCTCATATACATACGTTTGCATACAAACCTAATGGATCCTTACCATGATCAGACCTGACCAGCACATGGACTTTGGCTGTATATCAAGCACTTATTTTGTCACAGACAGAGGCAGCAGATTACATGTAATAGTACCTCATAAAGGCACTTTTTTCAGTCTTCAAAGTATAAATCTCAAAGTCTAATAAAAGCTGCTGTTTCCCTTCAATAAAGCTAAATGGACATTGAAGTGTATTGTTAAAGTTTTAAGCGACGCATTGCTTCTTCCACAGAAAACACTGAAACCTTGGCCTTCATGTGACAAAGAATAACTAAAATGATGTAGTAAGCACAAAGGTAGACAAACAAAAAACCAAGAAGTTCATCCACTTAATGGTAAGTACAGCTCCTGAGGTCTCATGGGCATGTTGACTCACTCAGGCATCCGGCTCCATGTGTTTATTCAACTTTGTAAGGCCAGGTCAGAGGTCATCTATCGGCCATCAACGATAGAGATTCTCCAGAGGGTAAAAAATTATTATGTATAAATTTCATTGTGCAGCATCTGATGGACTTAAAAATAAGAAAATGTTGAATATGCAGAATTTTCAGGGTTTCATACAATCGACAGGTTTCAAACTTGTGATATTTAAGGGGAAAGAGCATACAGACTCATACAGTATAAAATCATCTTGTCATTTATTGGATTTTTTTAAAGAGCGAGTATTTCTAATAATACTTACATATTCAGCAACATTGGCATATGAATTGTCTTGCAAAAATTATGAGATAAAAAAGGTGTGAAGGGAGGGAGAGCTTTCCAAAGCTGTTCAGCTGTTCAACAAACAAATCTGATGCAGCATTTTGGTAAGTTAAACGGTATGCTATAACAGAAGAATTTATTTCAGATTTCCATCCATCCATCAGCTAGTTGTGTTTTATTGTTTACTTACTGTAACCCTTAAAATATTCTCCAACTTGTGTCTCCATGTACAGTGGGCTTCACTGCTCCTGCAAAGATGGAATGTTTTCTGTGATTGTTTTCACACACATCCAGGATTTTATCAGTACTTTTCGGCCTGTCTGCCTTCTCTATATTTCTCACTATCCCTCTGTCTTTCTCTGATGTTATAAAATCACTGTTAGAAGAGACAGAAAGCCAGAAAGAAGATCTGGCCATGTAAACTCCTGCCAAGTATACTCCTCAGGGCAGGCTTAAACGGGTCTGTGGCAGTTCATTTTTATCAGTGGCTAAATTCAATAAAATGGCCCATATATGAAAGAGGGGATATAGCAGTGCTGTCTGACCAGAGGATTTATCACAGCTGAGAAACACGTTGTTGCTCTTATCTTTTCCACACTGCACTATTCTTTTACTGCTGATGTCGTACAGCTCTCCCACAGTGACAGGTTGGAAGATAGCCTGGCTGGAACACAGACTACTGACTGTATATACTGTATACAGACACTGACATCTGCAGAATAACTACCAGACTGGAGGTTTGCCACAACTTGTATTTATTCATTTATCATCCATTATTTTTCCTGTGAATGATCATTTAACATGCCTGTTTCTTTCTAAAATAAGCTTCATGCATTTAAGTTTATTGTTAACAAGCTTTTTCAAAGTTTTCAGGTGTATGATTTCATTTTCAAGGAAAAACAACATTACTGCAAAACAATGGATAATGCCCAACAAGGTGTCCACTACCAGATAGTGGACACCTTGTTCGCTTTGAGCATTATCCTCCTTATACCATGATCACGTGCCAAACAAAAAATAATGGAGACTTTTAGACTTTTTTAATGCATTTCGCAAGACAAAACTGAAATTTTAAATTGCTCATGATTTAGGTTCCCTAGTAACACTTGAGGATTTGACTAATACCTGAAACAATCATGGCCATCCCGTGAGGTTCTAATGCAATGGAAAGAATGATCATTCCTCCATTAGGATGAACCTGAGATACGACTTGGCAACTAGGTATTTCTAATCCACTCAGCTCATTAAACCATGTGGCTTATTTATGATCCAGAATGCTGAAGTTATGCTAGCAAGATTCAAAGTCAGGTAAGTGAGGTGCCTTGATTGTTTAATCTATTCAGAAGTGAAATGAAAAAACAACCATTTACTATTTTACAAGGGGTTGTGTGCTGGACTATTTATTGACTGGGACCACCTGCAGCTAGTCACATAAATTAGTAAAGCATACTTTCTAACCCCCCAAAATCAAGGGTATATCATTTTTTTCTCCCTGGTCAATCTGTCCAGGGTGTTCGTCCAATGTCAGCTGGGATCAGCTTCAGCCCCCTGCGAACCTGCAAAGGATAAGCCGTCACAGATAATGGATGGATGGACTCTCTGGTCAGGTTATTATTGGATGTTTTGTCCTGTATAAAAAATTCTGACTTTCCCCTCTGTAGATTACCTTTTTAAATTTCAGCTTTAAGCAAAGTTGTAAGTCACTGTTGTGGGCTGTGTGACAGTATTGCTAACACACATACACACACACACCAGTTGAGATGTTTACAGCTAACAATGTGGGGAGCCTCATTGGACACTGGGTGATTAAATGAACAGGTCAGGGCAACAGCGCATTCCCCTGTCACTCAACTGGTGGCAGATTAGTTGTTGAGTGGCAGCCATCAACTGCCATCTCTGCAGGTGTGTGCACATACATGCAAACACGAGCACACGCTCGCTGGTGTCAGGAGGCCTATCTCTTCTGACAGGTCTGGCTGTGGGTCCGGCTGTTCCAGTCCTGTCTCTCCATCCATCTGTCCTCAGGTCCTGTATCAACCACGCCACATACCAAATTCCGAATTCTGGTTGCCTGTATTGCTATTGGTGCCACGTACACACCATTTATTTTAATTATTTTTTTTTGGCCCAGACAGACAGTCAGGCAGTCAGGCAGTTAGACAGACAGTCAGATGGACAGACTGACTGACAGCTGGACAGATTTAGGTCCCCAAAGGGCAGATGCAGTCGATCTGATTAGGCGCTCTCATTGCCTCATGCAGCCAATTACACAGGCACTAACACTTGTTTCTCCATTGATATCATGACTGTAATTATACTGAGTTGGTTATTAAGCCTGATATGTCTGTAGAATCCCTATTTTTAGATCAATTCCATAGAAATTTTATTTCAGCATATTTGTTTCTATCTTTTAAGCCTACAAAACTGTTAAGCGTGTCATATTTAATAAACGTCTTATTTTATATCAATAGTTTTTGCAGAATAAGTTGCAAACATTTGTTAATAAATGTTTAAAGAGTGGCAACAGAACAACAGATGATTTACGTGAGAACGATTATTTAGTGTCTTTTATCCTTTTACTTTATTTTTTAAAATGTCAATGAAGAATTAGAACACATTAAGACATTTTGTAGATATGTAGAAAAAAATAATGCTTCAATAATGAACACATCATCTTATCAAGATCAGAGTTTGTAGTTTTTGATGGTATGTGTGTGCATGCATGGACACAGGATTACCCTAAATTCACCTGGCATCATTTAGCCCAGCAAATACATCACCTAATACAAGAAAGTGAAAAACAATCCACACCTCAGACTTGCAACAGCTTCACACACAGTCTCTATTTTGTGAACCCAAATTTTATTGTTAATAAAACATTTCAGGAAAAAAACTCAGGACCAAAATGGAAGCATGTGTAAAATCACCAGATATTAGTTCAGTGAGAGCTGCATCAGCCGTCAAACTGGGCTTTTTTCTTCTTTAAATCTTCCAGTAGGCAGCTGATCTGTGATCAGTTCTAGGAAGTTATATGAGATAGCAAGGTGGAGCACTCTTTAACCTGGAGGTGCATCTGGTTAATGTATGTTAATTGATATTTAACTCAGGTTAAGATTACGCCCTGTTAAAATAATTTATCTAATTGGCTAAAAAGTGAAAGTTTAAATGTGTCAGTGAGTTCAAAGGATTAATGCAGTCAGAGACGAGATGGATTATTCCACTGGATGTTTTTTTACAAAATTTATCGGCAGGTGAGCAAAATATACTTATTGCCTTGTTAGATATGTGTGTTTTTACTTATTATTTTAGTAAATAGCTGATAAAATTACAAAATTGTGCAACAAGTGGCAGTTTTTTAAAAAACATTTGTACATTTTTGTCCATTATATAAATGTCATTTTCAGGAAAAAAAAACAAAAACAAAATACCTACTGTCATTTTCTGTGTGTGTGTCTGTGTGTCTGTGTGTAAGTGTGTGTATCTATATACTTAAAGATATAGATATAAAATTTCCTAATTATGAGTGAGGTGGAGTATCGGTCATGGTTGTTGTCATCTGTCTGGGTCAAACATTGAGGCTTTTTCTGTGCAACACTATTTTTCTGATATTATACATATATAAAGATAAAAAGGCCTACTTAAAAAAAAAAAAAAGTTAAAAAAAGAAAAAAAGAAAAACACACTCTTTTGCAAAAGTTCCCGTCTCTCTGTGGTTGCATTCCCATGGTAGTTTGAACAAACCCCTTAGGCAAAGCTTTATCCCCCAGCTAACATGCTGGAAAGCCTCTGAGTACCCCAATGATCAAAGTCGCTCATTTGTTTGAACACACTGAGACACAGTCATTAGAAATGCATATTACACGACAGCTATTGCATATTAACACAGTCAGGCAGCCAATTAATCATTAGCTCATCAATATCTCATTTGCATGAAATTATTCTCTTTTAAGAGCCTGTGTCTGAGGTGACGGGGTGAGCTCATCGATAATGCTAATGTCCCTGTGGGCCTGGGAGAGGAAGGGGAGCGAGGGAGAGACGGGGGAGAAATGGAGGGGGGGGGCCTCATTCAAGTGTTCAACTTCCACTTTAAATACCATACGGAGAGAATTAGCATTGACTAGATAAGTTTTATATCAGTGAGCGTAGAGAGTTTCTGCAAAAATTCTTCACTGCAATGAACACATGAGAGTCAGACACGTTTGACCCATTTACATGTAAACATGCATGCACACAGATACGTACACTTATGCTACTGGCAAGGCCAGAGTGAGTTGAGTGTCTCAAGGTCGCCTAAGGCTCAGGGCTCTTATAGATTGCAGCTACGGTGTGTGTGTGTGTGTGCCCTGGCCACACCTCAGTGTGTGTCAGCGTGCGTGTTGCAGGGCTGGAAATGGCAGCAAAGGGAGTGATTCTGTCACCCTTCCCTAAAGAGGAAGGTGAGATGTGCCATGCTTGTTATCCATCAAGACATTGATTACTCGGATGGGATATAGGAAGAGGAAGAAAGGTTGAAACGCAACAAGAAAAGACATCGGAATCACTTATGAGCCAGTTTGTATAACAGTGAAGGAGGCAGTGCTGCACATGAACATCTTTATCATGCAGTCAGCCCTTGTAGCTTTGTGTCAAATTTAATTTAAAGTACTTTGTTGTCCATGTTTACCAGGGATTGTATCATCGAATAATTAAGCATAAAAGTTTATTCTTGTCCATGGAAAAAGTGGTTTGAGAAAAAAAAATCTTACAGGAACTTACTTGCTATCTGCTGGTAAAGACTATCTGTGCGGCCCTAAAGTTGGGATTGTTCAGTCAAATT
>JAQFJA010000023.1:12325219-12337934 GCA_029874485.1 Naso brachycentron
AACGCGCTCATGTGTAAATGAGGAAAGCCTGAGTTGATTTACCGAGTTGATAACCAGCTTGGTGTGAGCACTTAGCTGGATCACTAGTGTGTGTTTTAGTGAAGCCGGGTAACACAAAGGGATCCAGGACATGCTGAACTCGCTTTGTAGTACAGGGCCCAGAAGGCTGGGATTTTGTTGTTGTTGTTGTTGTTGTTTGTTTTATATAATACGCTCTACTTGCACATAGAGGCAATGATTGAATGAAGTCTTATTTCTTGTGAATTATTAACAAGGTGCCGAACGTGGTTTTCGATTTGGGTGGGTTGAATGAAAGTTGGCTGATGTCAGGTTAGTCGCCGCCATGTAGGCATTACATCAGCTAGCTAATGCTAGCATTGGTAACATAAGAGAAATGTTAGAGGCCATCCAGTCAGGACAGCCCCATTGCCCAAGGTGGGCGTTGCTGAACTTCATCATTGACGTTTTCTACCTGTTTCAATAATGAAAGGATCTTTTACTTTTTAAGTGTTCTAAAAACTGAAAAGGCGTTTTGCTGCTTTTTTGTGTTGATTCTTTACCATAGGTTTAACATCACTGGTGAAATAAGATCATTTCTTTCACTGTGACAATTAAATGCATCTTTTAAGGTGGAATGTTGTTTTTGCATGTTGTTTAATGCATGAATTAATGCTGTGAAGTAATCAGTACACCTTATGTGTTAATATGACAACTTGAAGAGGATTCAAGAGGATTTATTTGTGATATATGTATCGTACACGTACAGTAGTGAAATGTCTGAACTTAAACCATAATTAATTTTCTTTTACCTTTCCTGGTACCTCACTTTAGTAATGATTGGATCTTCAAACACTTGATAAAATGCAAATTAATCTATGCTGGTTCATGCGGTTGAAATTTTTTCACCTAGGGAAAAAAAGTGGTGGAGTGCTGTTCCAGTACGCTCCAGCAGCACCACCCGTGTGCCTTTTGTAGAGTGAGCCTCACAAAGGTTAATAAAAAATGGATTTATGCATTAAGAAAGTCAGGATGAGACCCCACTGCACTGTAGCATTATTTAATGCCAGCCTGGCCCTTTGTACAACAAAAATGTGATCAGCATCAGAACCAAAGCAACAAATAAGCCCACCAAGTTTCCACCAAGCATTCAGATTCAGTTCAGTTCATTGTGATACAAAATTGTGGATGTAACCAATAGAACTACTCCAGCTCCTCCGTCTTCATTTGTTTCCCCCTCTGTTGAGGTACCAAGCACACTGACCTGATACAGAATGAAAGCTAGAACACTGCACTCCATCGACAGGTCACAGGGAGTCACAGCAACTGGAGCTGTCACATCATATAATGCGCTCTGATATAGGATTTCCCAACTGTCCTGTGTTCTTCCTGGCCAATTCTTTTGTCTTGCTGCTTGCAGGCTTTTCTCAAACAAAGCTCATCTTGTTATTTAAGCGACCAAATACAGTGAAAAAAAGAACATGAAATGTGAGGTAGCGAGGTTATGGTTGGGAAAGAGAAGAGAAGTGATGGTGGATCCAAGCGGAGCAGAGGAAAAGCTTAGCAGTAAGTTCTCAATCTGGCGTTAAATGTACAGTATAGGTTCTAGTGTGTCAGGGGAAAAATGCTGCAGTTTCTAAAGACCAAGAAGTCTTTTTTTGTTTGTTTTTTCAGCTGCTTGAAAAGTAAAGTAGTTAAGCTTTGATGCCCTGGTAACAACCTTGCCTATACTTAAAAGTTGTTGCTGTTGGTGGTTGTAACAAAAAAGATTCATTTTTACGTCACATATGGTTCCAAGGGTTCTATACTTAAAGTGTAAGACGGAAATGTGTCTTTAAACCCGCGCTGATCAGATCAGCATTAAGAGAACTGACTCAGCAGCATCACTACACATTAAAAACATCATTTGAGATCCTTGCCACTGACCAAATCTCCTTTTTTTTTCTAGGAGGCCTGCTTATCTGTCTGCCTCGGGAGCAGGCCGCCCGCTTCTGCGCTGAGATCAAATCCCCAAAATACGGCGAGGGCCACCAAGCGTGGATCATTGGGATTGTAGAGAAAGGAAATCGTACTGCTCGCATCATTGATAAACCACGGATCATAGAGGTGGCACCACAAGCAGCCACGCAGAATGTCAACCCAACTCCTGGTGCAACTTCTTAATCCTCCTTTGCTGCATCATAGACCGGAACCCAAGAGCTCTGCTGAGTGATTTTAGACACATAAACTACAAAACCATCCTAGAGTGTTGAAATATATACACAAAATAGTACGTACACACAAAAGACTGGGTTGGCGTGTATCTACATGAGAAACAGCCCCACACAGTGGCCTGAGGGGCATGTCATCACCCAGTGGACTCAACCTGCAGTATCCCCACAAAGAAATGGTTAAAGACATAGAGCATACTTAAAAACCATCTGCTTTTTGTGTCTGTCATATTCAATTCTGTTAAACGTGCATGACTGACAGGCAGCTTCTGATAAGAGTGGTGATGATGAGGATGATGATCCGATACTGTTGATTCATTTTGAATCTTAGGAAGTCTGGTGTCTGTTGCCTCTTTGGGTCTTTTAAAATTGCTCTCATTAAGCAAGTGGACCGTGCGATGGTGTTTTCTGTGTGTTCATTCACTTTGTACAGTTATAAAGTCTAGTTTTAGGTCATTGCTGTAACTGATGCCTTGAAAGAGAGACATGACAAGAATGGTTTGTTTTATATTGCTTTGATTTTTTTGTATGGTCCCCACCTAAAACTAATAAATACTAAAATAGAAGATGTTCTTTTTTTGCCCACAATCAAGGAGCTGCACACATGATTGAACCAATCAAAAACTGAAACTGCGACTTAATTTTTTACATTACCAATTGATGTCACTCCATCATGCATTGTTCTAAAATTCAGATAAGAGGAAATCATTGTAACTCTCGAGATATGAACCGTTTTTGCATTCCCAACGTCTCCTAATGTTTATAGAGTTTGTATCATTTGGTCACTACTGTTTATCTATAAAAGCAGTCTGGCTTGTTAACAACAGTCACTCTTGTCAGTGAGCTTGTTGCCTGTTGCCTTTGTTGAAGATCTGGTGCATTTACATGTTCTCCCAAAGTTGCCAGAAGATGTGCTGAGAGCAGCCGGACTTACTGTTGTGAAGTTTTCAGCTGCTCGAAGTCCAGATCATTTTTGTTTATCCCCATCGCTGGAATGAATCTGGAAAGCCTCTGTAAATGTTCATTTGGATCATAGAAACGAGACCTCCTCCCCCACTTAAAATAAACTTCTCTTAGATTGTTTTTTCTGTGTCAGTTTTTAATGTGTTTAAAGAATATATACAGCTGCTATGAAGTCACCAGTAAGATGAATGAAAGGTGTAATACAGAGCATTTTAGCACCAATTACAGAAAAGTTACTGTATAGACGTAAAACTAGTATGTGTTATATGTACATCAATGTTTAGTTAAAGTGCTATGGAAGTACAAGAGTGTTTGACAGTTAAATGAATGTTGACCTAAGTTATGAAACTGTTATCTTACTGGGAGTTGAACCTGCACTGCCTGGGTGAAAACCAGGAGCCCTGACTGCTGCACCATATGAGATCTGTATATTTTTAACTCTGCACTTTATATTGTGACCCATCAATTTGGATTAATTGCACAAAAGCTGCGGATGGCGAGCTACGTGCAATAGCTTTTAAAATGATCTCACATTTTAATCAAAAATAGCAAACACCGTAACAAAGAATTAATATTTTTAAAATTAGTACTGAAATCTTGTATTAGTATTTAAAAGTTTCATACAAAGATTATATTTAGATTTATTACAATACCTTACTTTTATATACAGTTTATTATGTCAAAAACTGACCATAAGTTTCAGTAATGGGGGAAACAACCATTACACTAAATCTCCCATTATTGAAGATAACATCCTTCCCTCAGCACCATAAGCAAAACAACTCTGAAAAGAATGAGAAAAATAAATTAAAGGAATAACAACTATTCCTTTTGTGTGACAGAGTGGAATGACCATCTCCTATGATGTGACTCACCAGAAAAGCAAAAAGATCAGAAGTGCAACCTGTCACCAGAACGCTGCATGGTTTTGTATAAATAAATCATGATAGAGACTCAATGTAGCTTGTATGTGAGCTAAGTGCAGCCTATAATCCCACAGTGTCTGTTAAATGTGCTTTTTCCCATTTGCATTCTCCATCATCTTCTTGTCATTTTCAAGCTTGAAAAGTGCCTGGATATCATGCATGGCCTTCCAAATGTGCTGACCAAACCGGTATGAGTCCTGCAGGTCACACAGGCAGGCAGAAACAGAGAGAGAGAGTGTGTTGAGAGTTAGAAGCTAGCAGAAATAATATACAGATGGATAGTATAGTATGCACTGCTCTCATTTTGTGCTCTTACTGTGACAGGGCAGGAGAACTTGCTGGAGATGTGGAATGTGATCAGGTTTTCCCCAACAATTATATAAGACACACCATAACCATCATCAGCCACCTGGGGGGGGATGATATTGTCATTACCATTATTATTGCACAAAATCTTGATCAGGACAAAAAGGGTCAATAGCTGAGACTGTGGAACATGTGCATATCTCACAACTCACTGGGCCAAATCCACCACCTGCACCAACATATTTGGGAAACTTGTTGATGTCAACTAAATTTAGCTGTTGCTGTGGAGTCTGGCTGGTAGATAACTTCCAGGGCTCTGAAAGCACCTAGAAACAGTTTGGAAAAGACATATAACAGAGGAGAAAGGTTGAGATTTGTAGGTTAAGAGGAAAACAATAAACCGACGGGGAAAAATGATAGATAATTATAGTTCCAACCTTCTTTAGAAATGGCGAGTCAACACCAAAGTATTTGGACATAATGTAGAGACAGAAGAGGTGACGGTCGATCCCGGAGCCAGTCATGGCCAAACGATACATGTTTTGATGCTTATCTGCTGCCCTCCGAAATAGGACAAGTCTCTGGGCACTCTGATCGAAAAACAAAACCAAAGAGAATCAGCATCCAGTTATGTCCTACATTGACATAAAATCAAAATGACCTGTTAACACAAGTGTCATTTCAGCTGTGCCAGCATGGAGGTCAGAGTCCAGGGCACTGACATGCAAAGATTTGTTGCCTTTAGGTCTTGGTGACCAAGTCCTAAGTAGCACAATGTGACCTCTTATAGTGTGCCCTCTCAAATGTGTCAATACAGCACGTTTGCAGGCTATATACACACAACATCCACTAATTCTAAGTTTTGTAAGCCTGATAACACACATGCTTTTAACACCAGACGTGTCCAAAGTCTAATTATTCTGCAAAAAATATCATTCACTCCAAGGTGAATGATATTAAAGGGTTTTGATGTCATTAATCCTGCAGGACATTACCCTGACCCGGTGAAAGCATTACACTATTAATGCATATTAGGCAATCAGTCATTGTTCAAACCCACAGAACTTTATTGAAGAGCTCTGTGGTTTCATGCTGTCTTTTCCTGATTTTATTTAAGTGTCTGTGTGTTTTTTATGCGTCCCGCTTACAGTTGCACCTGCGTCCTCCATGGCTCTGACAAATGCTACAGCCTCAGAGGTGCAGGAGCGTACAGTCTCTGTCCGACCGTCTCTAAACATGCGAGTCATTGAGGACTCGTACGTCAGACAGAACACTCCCTGGTCCTATAGGGCAGAAGGAATGAAGCCATTTAGGGACGGTGGATGAAACAATTAAACATTCAAAATGCGCCAGTGAGCAATAATGTCAGTATTGTCATTCCAGACAGACAGGATGATGCAGCCCTACCCTGTACTGTGCCAGCTGCAGGGCCAACTGAATGAAGGCATCAGGGCTGGTCCTGCACTTCTTTATCAGTCCTTTGCCAAAGTCAGTAAACAGGCAGCCATGGAAGTCAACATCATCAGCTATATGCTTGGCTGATAGGTATGAAGTCTCAATAGTGTCTTGGCACTAAGAGAGGGAAAACAACAACATCCTGATAAATTTTGTTAGGGGAAAACAGCTCAAATACCATTGGAAGCTCTTGTGTACCTCCTTTGGAATCTGCCACTGTAGTCGTGTGGGATAAGGCAAACCTTTGTTCATATCCCCTTTACAGTGTCCCTCCTCCGTATAGCCAAGATGGAAGCAGTCCGTTGCAAGAACGTACTACACAGGCAAAACAATGACAGCTAAAGACATCTGCAAGCCTTCAGTCATTGTTTTCAAATATAGTATCAGCACACATTTCATACCTCCCACATATGTCCTACAATTGGTGCATCAGCCCAAGAATGCTCAGCGTTTATACCCATTTTTCCATTCGGATAGGAAATCAAGGTGAAAGATTTATCAAACCACCTGTGAAAATAGAAAGAAATTTATTTTTTAGGGAAACAAACCACTAAATGTCTAACAAGCTCGTAGCAAAGATGTTCCCTTGACTTCTCTGCCCACCTGTCATAACATTTTCCATGGAGGAGGGATTTGGCATAACTGTCAAGTGAACCGGTCTTTGCGGGGTCATAATCCTGTGGCTCGTCATCCAACGTCAAGAAGAAGGCAGCTGACTCAATGGCATCCAGGGACATTTTGTTTACTCCATGGCTGAAATATTTAATTCGAGCCTGAGCCCATGGAACTCTAGAAGGGTGGATGACAGAGAGAGACGATTTTCCATCTTCTTTTTCTTCTTTTATGTGCGTGTATGTTCTGTGCCTGTCTGCTTGCATACCTGTTTCCTGCAGTCAGGGCAGCTAATTTGAGTTCCCCTGGCTGGGGTTCTGATTTATCATTGAGGATCCTTTGAAACTGCATCTCAAGCTCACTGGGTAAGAGGTGGCGCCCCCCAGTGTACAGCCACACTTGAAAGAATCGACCCTTGTGGTAGACAAGCAGGTGCTTACGGTCAGTCAGGTGCTGCACTATATCTGCAGGAAAGGGTCAGGAAAAAAAAGGATGGGTAGGTTTATGTGTGGAGAAGGGACACAATTAGAGAAAAGCTGGAGAAAACTGATCTTAAGAGTAACTTTTAAATATTATAAGAGGTATGATCACTTGGTAGCAGGCGACTATTATGTGACATCAGATGAATAAATATGCCCTTTAACAAAAGGCAACTCTGCCGATTTTAAACCTTATCTCTATCTCTCCGATTTAGGGATATAATGTGAAACCCAATAACATTTGTTTTTTCAATGTTCTCTGTGTCTCTAGGATGCAGCTTCAAAATCTCTTATTCTTCCTGAAACCAGTCATTAGTGACGTCATAGCAGGTATTCATCTTTAAACGGAGTTGATTTCTCATTAAACTGCAGCCTACAGATATCGTTCCAAGTATATTTGTCCGATTCTGGTCAAAATATCTCATTAAATATTATAAGAATCAAAAGCATAACAAGCAATATTACAGATATATTTGGGTACTTGTAGTCCAATATAACTAATATCCAACATCCAATATTGAGAAATCTTAAGCGAATTGTTAATTTTTATGAATTTTTTTTATTCATTACAAGTAAAATACCCTGTATTTATTTCTTTATTAACTTATTTTCAGAGTGACGTTTTTCTAGTGCAGACTTCAGCAGCTGCTTACCTGTTTCAATCCCAGGGATGCGGGTGGTGTTAAACATCCTTTCCATCTGACTGGAACACATAGGGACGGTCCCCAAAGCTCTCAGCTGAGACAAATAAAGATTATTAAATCATCTTAAAGTTCAACCTCATTGGGAAAGAAAATGAGCAAATTCACATAAGCAGAAAGGTTAAATGTTTGTTTTCGGGTTAAAGAGAAGATAGAGGTATGGCATATAAGAGGAGCAGAATAGTGTGTGTTAGTTGGTTTTACAGGTGGTGGGCCACAACTTAATTGGATGTTTAGGATTTGAGAAAAGTTATTATCATGCAGAGAATTACCGGAGCATGTTCACCACGTTCCAGTTTGCGTCTGTACTGTAGCATCGCATGGACTACATTACCAGCCCGAGCAGCCTGTCGGTGTGTCGGAGTAACGTACAAGAGGTCCTTCACATAAATACATTCAGCACACAGACAGAGCAGACACAGAGTCAACACAAAGAAAAAAGAATCATTCCAAATGGTATTTAGCTTGAGAATTAATCTTTGGCTTTCAACTTGTCAAAAATATTTTTTTATATCCTCTTTTCCCCTTTAATTGTATAATTTACTGCTATAATTAAAGGTCCTATAGACAACTTTAAACCATCGCAACAGAGACTCTTGATCACCAAAGAGACAGAGATTTCACAGGGTACCAGTGTCGTTCAACTATGGGCTTTCAAGCCTTTGGCCATCCAAGACAGAGGTATCAAATATTCATTTTGGACCCAACAAATGCTTAATACCTTAATACCGCACCTTTCTGAAAACTCTGTGGATATTCTAATTTTTAAGAAATGTTCATCTACACTGAAATGTTACCAATATATCCTTTAAAAAAATTAATGCACTTAACTGGTATAAACAGCTGACGTGGTGACAGGTTATCTTACCATTATATAGAAGTTACTGTTCACCATGATAGGACCCCTTCCCCTGAGGTAGATGTACTCCTCCCACCAGTCGCTTACCTGGAAAAGAGATCACAGTGTTAATGCAGAAAATTACGAGTCACTTGGGCTGTTAGTTGTATCAGTTGTAAACACTACTCACATAATTTGTTGCCCACCAGGATTTTAGGATGAGGTATCTCTGCAGTTGAGCTGCTTTGGAATCTTTAAATTCATTGGCCAAAATCTCCATTTGGTTGTATTGTTCATTGTCCAGCAGAGGACGCACTGACTCAAGGTACTGTGGGAAAAAAAGCACAGTAAGTGTGGTCAGGGCAATGAAAACCTGTAAGATATCTTGCACATGCATAGCTAACGGGACATGACTACACACCACTGCAGTTTTCCCAGGGTGCAGGAAGGCAGCCGGAACAGTAGGTGGTGGAAGATTCCAACTTTGTATGATCTAACAAGCTACATTCCTTACACTGTTGTAAAAGACTTCATTGTGCAGTTAATGTGCTACACAAATGTTTAAATGTCGGTGAAAAGGTTGGTATATTAGTTTTGAAAGATCCACACTTGAAGTCTCTGCAGCTGGTGATTAAACTAGACCAGAACATCATTGATACCCATTTACTGAGCATCAGTGATATTGATTAGGTGAGGTGCCTGTGCAGAACTCAAGGGATGACTACCTTCTACCAGTCTGGAGTGTTAAAATCAAATCACATCTTGATATGTTTAATGGACTTCAAACAATGGGCGAACTGATGTGCGGTGTGTTTTAATACCTAAACCTGGTTAATTAGATGCATTTTAATGTGTTTCCACGTCATTCGAGAAGCTTTAAGTCCACATTCGCTTGTGCGTTTATGGTCATGTATGGTCAATAATTACACACCCTGTGAATTGTATCCTCCACACTGGGCACAGGGAGCCGGGGTAAGGAGGCCTGGAAACTATAGAGCAGCGGTCTGCGGCCAGAGAACATCTTCACCAGGCTCTGGGAACAACAAATGATATGAAACCATGCTCTTTGCACACAAAAATTAAATAGACACCGTTGTATTGCCCAGATAATTTAATGACACACATGGTCTGACAGTTTTCTGGGGAAGACAGAAGGATAAACTTACCAGCCACACTTTGGTCGATGTGCTCATTTTGCCATGGGACTCAAAAATCCATCCATGGTAGGACAGAAGAGCTTTGAGAGTGTATCTCAACAGGTAGATGAGGAACAGCCACAGTCCAGTGGCAAACAGGATGGCACTCAGCACGGCTCGGGTCTGCACTGACATATAGTCTCTGCTCAGAAAAGGCACAACACTGCCTTTGTCAAGAACAGGGCAAATATGAAATCAGAAAACTGCTAAATATCTTTTATTTAAAGAGTTGAATTAGTGCGTAGCTCATCTTGGTGTAAGATGAGATTTGTTTTTGTTAAGTTTTTTTTTTAATTTTGAGGATAACCTTATTTTTTCCCTAGTTTATTTAGATATTTGCATATTTTCATAAATAGTAATTTCATACATTATATTGTATGCTCTCCTTTAAGTTAAATCAGGAACCACATAATGTGGTGCACCTCCCCTTTAAGGTTGGAATGGTTTAGATGGCGAAATGATATGAGACAGTGTGAAGTCACGTATCACCTTGCTGAATGTTCAATAATTGTTGTCGTACTGAGAAGAAGCGGGCATTAAAAAGTGATGGACTTACTGAGAAAACACTGTCCCCATGCTTTCCTTACTCACAACCCTAAAGTAATGTAAGTTACAAGTGAAGGCAAGAAGAGGGCAGCCTTACATTAGCAAACTTGAACTACCTGAACCACAACAAGGCAAGAGAAAAAACTGACGGCAGCAGATTTCTGACCTGTATGGCAGGTTGTCCTTGATGGCGTCAATCATTCCCAGAGAGGGATCTATGCGAATGTACAAAGAACTCATCATGGCAATCACAACTATTAGCCAACTGGACGGACTGGCAGGATAGACTCCAGCCAATACGCCATTCTGTGAGTGAAAAGCCACAAGATTCAAAGATTCAGTTTTAACACAAGGTCAGCCTTCATCATCTATGTTTTGTTCAGATGATGTAAAAAAAATACAGGTATTAAGAGCAATTTTATAGATCCTGATCTGATGATTATTAGAAAGCTTGCTTGTAATTGCAGCGAGACTCCACATTTTTAAACCTGATAACCAAATAACTTTTGGAGTGTTGATCACTGTACCTTGAACTGGATGGCTCGTTTCTTCCATGCTGTCACTCCTGACAGGTAGATGTTTCTGATGACCTCTTGACTCAGTTTAAGGTCGACTCCATCTGGGCGCACGGTGAACTGGAATCCCACCGCTTGATGCGCCTCAGCCATCTCTCAGTAATGCTAACATGGAGGTTGAAAGGAAGGTTTTTAAGTCATCAGGATTTTGACTGGAAATAGCAATTACAATAGTAACATCAAAAATAAACATCATTTTAAGGTCTTTTGTGCTTTTATATAATAATTTTCTTGCTCTTGAGTCAGCTTTGGATGCTAGTTCTTTCAATATTGCCATGTTTATGTTGTGCTATCTGTTCACCACCAAATTTCCACTGAGACAGTCACAGTTTAATTATTATTTATTTAATTACTATTACTAATTATGTCAGTAAGTAAGAGTGAACTGAAGTCTATTCTTTCTTTCTTTCTTTTGTTCTTTTTATAAAAGTAACAAAAAAATTGCTAGACTTTCCTGTTCCTGAGTTACTGTTTGCTGGTAATGTTATAGAGAAGGCCCCTGATATGGGATTTACAGATGTCAGCATTAAAAAAATAACAATATATGCAAAGTTAGAAAGGTTCAGCTACTGTCATTTTAAATACAATTTACATTTGTGAAATTCTTCACAAAATATTTTGGAGTTCGCAAACCACTCCATGAATGGGCAGGGTGACAGTTCTAGTGTTGCTTTTTCCATGTCATATGACTGAACAGCCACCAAGTGGGACAAAGTTCAGCAGGACAGATATAGCAGTGCGCCGGCTGAGCATGTGCGCAGACGTCAGATGGGCATGACAATATAAACACAGAGTACAACTAACAAATGAACACAAAATCCTTTGGTATTACAGAGCACTGAGAGAATCTAGGAGACAACATGAAGGTCACAATTCATTTTTGCTGCATACATCAAAGTTATTAGCTTTTGATTGTATCATTGAACTTCCCTAACATTATTATTATTATTATTTTCACCTGACTTTTTGCATGCATGACTTTTCACAATGAAAAACAATACATCAAGAGATTTGAATAATTTAGCACTTCCAACCTGTCTTGTTACTGTACATTCTTCTCTAAATAAAACATGGAGTTTGCTCTGTAACTATTCACCTCTGCAGCTAACACTGAATTAGAATTAGAAATAAACACAGGCCCATACTTTACCCTCTGTCAGACCAGAACCACTAAAATCCACTCAGGTACAGACAAGCTGTGGCTGGTTTGTGTCACTGAGGCAGTGAAATTCCCCTGTGCTCCGGCTTGTATGCTCTGTCTGACTCCAGTGCCCTTGACGTGGCTTTCCTCAGGTAGTGAGATCTGAGCTGCCGTCTCTGCTTTCTAACCCTCCCTCTCTTCCCCCTTCCCTAACTCCACTCTCTCTCTCCCCCTCACTCACCCATGACGTCCTTCTTTTTGTAACAAGACACCAAATATACAGTAGAGCTTAACCTCACGTGTTTGGGGGCTCTGCTGTGTAGTTGAATCTGCTGCAGTGCTGTGTTTGGGTGTAACTGAGTGCAATGTGACATTTTCCTTTTAGTGACTGAAAGGGCAATCAGTATAATAGAGTGATAGGAATAACAGTATACAGCTCTCAGGTTATTATCAGCATGAAGCATAATGACTTTCAATGGGACCTCACGGTGTGTTATATTGTCTTAATTATGTGACATTTTTGTTCGCTCAGCGGTCACGTCATTGCAACATTCAAATGGAACAAAAAAGTGCATAAGAAAGGAAATGTCTTTAATGCAAACCATAAACAAGAACATAAACATTGAGGGGCGTCTTACTCCAGTCAGTACATTTTAGAATATCCTATATTCTTTATCAACCAAGAAAAATCCTATTAGGATTTTGGGTTTCGCTTACAAGGTCAATAGAAACTATATGTATAGGAACACGTGCAGTACAAGGTCACTTTT
>JAQFJA010000023.1:12344015-12355355 GCA_029874485.1 Naso brachycentron
AGTGGGATGCTAAAGCATACCTACAAATCAAAGCACACACAAATGATGGTGACAAAACAAAACTTGTGCTACACTAGCATTATTTTTTTACATATTTACCGCTAGTGTAACTCGTTAGAACACCATGTGTTACCTGTTAGCTTCAAGTATCATGTCCTCCTCAATCTGTGTCTGGTCCGTCGTAATGTCAGAGTGTTTGCTCTGTGCTGCCAAATACGCTCTGATGAAAAGGAGCTGAAATAAAAAGCAAAGGGATTTGTGACATGTTAAACAAAAGGAGTAAAAGCTTCCTTATATCCTTATTGGTCTGTGCTCTTCATGTCCTTCTACACAATACCACAACAATGAAAAATCTACCTGAATTTTTAAAAATTGTTTTATTCCTTTTCATCTAACATTTCTGCTCTTTTACGTTTGGTTATTCTCACACGGTGGGTTGGGAAAAATGGATTCACATCAGAATCTTGATTCTTCATACATTTCAAAATCAATTCAAGTATCAAAAATGTTAACTTTTAACTTTTTAGATTAAATGGCTGCAGATAATTTATCTTTGGTGCCAGTTTGATATTTTTCATATGTATTTAATCGGACAAAAGAAACCAGTGAATGGATTACAGTACGCTAGAGTGGGAGATGTGAGATAAGACCACTTTTTGAAATTTGGATTTGTGTTGACAAACAACTGACATGAAACAAAAATTGGTTCTGAATTGAACCATCATCCAAAAAAATAAAGTGAGTTTAAAAAATAATAAATTAAATTAAATTAAATTACATTAAAAAAATATATATATAATATAAATTAAATTAAATTAAATTAAATTTTAAAAAAAATATGTATATATATATATATATATATATATCAAATTGACTTTTATAATTCTCAAAGATTCACAGAACTACTTAGAAGGTGACATAACCTGCTGTTTAAACGGTAAGTTAAAAAAAAAACGAGCAAAGAGCTCTGATGTCTAATGTTCAAATCCATTGCTAAAGAGCACTGCAAGAGAATCTATAGTTTAAACAATAGAGGATAAAAGAAGATTATTGAAAAACTGAAGGCAGAGTTTTCTAAGAGAAAATCAACAACTGAGCTGATTTGATTTTTTTAATAAGTGTGACAGTATTTGATATGGCCCCTTTCAAGCTTAAGAATGCCTGTACAACATTTACCACTAGATGTCACTGTGTAACCAGAACACTTGTAACATCCATTCCCAATAGAGATCACCTCAGATCTTCAGTTTAAACAACAGTAACACACTGTATGAGTAAACAAATATACAGTATCTGTCCGAGCTTCACAGGGAAAAGTGAGTAGAAATATACTGAATGAAATAAATATCTAGATTAATCACATGCCATTATGTCCCTTCTAGGCACCCTTATGCCTTGCCCGGGCTGTCTCTTGAACATTGCCTGTACGTGGCAGTTTTGTTCCATCCAACACGCGACTTCAGATTCTACAGGGTTCGTTTGAGAAGCTGAGCATCATGCCTCCGTAAACTTTTGTGTTTATTGTTCCTGCCTCATGCTGCAGTCTGACGGGCCTGACATGAATAGAATATTTGTGGCTGTGGTTTGGTTAAAAACTCACTCATCTTGATAATTATACAAAGAGTCATACGTCCAGTAAATAACAAGTATTAAGTGGATTCAATTGCAGTATGGTACATTATGAAGCTCTTGTGGGGGTAAAATATCCTGACCTGCTTCTGTCAGTGTGACTTTTGGTTCAGTATCACAGGTTGTAATGTTGATGCCATCAAGCGAAACACAATCTGCATGGGGTGTTTTATTCTGGAAATTGACTGGATTTCCCACCGTGCCTGTGTCTGACTTCCTTTACGACTTGATGTGCTCTGTGCAGCTTGACTGGACTTCCATCAAGACAGACTCAGTGCA
The DNA here is from genome assembly GCA_029874485.1 of Naso brachycentron. Taxonomy (NCBI): domain Eukaryota; kingdom Metazoa; phylum Chordata; class Actinopteri; order Acanthuriformes; family Acanthuridae; genus Naso; species Naso brachycentron. The sequence continues at coordinate 12,345,924 of JAQFJA010000023.1, forward strand.
TATTTTTACAAAAACAACAACAACAACAAACATTATTTGTGCATGAAGATGCTTCTGGAATCATAAAAGAAATTTATTCTTTGTGTTCATTTGATTCCAAGTCAAGACACTGGTAGTGAATTGCTTTCCACTGCTAAATTGTTGAACTGTGCAGTCGCTGTTGTATGTTTTTGCTTTTAGTGAGCACTTTTATATCTCTACAGTTCTTACATGTCTTGTGGATATATACAGTTGTGTGCTTTTGTGTTTTTAAATGTAATGACGACGTCCTTGTAAAACAGAGCTTGCTTTAAATGGCCTTCCCCATTTAAATAAAGTTACATTTAAAAAGAAAAGGATTACTTTAAAACTGCCCTAAAATGCAAAATAATGGAATTTTAAACATGCAAATTAAAAACTACTTAAATTTAGAGATTAATCATGGTTACGAAAATTAACCGTTTGCAAGCCCTAGTTCAAATAACTGATGCTGCATCGCATATTTTTACGAAGAAAAACAAATACAGTCTTTGTTTTGTTTTGTTTTGTTTGTATTTGTGCTTTAACTGAAAGTTTAGTGCAGGTTTTGTCATTCATCCAAAGGCTGATGTTTACAATTTGATGTTTTCTCTAACCTTAAGCCAACATGTAGAGTTAAACTTCATTGAGTTTAACTTTTTGGAATTCAGTTCAGGCGTTACATGCAGTGTGGGGATTGATAACATTTTCAAACTATTCTGTTTAAATTTGAGACTCGACGAAGAGCAGGTATTTGGTCAAAGAAAGGTAGACAGTGTTTATTCAGCTGGAATTGTTACCTGCTGCTCTCTGGTGGGAAAGTTCTCTGGTGTGGCTTTGAAGAATGGCCACTGGTCATAAGTGTAATCATACATCCACTCACAGAAATGGTTCCCAAAATCAAATCCCCTGTCCAAAAACAACATAACATTATCATTGAAACACAAAATGACTTAAAGGCTCATTTCTTAACAAAAGCTATCATAACTGATGATGTATGACTCATTTGATTCACTAAAAATAAACCGGTCTTTTTCCATCGAAACTATGGGAGTTCATACCTTACCTGTAATTGTAACCGCTGTACTCAAAGTCTATTAGCAAGAGTCTGTCGGTTGAGGTGTGGTCCCGGTCTTGAAGTATCAGAATGTTGCCTGCAACAGCAAAACAATAAGTGTTTTCCAAATCCTCATCCACCCTGATGAGTCACACTAATCAGCTGTGTGCTTCAGACTAGAACATGGCTTAGCTTTACAAAAGGCAAAGTGGTTTTCATAGTGACGTGTATGTGAACTATGCAAAGTAGTCACCACACAACAAGTGGTTTGGTGACTGGTCCATATCTACGTGAGCATGTAAAATATTTATATCTCCTCCTCTATGACTACGAGAGTGAACCTCTGAAGTCACATTTCTTTACACAATAATAAAAGCTCTTCTGCAAATACATTGATTATTTTTTTAACACTGTAGCGTCATGTGCTTCCAAATTTGTGGCAGCAGACCAGTTGTTTCCACGTCTGATCACCAAACACTGTCTGTAGAATCAGGGAGACACCTGCAGAAGGAGGAGGACTCATCTTCAATGATGACTATAATTCATGAATTTGGACGAATCTGTTACAACAAACAGTGGGAAGCAAGGCACAAGCGTGCAAAAGCCCATGACGAAGCTACATTTCTTGCTCAGTCATTAATACACCAATTCATTTATGTGAATTCTCCAAACAATGACTTGCTCTATTAAAAGTATGCTTTCACTTGGACGGTGCACAGACTTCGCACTGTTTTCTGCATACTAGAGAGAAATGCTTCCTTTTCTGTTTTACCTCAAGTGTCCAAAGCACAAATCTAGGTCCCTAAAGGAGTGGTTTTTCCAGTTAAATGTGAAGGAACTTGTTTAACTGTACAGAGCCCTGACTTCAGGGAACACCGACAGCGAGACCTGCCTCATCACCAAATATTTGTGGTGAACATTGCTAATGCTCTTGTGCCTAAGGGGAGCAAATCACCAGTGAAACGTTTGTGGAAAGTTTCCTTGTAGAGTGGAGACAGTGATAGCTTATGTGGAATGAAACAGGTAGAATTTTCAGGTGTCTACAACTTTTAGTATGCAAGTTCATCTTACAGGTGGTTGCCTGTTTGGTCAGAGTTCTACTCTGACGGCCATATCTACATCAAAGGCTCATTTTCACTCATGTAGTTAAGCATTTGAATGTGAACTGTCCCTATTTGATAACTACAACAGCCTCCCAATGACTTATGCAATAGATACTGCTATCTCTGCCAATGTGACAGTAAAGACAGAGGGTTGATCAATCAATCTAAATTAGAGTTGTAAGGGAGCAAAGGATGTTTTCTTTTTTGTTTTTTGTCGCTTTTTTTTTTTTTACCTTCCTGGACATCATTGTGGCAAAACACCACAGGCGATGGAGTCGCTGCCAACAACGCACTGTTGTGGAGACAAAAGCCAAAGAGAGTGGGTGATTAAAAAAAGAAAATGGAGAAGTGAAAGACGTATTTACTGTGATTATTTGTACTGGACAGCAGGTTTTTATGGAGGTATCATAGTGAAATAAACAGAAAAATTAAATCCATCTAACATAAACCCAGTCAGATTACCCAATATGTTTATAGTGTCTATAACAGAGAAAGCGTCAGAACTGCTGAATGAATAAGTAGAAGAAGTGGTAAATTTGGGAGTATAAAGCTAAAATCCAGAATATTTATAAGGGATAATTCCTGAAAAAGGAAAGAAAATTGCCAGATTTCACTTTGGAATGGCATAGAACAAGTAAAAGAACACAGGACCTAAAAGTCCTTTATCTGTGCAAGCAAAAGACTTGTTATCAGTTCAGATAAGTGTGAGGACCTCAGATGACTGCAGCAGAGGTTTTCCATGCCATGGCTGTTACATCTTTTGTCTGTTTCAGTGTGAGAGACTGGTGCATATCTACAAGATAGCAAATGTCCTCATAGATAAACACAGACAATAAACACTGGGCTGATTCTCTATTGGCTGCTGAGGTCAGACTGTCAGGAGGACTCAGCAGTGAAGCCATGGAGGCACTGGGACAAAGGTCGGCCATTGGACTGAAAACAAAAACCAGCTGTCATTAGGATTAAACTTTTGTGGGCAAGAAATCTTCAGCTCTATCCCTTTTAGCGTTGTTCATGTAACATACAATCTTTTCACGCCAATAAACAGAAAATTACCTAATTTTACTGCTACTGTTAGCAAAATTTTTGATAACTGAATATGGTTCAGTGGAGGTCCTGTCCTGTCTGATGAGAACAGAGTGTATTTGTCTCAATGTTTCCAAATGTGGATGTTTGAAATTGTATTCTTCGTGTAACTTAATAAAAAAACATTACCAGTCTCAACAGTTGGAGAGGTTGACGTTTTTTTTAGATTTCAGTCAAAGTCATTTACATGGAGACCACCATAAGTGAATCAAGCTTTAGGCTTTAATGACACTCCTTAAAATGTAGGATAAATATAAAATGAATGTGACTGATCACATGCTAAATGACAGGACACCAAATCTGCTGTCCCACATTAGCTTTCAGAATCAGCATATCGTCATTTGCTTTGAAGCCTTATTGGCAAACTAATGAGTATAAACACACCCACTTCATTGTGTCATCAGATTAGATATGTAAAACTTTGCCATTGCACAAAGTACAAGTACTGAGGCATCTAACCACAGGCTCAAAACATAGTAAAGTGCTGAGTGATGTACATATGTTTAATGGTAACATAAATAATAATAAATTGTAAGAAATTTTAAATTGGCAAAGTTTGTTATGATTATGATTTTTGTCATTTTCAATGGGCCCTATGTGCGAGTGGGGCCGGGTTTGCATGTAGACAGAGAGTGGAGGCGGGGTTGTACAGTGAGTGTGAAGGTGGACAGATGTAAACTGGCATGGCTGTATGAAGGAAATTGGTTATGTAATGCATCATTCACAGGTCGCGTTAACCGAATATTTACTGTCATTGACTCTTTTTTGTTAACAATGATGGAAAGTTATGAAGGCCGCCAGTCATTTTGACACATTGCAATTCACATCCCTGTCCAGTTGGTGATGGGTGTGTCAAATTAATTACCTACTGACTAGAAATGCCAGCGTCCAGTGTAGCAGCACAGCGCAGCTTCAGCTTCCCGAACAAAATTAAAACGGCAATGCGAAGTCCTCTGTTAGAGCGAAAAACGCGAAACCTGATGACAATCGCCTCTGCAGCGATCACACTCAATGCATTTGATTACACACAACTGAGCATACAGTTTAAATCAATATGAACCAGGAGGAAGGTTTGAGTTCAAGCTTTTCACAGCAGGTCAGTTCAGCTAAATTCAGTTAATTTTTTTTTTTCCAGGGGTTTGTTCACGATTTAAATGTAAATATCTAATTTTGTAAAACTGCATTGTTCATTTGCCTGTTTCTACAGAGTGGCACAATGTTTTCTGTGGCCTCTGCTGTCACTGTGTGGAGCAGTAAAAGCCCGAGAAAAACAGGGCAGTGCTGTATTTAACACAGTGCACAAAGTGTGTCTACATGAAAAGTGAGTGCACAGTCATTGTCAGCTGATCAACCTTTCTCTTCATGCCATGGCTTACATGCTTAATCTAAAGGTTGGTATGTTTATTTTATTAGAATTAAGATGAACGAATGAAAACTTTATTTCTCATCATTTTGAAAAAATAAAATTACAATGAGGAATAGTAACTGATTGTGGAGAAATTTTTTTCATCCCTGTCCATCAGAATGAAGGACAATCAGAAAGTGTAAAGCAACCTCTGGCATCATCAAACCATTTCCAGTCATTGTTGTTAATGAGAGTTGGTTCTCAATTGACTTATCTTGTTAAATAAAGTTATGATAAAATACATATCTATATCCATACTGTGTCCATAAACTGTATTTTTTCATCCAAAATATTGTTTGAAAATATGGACATATCTTAAAAGTCGATATACGGGCCCAGTCCTAATGAATACGCTAGGATATATACAGTATTGACAGTATTAACAGTTTGGCCAGTGCAACGTGAATATACTATGTTATATACAGTTGAGAATTCCTCTCCTGTGTTCTTCTTGTTCTCTGAGACATGCTGATTAATCAAATATCGTTAGGTTTTTGTTACTGGTCCTCAAAATGTATGTAGCTTTAAAGGTTAAACAGCCTCTCTGCCTTAAGTCAAGATGAAACTACAGTGGGTAATATGAGATGACTATTACGAAACAGCATCCAGTTAGCACATGGCTTCAGTAGCAGTGATTGCGTCATTGTTCCGAGCCTTCAGTTTTAAAACTGACCGGAAGACTTTGAAATATCGCACCAACACAGATGGGTAGGTATGCTAAGGGAAAAGTCGCAACTTTACCCCTTTGTTAAATCCATATGTATTCAAATCACTCCATGCTATATGCAGTATTTGGCCCCTTGAAGCCTGTGCCCCAACTCACCGCAGGTTCTCCAGCTCAGCAGGAAGATCCAATTTCATCAGTTTCTTGTACTTCTTAACGTGTGCTTCACGTACAAAATTAAGCTTCATCACTTGTTCCATGTATCTTAAAAGAGAAAGCGAAGACATTATGTTTAATTCTTTTTTAAAACTGACAGTACTGATAGATAAAATATAGACCTTACTTACTTGCCAATGGTCCCAAACAGCCACTTTGGCTCTTTGTTAAAGGGCATAATCATTCGATGGAAACAGGCCAGCTTGGTAGCAATCTCAGCTGAGATGGCAGGATGTGAAAGTTGCTCTGTGCGCATGCGGGTATTCTAGGGAAAAAAGAGACACATAGAAATGACTACTTGTTCAAATACTCTCTCTACATTACGAACTACAATATGTGCCAACTAAAAAATATATTGTTTGATCATTTTAAAGAGCAAATTTTTTTGTAATCCAAGCATGGAGAGTGTGGACGTAAGTCTGTACTTAGGTGTGAAAGTTACCGGGAAGTACTGCTCTAAGCGACCCTCAGGAAAAACGCCATAAAGTTTTGGCCCAAGGGTTCGTTCTGCCAGGATGGCAAACATGACGCTCTCCAGCACCAAGGAATCCACTCCCTGCGTCACAGAAAGACAGACAGTCAAACACAGTCTGATGTTGTTTTTGTTTTGGTTCACACTTCAAGGACAATGAAAATGCTGTAGCTGACTAACTGCAATAATCATCTATAATCTTCTCCCCATAATGAAATATGTGCAGTCTACAGACGGGACATTATCATTTTTATCATTAATCGTGATAAAAACACTCACAATAATTCCATCGTGGGGAATTTAAATTTATCACATAATCATCATAATTGTGAATTAAAGGGTCTGCTATGAATAACCTAATGTAATCCTTACTATTCATGCTAGTGAATAGTGAAAGGTCATTGCTACAATGCAAGTTGGACTTCATCAAACTGAGTAGACTTACTAACACAGTATTTTGTTATTTATTCTTTCTTTATACAGGGATACCTTAGAATTTATCATTACCTTATTTATTTATTTTATTTCTTTATCAAGATGTGTCCCCTACGAACATGATTCGATTAAAGTTGTAAACTGATTACATAATGTTTTCTTACCATTCTCTCTTTTTCAGTTTCTTAATATATCTGCATATATATGTTGGGTTTTTACAAAAAAAATTATTTATTTATTTATTTTATTTTATTTTATTTTATTTTATTTTATTTTTTTAATTTTTTTTTTTTAAATCATACGGATAATATTACACATTGCAATGATTTTAGCCACAATAACCGTGACGTGAAATTTTCTAATTGTCCCACCCTAAATGCAGCCACACACACATTCATGGACAAATATGTGGACTTTTACTTGTCAGACCGACCTGTAAGATGGCACCATAAATTCTGAGAAGCACCTGGCGCGGTTCTTCACCGACACAAAGCACATGGTCAGGTAAACTACACAGGTACAGCAGATTACTCAGTCCACCACTGCAAAACAAAAACACCAGCATTATGACATCTGAACAAAGTTAACATAAGCCTACTTAATTGTTGAGCTTGGATCTTCCGGTTGATAAGTCCTAGATTAATGGTAATCATAGAGAGGGATGCAGTATGGGTATAATAAAAATATGCCAGAAAAAGTTCAGTAACCACAGCAATAATATAAGATGATGAGGATCAAGACTGCTTAATAAGGCTTGAGAGGTCAGCAGGTACTTCTTTAACAAAAAAATCTTATATATTTTAGAATTTGACTTTTTCCCCCATATAAAATAGAAGATACATACATCTCTTTGTGTCTCTAAAAATACTCGAATGAAACAATTTGAAAAAGAAATCAACTCCTATGTTTAAGATGAACTGCTCACTACTAATGTCCATAACCTGCGATGATCACAAACACACATTGTTGTGATCCTCATGTAAGCCAAACGGGGCGGGGGCTAATGTCATAAGAGATGACGACTTACAGTGAGCTAACGTTAAGTAACATAACGGCAGTTGTTACCATGTCAGTATTGACGACCACAGACAAACAATAGTGTTCTTACAAATTATTGATTAAAAAATAAATACTTTAATTCCCCCTCAGACTATGATGAGGTAAGCTAACGCTAAATCATACTGTACAGTGAAGTGGTAACATTATATTAACCTGACGATGCTGATTTGAAAATCGCTCTCTCTGATTGTCTTCCATGATCCTGACAGAAAGTCTCGACACCAGGCAAACGCCCTCTCCCTCGTGTCCCGGTCGACCTCTTCGGTTCTCCCATCCCGGAAAGACTCTGCCTCCGAGTCGTCATCACAGTTGGCCCCGAACAGCGGACTCGGTGTCCTCAACTTTCTCTCCTGAACAATAAGCGTGTTCTCCATTCGTTTCTTCTCAGACGGAGGACCCGTGTCTTCTGCTCTGACGGTAGGAATGTTGCTAATTAGCCCCGTCTGGTGGGCTCTGCCCAAGCCCTGTTCCCCACTGCTGCCGGTGGTCACATTTTGGCTCGACTGCATTGTAAGTTTCCGGGCGAAGGATAAAGGAAGACCGGCGTTAAATATCGGTCTGTAACGGAGGGCGGGACACGATGACAAACGCAGTTCGCTGGTATAGCTACTTAACTGTAAGAGCCATACACAGCTGGATGGTCTGAATCGCATGAGATTTATAGTGGGTGCAATAAATTCGGATGACCGTTTCACTTCCTCACGCGCGCAGTGACAGATGATTCGAACTGAGCCTAAATGGCGTATTCAACGTCCAATCAAAATTCATTTCCGCGTTCAGCTGCCAATTCATTGGTCGTTACTAGGAGGTAATTTTATACGTCAGTCTATCGCAAGCAAAACATGCTGAGGATATCTGGGAAATGAAGTGTTTGTTTTTAGCTAAGCGTTGTACACGTCTCTGTGGTCTCAAATGTTGTGGTGCAACTATGGATGTGAGGAATATTTTAATTAATGACTGACCACTGAGAAATGGTGTGGTTATTTGGTAACAGCTATCATCTGAATTAGCCTGATTCGACCGAAGCTCGATCACTGTTCTTCTATTCTTGTGGTTTGAGTTTGGTTTTTGATAAAATCATAATCTGGGGACCAAAAGTAGCCTACTGTTTCCTTTCATGTGAAGCCATGTCTAATTGTGAACCCTCAGGTTAAAAGCAGATTGAAAAGCATGATTTTCCCCTCTGTTGTAACACTTTGCAGAGGCCCTTGAAGATGAAGCTAGTCTACAGTAGGCTATTTCTTAAGAAAAGAGGACACAGAAAAACATTCTTTTTAAAAAAAATTTATTTTCTTTAATCATCCTAAAAGCTGCATAGGTTGGGCTAGTGTATTGTTAGTCATTTTTCTTTTTGGACATAAGATTTCATTAACCAAGCCTCTGATTGGATCTTATAAAACATGAAAGTGGCTACAGTTATTTAGTAGGACTATGTATTAGCATAGTAACCTTGGCTTAAGCTTGAGCAGTAATAAATGGGGAAACAACATACAAGAATACTGTTATTTTCCTTTAAAAGTTTGAAAAGTGTTTAAATGCAAAAGTTAAGATGTTTTACTTGCTTAAGTAGGCCTATGTGTAGCCTAAACAGTCAGTTAATGTAGCCTCTTTGTTGTTTGTCTTAATTCAGATATTTAAATCAACAACATGACAAAGTGGGATGCTCTAGACAGCATTTTTTATTTCAGTTCTCTCATATTATTGTGAGAACACAAAGCAGGTAGTTTTCTATCTGATCTGAAGTTCTGCATGTTCATTCATGTTGAGACACAGTCTTACAGTATGTACTTTCTGTAGTGGGAGCATTTGTTTTTCGGCTCCTTTTCTGAGGTCACAATATGACCAATGTATTTGAACATATTTTATGAGATCAGACAACACATTCAGCAACTTTTGTCTTGTTTTATTCGAAACTCAATCATTTTGCAGTAAGCATCT
>JAQFJA010000023.1:12359914-12373906 GCA_029874485.1 Naso brachycentron
GCGGGTTCATGTTTTTGAAAATTCACTCCATTGTGAAACAAAAAATCATAAGAAGAGAACATCAGCGAACATCAGTTAGATAGTGAAATCAGAACATGGAACAGCTCTTTAGGCCCACTGCCAAGTTTCTAGTCTGCACACTACTTTACGCAAGATGGGCAGAAAGTTTGCGCATGCTCCTTGCAGACATATTTCTTGCATGACGAACAGGTCATGCTGGTCTTCGAATCATTTCGGGTGGGACAAACCTGACACCTGCCACGTTTCTTGCCTGCAGTTGGAGGTGTGGAGGTGCTTGTCTCTTTGCTTGTCTCTTTTTGTATGTCTTTCACAATAGCAGCAGCAGCTGGTGATGCTCTTGGAAGGCACTGTCTTCTCTCAATGTGAGGTTTCACCAGTGCATTACCAAGCTGCTCGAGGAAAATCCTCCTTCGGCTAAGTTTTCCCCCCACATGGGTCTCACTCACACACACACACACACACACACACACACACGCACACACACTGTCATGTATCAACTCAAAAGTATCAATACTGCACCTCCAGAGCAGTTTTACACAGCTAAAACAGCTTGGGGTCAAATTGACCCCAGAGGAACACCTTCGCGTTCAGTATGTGTTTCAGCACATTGAAAAAATATCATCATAATTTTTTTTTGCTTAATCAATTGTAGTCATCAAATTAGGAAAAGTCATGAAATATGAAGCCAAAAAACAAAAGTGAACTATATTTTTTTTCAATGACAAACATTGATTGGGGTCAAATTGACCCCAAAGATAATAGTAGGGTTAAACAACACTGTTAATTCCAGCTTGTTTGGGCTATGGTGCACTTGATACTTAACCAGAATCTGTTCATGTTTCAAATTTGCAGGTGTTCTTATATAACTGTTGCTCAAATTAACTCTCTCTTTCTTTCTACCTTGTTACAGAATTTTGTCCTTCATGTAGCCTTCAAAAATCCCTTTTTTTTGCAAAAATTATTAAAAATAAAAGCGATTTGTAAAGATGACTTTCTACAACTAGAAACAGCAAAGACCATTCAAAAATATGGAGTAGTCCTCTCAGCCATTCTACTGTACCAATTATGTTCTTATGGCAGGCAGTGCACACATTTCAGTGGTGTATTACGGTAATCAAAAAGACAATTAAAATAAATTGTTTTAGATTTGTCTCAAATGGGAATTTATTTGATTTGGCCTTGGAAGAGTCACAAATTAAAAACACAAATTTGAGATATTTTGTTAATGGCTACAGTGTTGTATTTTAAGGATTTAACTGGATTTTAAAATAATAAAATAAACAAAAACTCATTTTTTCAAAGTGCTCACAAGACTAAACAGGACTTTTCAATTACTTTCACCATATTTTTTCTGTCTAGATTAATTTTTTAAGATCAGAATAGAATAACTGAATTTCTTAAAAACTTTGTTATAAAATATTGTACTGGCCTAAAATAAAAAATATTTTTTGAAAAGAAAAAGGTGACAAAAAAAAATAACCAATCATTGCAACTGCTGTTGAAATGAAATGCAGTTTGAGTTTTATTGGCTTTTATTTAGTCAGGTATTTCCGTTTTGAATATTAAACTCTTAAAAGCTCACAGGATCCTCATCAGGTCAAAGGCTTTCCTTTTTAACACCAATAAAACACAATGGTGAGCAAAACAAAGGTTTTGAATATATATCATCCAATTACATGTCTTTGCCTGAATGCCTGAAGAATGTGTCTGTCCTGCATCCACATTCTTCATCTACAAGGGCACCTTCAGGTTTTCTGACCTTACAGCAGGTAAAACTGACCGAACACTTGGCCTCTGTATTAAATTTCTATTTAGTGGTAAAAATCAATTGATATTGTTGGGAGCCATATTGATTTAGAGCTCGTAACCAAACACACTTTGGTCAAATACTGCATGACATGTCATGTTTAGGTCAGGTAGACCTAACCGCGGGTCAGTTTAACTTTCTGGGACTATTTTCTGAATGCATGGTTGCCAGGTAATTATATATCTTTCATGACTTGCTCAAAAAAAAAAACAAAAAAAAAATCTTTTTATTTTCTTTATCTGGTAAATTACTCTTATGTTGATTTGCTTCAATAAGTGTATGGTTTTTGGTTTTTTGTTGTTGTTGTTGTTGTTGTTTACACTATTTCTGATTTCTTGGCACAGTCACATTTTATGTATTAAAAGAATGAATTATCTAACCCCATGTGAAGACAGCTAACCAGTGTAGGCTTCACTTTTAGTCTACAGCTGTAATGATTTCATTGGCTAATGTCTGAACTCATCAGGTCTGATGAGGAGTTGCCAACAGAAGGGGCGGGAACATGATAGAAGCAAACATGCCCTCTGTATTATAAAAGTAGGTGCACATTTCAGCCTTACTTGCAGCACCTAGTGAACTGCGCAGATCACGCGTTGTTGTGAAGCCATGGTGTTGAAGTGTCCTGCTGCGTGCCTTGTGGCACTGGCCTTGCTTGGCAGCTTCTGTGACGCTCAGCTTGGTGAAGGTATTTACAAGCCTTCAAAAGCCAGATACCAGCCATCATCACCTGGGAGGCAGGAGCCCAGCAAACAGGTGCCACAACAGCCCCAGCAGCAAAAGCAGAACTTTGAGACACCACTCACCTGGAAATACCCTGAAGATCCCAAGCCTGAGCCCCAGCCTGAGGTTCCTTTTGAGCTGAGACATCCTGTGCCTGCTGCAACAGTTGCTGTGGCCTGCAGAGAGAGTGATGCTCATGTGGAAGTCAAGAAGGACTTGTTTGGGATTGGCCAGTTCATCAATCCTGCCGACCTTACCCTGGGAACTTGTGGCGCTGTCGCAGATGACACTGCCGCTCAAGTGTTGATCTTTGAAGCTCAGCTGCATGACTGTGGCAGCTCATTAGTGGTAACACAATAAATAGCACAATTGCTGAAAAATAATCATTACATTTTTGTGAATAATTTTTAAACCCATGCTAAAACATATTGTCTATAATGCTGTTTATTCTGCACTAATGTTTGTTTCATTGCTAGATGACTGAAGATTCCCTCGTTTACACCTTCGTTCTGAACTATAATCCGCAACCTGTGGGCCAGTCTCCTGTGGTGAGAACCAGCCAAGCTGCTGTAATTGTGGAATGCCACTACCCAAGGTATGTAGATCAGGAAGAGGTGTGGCCAACAAAAAAAAACAAACAAGTCACATAATGCGACATAGAAATCTCAAGCAGATATGTAATCCGTAGCCCTTGACCTTGGATCACTAAATGTGCTTTGTCTATTCTAATGTTAGATTTGCATTACTCTGAGAATTACTTTAGTTTTCTGAAGTCTAAAGAAACATCTTTGATCATCTAGGAAGCACAATGTGAGCAGCCTTCCTCTTGACCCTTTATGGATCCCATTCTCCGCAGTTAAGGTGGCAGAGGAATTCTTGTACTTCACACTGAAACTCATGACTGGTGAGTCATTTTACTGCATAATTTAGGATATTATTTTAGAAATGTGATTAATGTGGTTGTCTCATTGTAGATGACTGGCAATACGAGAGGCCAAGCTACCAGTACTTCCTGGGAGACACGATTAATATTGAGGCTCTCGTCAAGCAGTACTTCCATGTGCCCCTCCGTGTTTATGTGGACAGCTGTGTAGCTACTCTGTCCCCTGATGTGTCCTCCACCCCTAGATATGCCTTCATTGAGAACCATGGGTGAGGTAGTTCAATGAGTTAGTTAAAGTTGTTCAGTTGAGACACACCACAGCTATTTTGGGCATCCCTTATGTTATTTCGTATGTGTTTCTCTGCATGCAGATGTCTTGTTGATGCGAGGATCACAGGTTCTGACTCTAAATTCATGGCTCGCACTGTAGACAACAAGCTTCAGTTCCAGCTGGAGGCCTTCAGGTTCCAGGGCGCTGATAGTGGGCTTGTGAGCACCTCTCAGACTTATTTAATATATTCTGTTATACATCAAATGCACCCAAATGACATCTAATAACAAACCAAACCCTCTATTATTCTGTCAGCTCTACATTACCTGCCACCTGAAAGCAACATCAGCTGCCTATGCCATCGATAGTGAACATAGAGCTTGTTCCTACATCAATAGGTGAGTTTCTGTCACAGTTATTATGGTCTACGTAAAACTGAGAGTAGGTGTGAAAAAGCAAGACTGGAGAATTCATGCTGTACATAACTGCTTGTAACTTACTTTCTTCTCAGGTGGGCGGAGGCCAGTGGAGTCGATGCAGCTTGTGGCTCCTGCGACAGTAGTGCATTCATAGCACCTGTCACTCCATCTGGGGGAATCGGGGCTGGCACTTCAACTGGTTCCTGGTCTGGCGGCAGCGGAGGATCTCTGTCCGCTCCTGGAAGGAAGATCCGTGACACAACCCAAACTGAAAGTATGTTTTTAAAAATGGTGCTTGATATTTGATACTATTTAAAGTAGTGGTTTTTAAGGTTGAGGTGGGCCTCCCATTGGGGGCGCCAGAGCACTTAAAGGGAGGCGTGGGACGAGAAGAAAAAACAGAAACCAACAACCTGTTAATAATTTACATCTAAGCTAGTTAACTTACGTAAAGAGAAAGGATCGATTTGTTACACACATGAGAGATGAGAAAGAATCTGGTGCAAGAAAACAGAGGAAGTACGATGATGACCTTTCCAAAAAGGCTATAAAAGTGCTCATCCCCTTCACCTCCACCTACCTGTGTTGCTTATGTGATCTCTAGGTGGAGGCCCACGGTCTCAGTCTTTGAAATCTCCTGATCTAAAGGAAATTAAACAGTCAACTTACTACAACTTGTTTATTAGAGTGAATGTTATGTTACCACTATCGTGTTGAGTTTACCTCTTACTGCATGCTTGCCTGTAGGTGGTACAAACTGTAACACATGACTTTTTCTTCCTTCCTCAGTTATCGAATGGGAAGGTGATGTCACCTTGGGTCCCTTTTCCATTGAAGAGAAGTTGGTTGCTTAACTCAAATCCCTACCATGGCTATGACCATCAAATAAACATTCTCTTTGGTTCTTAATAGTCTGTATGTTGTTATCTCTTGCTTCTTGTTAAACATTCAGCATAAACAAGGAAGGGGTCCCAATCATTATATGTAGGCTAATTAAAATTTTACAAAATGGAAGAGTATTTTTAAAAAAGGGGCGTTGAGATGAAAGTGAAACTTGTTTTTGCCCTTGTTTAATATTGTGTAATAGTATCTGCCCAGCTCATAATCTGTAAATTTTTCCATTTGATGGAAATAAAAATGCAATTGTGCAAAAGATTTGTTTTATTTACTGGATGACAATTTCAGAAAACTTGGATTATTATTACTTTTGTTTTCCTCTTAAATTCTACATTGAATGGACAATAAATTATCATAAAGTGAACAATCTGATATAGTCATAATTTTTTTTTTTTAAATGGTATTAAAAAAATCCAATTAAATGGAAACAGGACTTACTTTTCAAACTGTCACTGTTGTATAGTTGTGTTGTTTAGTGAATCTTGTTTGATGAATCAAAACCCAGTGAGTGAACACCTACCGCCCCCGTGTGGAACAAATGGTGAACTGCAGCTTGGCAATACACTTCAGCACCACGTGCAGTGAACAGCTCCACGCTGCGTCCTGTCAGCAAGACACCTGAATGTCTGAGGTGATCCAGTGGTAAAACTGAAAGGGAGGAAAACCGTGACGTTCAGCCTTTGATCATCTTAAAGCAATAACGCCAAACTCAATACACAATACCGATACATTTTTATGTAAAAGTTTATGGTTCTACTTTAAAAAAATACACCTTTGAGAGGCAAATTAGTTTAGAAAAGTTGATTAACTATGTACCAAAAAGAAAACATGGATTTCCTTTTCGCTCCAGTTTTAGGGCTGCATCTCTTCTGGATAGCGTATAAGCTACTGTATACTGCATTTATTTATTTATCTATTTATTCAGATAAGTCACGCCTACATTACACTGTTCTACATTGTTTAGATACTTACCGTAATGCGCATAATTAAACTGTAACATCAGTTCGTTTTCCGTCTTCTTTTGTAGGCCTTTGATTTTCTCTCTGTCATCTCTCGTGTCTTGAGAATCCACCAGGTCTCCATTTAAATCTTTGCCTTTGTATTTGTCACTGCGCCCTCAGCAGGTTATATTGATCGGTTTTGTGGTTCACTCCTCGTCGCACAGTGCTCTTTTGCTGTCAGCACTTTCTCTTTAACTGTCTCTTCAACTTTCTGTGTCATTTTTTCTTTCATGCGTGCTCCGATATCTTTGCGTTTAATGGACACAAAGAGGATGAAACTGGGTCCAAAATAGCACAAACTAAGCAATAAACACTCTGTTAAATCATGTAAAACAGTTCGTGATTAATGTAATTGATTAATTGAACCTCATGTCTTTTCCGGGGAAACCCTGGATCCCCCTAAAGACCTTTTGGTGGTCCGCGAGCCTAACTTTGGAAAGCACTTTTGCTCAGGCTGCAAATCCCACCGTCAGTGTAATGTAACTGTAAACTCTTGAACGCAAACTGCGCTTCTACGCCACCGTTTTGCCGTTCGTCGACCCTGCAGGCTTCAGCTCTGTCTGCATTCACTCCTCTGCTCATACGGTAACGACGCTGACGTTATATCGCCTCTGCTCCAAACCCACCCCCCACTCCCCCCTCCTCCTCTGTCTCTGCCTGTCTCCGCACTGCTGGCCTGTATCCGTTGTGTGTCACAGGCAGCATCACAGCAGCAGACATTTGGCGAAGAAAAACACGGACCGTGGTCGCATACTGCGCGCTTACGCGTCGCGTGGACGTATCTGGGGGCAACGGGATTGTAATTTTGATCTCCGCGGTGCTGTGCGCTGTTTCTGAAGATCAATTCTTGCATTAATTCACACCCCCCTCCTGCCCCGCTCGTGTGGATGGTTGAATGCAGATTTGATGGTGCTGAGCAGGCTCGTCTGATCGAAGGCTTGCGGCCAGGGGACATCTGTGGGGCCGCGGAGAGAGAGACCCTCTGTCCACGGGCGCGACTGTCCTCTGTCCTGTGACTGTGAATGGACTGCGCTCCATCCGTGATTTTCTGCAGTCGCTCTGAGTCATTTGTGGAAGAAGATGGCGGACAGGGCTGAGATGTTTTCCCTTTCCACTTTCCATTCCCTCTCTCCTCCCGGCTGCAGGTAAGAGCTTAGCGCGACACTGGAGGGATGATGGGGGATGATGCACTCTTAACGAGCAGACGACGTGACCCCAGAAACAATTAAATATATATACATATATAATCTGATTTGTTTTCATGACTGCAATGAAACGCACATTCCCTGCCATGGGCAGCAGTAGATATTTTGATTAACCTGTCAGGCCTGCTGCCGCCTCCCTGCGCGCCAATAGGTGCTGCAGCTGAACAGCCGGGTGTTTGTGTTTTGGAGCTGATGCGTCCCTGAAAAACAACAGAATTTTAAAGACAGCTCTTATTATTATTTAAAAAGCGTGAATAGGGGTAAATACAAACATATATGGCAAGTGATTGACCAGTAGCTGTCGCGACACGCACCGCCTTGCGCATTCTCTCTGTGAGGCCCACGCCCTGTTGAGTCCAACCCAAGCAAGGGCACGTTGCTGAACAATGATTTACGGAAGTCCCACTCACATCGATGCTGGTTCAAACGCCTGTAATGTGACCTCTGCGACACAATCTGCTTGCGTTTTCTTCTTGCCCAAACACAATTGTGAGCAGGAGTCTACTGGCTTAAAACGCGCAGAATTAGTGATACAGCTGTGATCTCTCCAAGGTTGTCCATGCCAGGAAAAAGGCACGACGTGGGGTTTCTTTAGTGTAATTAGTTGATGCAAATCGGGCCTGGTCAAGAATTTAACTATTGCAACACTTTGGTGGGATGTGGATGAAACAGTGTGGAGGCTGCTGCAGTGTTCAGATCCGCTCATGCTTTGAGGCATACAGGAATATATCCTGGAATTATGAAAGGTTTAATTATCTTTTTAATCTGATATGATTTCCATTTGCACTAATCTTATCCCTGCTGCTGCTGTAAGACCTCTCTCCCTCTTACAGGATGTTTGTTATTGTTTTGCCCACTACATTATTTTGAAAAAATGGGGATAAAATCCAAAATGTGTGTATTTGATGTTGCTCTAAGCAGCAGAAAACTCAAATACAGGATGGCGGAGGCACTCTGCACTAATCCATATAATGCTACAATATTTAATTGTCCCTGTCTACCTCCACATGTAATATGTTCATACAGAATGCAATCACATTAGAAAGCGTTCCCCTCGTGGATTTTCTGTCCGCAACATGCACTTACGTGGGATTTAGTTACCTACTGTAGCTGCATCTCATGGACGGATCATATCAGATCAATAGGCCTGATTTTTTGCATGACTGCTAATGACCTCAGTCCAGAGCGAGGTTTGGCCATTACATCAATAATTTAAATTTACAGCGTTGGCAAACAGCTGGAGCGAGATCATCTTTTCTTTAGGCAGCCCTCTGAACTGCTTGTATATGATGCCATCAACTCCAAATCTACATTAAGTTACTTCTCAGCTCTCAAACATGTCGCCAGTGTCACAGAAAACTGAATGAATGTGAAGAGCAGGTGCTTGCATCACTTTATTAATTAAATGGGTGGAGGCTGATCGGTTTCACTCGATCGCTCACAGTTAGGTTTGTGTTGTGAATACACAGGGACACATTGTGTTTATTTTGGGTCAGCTATGGATCACTGATTTCAGACTGTGAGGCACCAATACATCACTTTGATGAACCATTATTTTGGCACACACGGAGATGAGATGACTGTATGTGTATAATTAAACGCTTCCACTCATTCATTTGATAATGTGCATCAATGCGTGCCTGTTTTCTCGTGCTGCATCTCTTTTTCTGTGTTTTCTGACTGATTCGAGGATGAAACCACCAGTGGTGTGATGATGTGGTACAGTAATCCGCCTTACATAACCCTAACACTGTTTCCAATGGGCAACATAATCCGTAAGAGAGCCTGCCTTTCTCTCCTGAGCACCACAAATTTACGACAGCCGACAATTTCTCCTGCACTGAGGGAGCACTTTCTCCTCACCTTAGAGGATTCATGTCAGTCTATACAGCTAATATGTGATGCACCCTTCATTTAATGTAACATTTAATTCCCGATGCTAGTAGATTCCTTCCTACATAGACTGAGAGACATTGTCTCTACTGCATAAATATGGTGAAATTAATCGATACAAATAGAACATTACAGTTCTGTTCATTTTATTTTTACATCAAGGTTTAAGCTTACAGAGATATTTTTATAAAAATGAAGTCCGTAAGTCCAAGCCCCATGTTTTTTCTGAATAAAAAACCCCTGCTGTGATTTGCTGGAGCTAAAAATGCTGACGCAGTATAACATGGCAGTCATAGTGCCAACAACCACTAAAATATAATTCAGCGACATTTTGTGAAAGGATTGTTTAGATTTTCCAGGTCATCAGCCTTGTTGCTGCCAGTGAGAGGTATTTGTTGAGGTTGTTTGGCCGTTCATAGGAAAGGTTGAGTTTGGACACAGGTTTGGATCTGGTGAGTAGTAAAACATGTTTAACTCGGACTTCAGCACATAACTTACTGGCATTTATCTTGTGTGTTGAGCTAAAGAATAAGTACAGTATCTATGGAATCTAAACTTTAGTTCTCTGGTTTTCATCACTTATGCTTAATTCATAATTATTTATTGAATTGCTGTTACAAAAGATGTATTTTCATACATAGTTTGTATTTTGCTTAAAATTGGTGAAAGCCAAATCCAGATGGCTTTAGAACCAACACAGTTAGCCAACAAACAGTCAATCAACACAAAATAAATCAGCTATTATTGTGATGAATATTGTGATCAATTAATCTTTTTATGTGTTTTTTAAGCAAAATTGGCAAAAATCCTCTATTTCTAGCTTCTGAAAATGTGTTTTCTGATTTTCAAACAGCCTTTGTAGACGATAATTTGAATTTAGATTTTCAACCACTGATCAGACAAAACAAAACATTTGAGTCCATATTCAGATTTAAAATATTACTATGAACTTAATTATTTTCCACAGTACAGCTACAAAAATTTCAGTTATGTGATTCACCCACCCTTCCCTGTGTGTATTTCATATGTTTAGCAGTCGATGTTCCACTTTCCACATCTTTGAAGACTGTCTGATAGGCAGAGGGATGGGAGTGAGTGGTGATGGGTTTGGTTACCATGGGGGGTAAGAGGCTTAAATCCAATACAGATACATTTTAGCTTCATCTCTGCCTCCCTCCTGCTGTCTCTTTCTCTCTTTCTGTTTTTCATCTTTCTCTCACACTCTGTACGACCAACACTTGTCTTGTTTTCACGTGTCAATCTTTACAGCAGCTGTTGCCATAGCTTGGTTTCTCCATTTAGCAATAATTAAACAAGTCACATTCATGCACTCCATGAGATTTGTTTTCCATCACTCTGATGCCAGTGACTGTTTCCCGTCTATTAGCAGCATTCGCTTTACGTCTGATGACTTCATTAATCCAAATCCTGCCAAATCAACACAGAATCATCTGCTCCAAGCAAACCGATGCATCATCTCCGCCTTTGGTTCAAAAATGGCGTGATCTTCAGGTTTGGATCTGACACAGACAAAAGCGAGTGCTTCATTAGGTTAAACACATGACTCATTGTGTGTGTGTGTGTGTGTGTGTGTGTGTGTGTGTGTGTGTGTGTGTGTGCAGGAGTGTTGTGCGCGTGGGTGTGCGAATGTGTGTCTCTACATTACTGGAGACTGACAGTGGGTGAAAAGCCTGGGAAATTGATCTTCTTAATGAGTCAGTGGCAACCACATCAAATGTCCTTGGCTTTTAAAGATGATGATGTCACCGTGAAGCAGGTGCTTGTGGTTAAAAGCCGCTTCATTACAGCAGAGACCCCAACCCAGCCCCCCTTTGTCTCTGTTTCTATTCTATCATTGTTAATGGAGTCTTTTTCCTTTCTTCACAGCTAATTTTGGTCTCATTTCAGTTTTTAACTATGGGCATCTTCCATTTAATCATACATTAATACAAAAATTTTTGTATTAATAAAGTAAATTCTTTGTTAATCTGTATTGTTGTGACACTGTCAGAGATGTCAGAGGAGAGCTGCTCGATCGAAACGTGTGCTGGAGAGACGAAGGCGGGGAAAAAAATTAAAAGAAGAAATGAGATCTAAACACTCACGGAGATGGTAAACAAATTTCAGCAGTGGTAGTGAATCTAGGTGTGCCAATGCAGCAACATGACCGCCATCAGTGAATGGTAATTTTGTGCTGACTTGTATCTTATGGTAGGGATCCTCAGCTTGCTCAGCGTCACATCTCAGAGTGGGAAGGGACTGACTGATGTAATGCAGGCCTTTCTCCTGCACGATTATGATCGTTCCTCTCCAGCTCTGAAGCCTCAACTCCAGATCCTAATTATCAAGGACGATCACAAGCAGAGAAGCGCTCCATGCGAGGGACGTCACAGCGCAGTGTCAGAGAAGCAGCAAACGGTACACAACGTGGTGTGACAGGAAATCCACACTTTCTTGGATGCTGTCTAAACACAAAACAGGAACTTGGACATGTGATGGGAACACTGCAGTGTTGACTGCATCTTAATGCTGATTCTGAAATCAAAATAATGCAAAACATTTCAGGAAGGGATATAAAATGTCTAAGAAAAAGAGAAAAGGAAGAAAATAGTAGAACTGATGTTTGTGTTGATCTTAAAGATGAGATGCAGACGTGTGTGCATGCATATGAGGTTTATCTACTGTGTTGGTGAGTTTTTGTGCAGCTGGAGTCACTCTGTTTTTTGCCCTTCAAGGAGAGGACAAAGGCCTCTGTTGTGGATGTGATTCTGCAGCTTTTCAGTGACACACATATCGTAGGTTTCACATTTTAGGGGAAATGGGGCCACACTGTGTTGTGACGTGCATTGCAGAGCTACAGGAGGACTCCAACATAAGCAGATGAGCACACAAACAAAATGGAGTCTGGAATCAGCAGAGTAGGGAGCAATTGAGGGAAAACAGAAAAGGAAATGACAAACAGATGTCACTCAGACAATAATAAACAGCCAAATCATCCAAATTGCATCCTTTAGTGACATGTATGCAGATGGCTTGGGTTTTATTTATTTATGTTTTGGGATATCTGCCTCCTCCCCAGTACAATGGAAGATAATGGAACTTGAAAATGTCATTTTTTTCAAAATCAGCAGCAACGTAGTTTTCCTAAAACAGTGTCCCCATTACTCTGAATAAACCACACACTTACCTATGAAGTTGGATTGTGTTCTGCGGATTATCCAGAGTCATTAAGAGTCATTATCTCTGAAAAAAGAGGCTGCTGTTGAATTTTTAAAGCTAAACTTTCAGTACTGTAAACTAGGACAGGGCAATATTAATATTAAAATATTATATCGTAACAAGATATGAGACTACATCATCTTAAATAGTGGGTATCATTAAATCGTAATAAGGAATAAATGGTGTTTTCAAAGGCTGCATCACAGTAAAGTGGCGTAATTTTCAAAACTTATCAGACAGTTCTACTTGTTTTAAGACTTGTCTTTACCGACTTAATCATTATATCTACATTATTAATGATTATTGATCAAAAATAGAATTGTGTTAATTTTTTTCTTTTTTTTTTTTAAATACCAATAGTCATCCCTACAGTATTGCCACATCAGAGAGGGAATCTGGTCAAACAATTATAATGTTCTGACCCCCAGTTCTAGTATTGATAGCATTAACTCTAGTACTTTTGAGCAGATTTAATCATTTGGGGATATATATCATGCATCGAGATGTAAAAATATTGCGATATAATTTTCAGCTCATATTGTCCAGCCCTACTGTAAGCACTGAGCAGACTTTAAGGTCTGAGGACAGTATGGTAGATTAAAAAAATCCTGGATAAATGTAATTACATCTACCTGCATGGCTGTATATGCTGCCAGAGGTTATGAGAAAATATGTTTGTAATTTTGGTGAGCTAATCTTTTATATACTGCACATGTTGCGACATTAGTGTAATAAGTTTAAAAACTAGACCATCGCAGATGCTGTCAGAAGCCTCTACAGACGCTTAACTCTGTATTTTACCAGGAGTGGCAGTTGGTCAGATTTCACAAGAAATCAGTTGTGTTGCCTCTTGTCACAGAAAAAATGCTATTTGCCATGAAATAAACAATTTTTGCTTCTGTTCCATTTGAATTCAACATTTCCACTTGCCAAGCAGTGTGACTCTCATCCTCATGCTTCTTTCTCCACCTCAGTTCCTCTGATCAGGTCTCCTGCATTCCTCCATTTCTCCATCACTCCTGCCTGCTTCTCCAGGCTTCACTCCCAAACAGAACATGGGACTTCATTGCACTCATGTGGTGGTTTCAGCTGCCTTGGATACAGCTGGGCTGATGTGGTGTTTTTCCATTGTGAATCACTCACCACCCCACACACACACCCCAATGATTACAAACACACCTTCCCTGAAGGCTGGGTGAGGAGCTCATTAGCAGCCTTTTTGTCCGGGTTTGGTAAGGACACCGTTACTTATTGAACAGATAGGAAATCATTTTTTGTGGATGCTTTGTCTTTGTTTACATCCATGTTAGATGGCCTTGATGCTCGTGTCACATGCCTACAGAATACACTAAGATTTGCACCATTTCATGTTATGTTAAACATAAATGAGTGTGTTGTCTCACAATGTTTGGAAACAGTATAATCAGGCAACTTTTGGTGACTGTGCTGTGTTGTTGTGCATTATAGATTACTAAAATGAGATTAATTTCTCATACATAACATAATTAGGCTGATTTACCCACATATTTACAACTGCTTTTGCATTTACTTTCATTTAAACTCAAAAATCATGCACGGTCTACCTACACAGCACTGGACCAATCAAGACTGAAAAACTGAATCACTTTGAATTGGGGAAAAAAAAAAAAAAAATTA
>JAQFJA010000023.1:12386545-12397064 GCA_029874485.1 Naso brachycentron
TACATATTGATATGTATTTTAATACTATTTATGTAATCTGTAAAACACTGTAGACCTACAATACAATCAGATAAATTAAATAATACATTATCGTCTCCAGCTGAGTGTCATCCAGTGTTTAGACAAAAGAAGAAATTTGGAATGATTAAGTGAGAGAGCAACTTTTCATTAAAAATAGCCTGCATCATAGCTTTGCCTAAATTATTTTCTACAGTAAAACATCATAGAATTCTAATATCAAAAATAAATTTATGTGGTGTATTTTATAAAAACCACAGTGAAAGCCAATTACAAAGAAACAGTTAAACACAAAAAAAACAAAAAATTAATAACTTGCCACAACAAATAATATACATCATTTTAGAGGCTTTTCATTTGTAAAATGATTGACTCAGATGAGCCGGTTTATTGTTGCTTTGTTTAGAATAGTTTGGCCAATATAAATTATCTTTAACAAACCAATCAATATATCTGCTCTTCCTCCAGGCCGTCTGTCTCCATCCCACTCATGTCTTGAGGATGGTAGCCATGTCACAGGCCAGTGCCCAGCCTCTCCAGTTTCCCAGGCACCGGGGTCTCAGAGCAAAGGTACTCCTCCAAATAAGGCAGGGGAGGGTGGGAACCCCCAATCCCCTCACAGGCCCCTCCTTTGCGACATGGAGGGCAACAGGCGAGAAAGGCCCGAATACGGTAACAAAAAGGCCAACCCAAAATGATTAGAACTCATTCCATTTATATCAGTGTCGTATTGTGCCGTGATGTGAAATGAGGTGATGTGATCTGAAATCAACTTGTTCATGTTCAGCAAAACATTGTCATGTTGATTCTTGCAAACCAGTTTACACTAGACTTAAAGGAATCAGATAAGTGTGGTCCTAATGAAGACATGTTTGCTGAACTCATACATCCCTCATCTGTTTTTAACTTATGAACTTAAAGGCCCAGTGTATCAGCTTTAGAGGGACCTATTTGTAGAATGTGGCTGAAGTGAAAAATAATATTCATAAGAATGTTTTATTGGTGTATAATTACCTGAAAATAAGAGTCATTTTACCTGAGACTGAGCCTTTCACATTTACAGAGGGAGCAAGTCCTATTCCACAGAGTCCATCATGTTGCATAGCCATGTAACTACAGTAGCCCAGAGTGGACAAAACCAAATAGAAGCTCTAAAGAGGGCCTTTTTTCCTCCCTTTTTAAAAGTTTTTGCGACCACTAGATGTTCTTCTGCATACTTGAAAGGGGAGGATTAGCAGGATATTCAGTCATGGACAATCTGCAACTTCACTGCTAGATACCATTAAATCCCACACACTGGACCTTTAAGAAGAATATATGCACCTTGAAAATCTCGTTTTTCATCATTCTTTGCACTCTTTCTTTGTTAACACTTTTGGATAGTCTGCCTACGGATAGTTTATAGAGTATTTCTAATATTTCAACAACACATCAGTTGACATTCAGGAATGTAACTGTTTCATTTAACTATAACCCTAATTAATTAACCATTTTATTAATCTTTGTTAAACATTCTGAAGATGTTCAACTTATATTCAACAATGTATTTACAAATATTAAACAATTACTTAACCCACTGACATGTTGTTATGATGTTACAAATATTCTATAACCTATCTGTAGGTCGACAATCCAAATAAAGAATAACCTTTTCTTTTTGTCTTTCCTTTTAATTTTCCACATTGCTCTTAACTCTTTGACCCGTCCCTTGTCTATTTTCGCATTCTTTGCATCATGTGAGTCTTTGTCCTGTATGTTATCCTGTATTTCTATTTTCTCATGCTTTCTCTCCACTTTTTATCTTCACAGGCTCATTTGGTCAACACAAATCCCATCCTTGTTCTGGCAATGTCACTGAGCAAAAGGCAGACCCTTCAATCCAGACAGCAAGAGTGCCTTCAGTAGACGAGCACTCCCAATGTTCAGACACAGAGGTAGATCATGATCTCAACAGCGATCACAACCACAAACACTCAAACCGGCGTGCCACCGACACCTACACAATCACCAGCGAGTCAGGTATGGTTCCAGAGAATGACCTAGACCCAGATGGAACCAGTCACTGCTTGTCATCCACTGCACCCATGGGAGCTAACGATGGTGCTGATACACCCTTGTCTGATGAGGAGCTGGAGAAGGACTTTGAAGTTGAGTTTATGTGTAAGGAAACCTACGATATGGTGTGTAAGGAGAACCAGTCGTCATATGTGGAATTCCCCTCCATTGAACCCTCTGACCTTGCATCCTTTTCCAGCTATGTGTCCTCCAGCCGCTCTGATGCTCTTGACCAATCCAACAGTTCAAATGCTCCAGCTTCTGCAGTGGGGGCAGCAGACTCCACTTCTCCTTCCTCCGACCCAGGGATAGCAGATATGAACCAGCAGGGTTACTTGACTTCAGACCAGGATAAAGACCTCAGCTCTCCAGGCTCTGACTCTGACATCGAAGGAGAGCTGGAGGCAGCGTTTGCTTGTGGAGGTCCTGTGGTCTCCAACATGATCTCCTCTATCTCAGAGACAGAACTCGACCTGACCAGTGATGACAGTAGCAGTGGACGCTCTTCTCACCTCACCAACTCCATTGAAGAGGCCAGCTCGCCCACATCAGACCAGGAACTGGACCCAGATACAGAATTAGAGCAGGACAGTGGCATTGTGGGACTGAAAGCATCTCTGCTTCTGGGACAACCTGACCCAATCAAAGAAGGTTCTCCTCTACCCTCTCCTTCTCCTCTACCCTCACCCACTATTGCTACGCCATCCCCTGTTGACTCACCCATCTTACCTTGTGAGTCATACGATGATGGTCAAGCTCTGATGGGGCTGCAGAATGTGGACGATGAGCTGTCCTGTGAGCACCAGGCTGACCCAGATGAGACTCTGCCTCCAGCCCAATGCTGTGAAGACAGCTTGTCCAGACAAATGGTGTTGCAGATAGAACCAGACCACAGTCTTGAGAGCTTCAAACGCTCCTTCTACCTGCCAGTGGGACCAAGGCTTATGCCCAGTGCAGATGAATATGATGGAACTAGTGAGGGAGACTCAGAATCAGAAAGTGAAGATGAACTGAGCGAGAACTCAGACTCACCCTGGCTGCTCAGTAATCTGGTCAACAGGATGATCTCAGAGGGTTCGTACCCAATCACTTGTCCTGAGGAGTGCTTTAAGCGGAAGGCGTCTGTGTCGGACACCATCTCACCATCCTCAGACATTGGAGAGGGAGATGATTTCAATGATGAGGACCAAGGTAGGAAAGTAAGGAGTGATGGACCAGAGGAAGAAGAAAAGAAAGGTGAAGTGTACAAAAATAATAGGATGGAGCCAGGAGGCAGGAGGAAGAGTGGGGAGTTTTCAAAAGAAGGAGAATTGATAAAATCCTGTCTTTATATGAGCAACCCTACCAGTGACACCATAACCCCTCTGACTTTGGAGTGCTGTGCAGACAACGGGAGGGGAACCACAGACTTCAACTCCTTGTATACCACTAAAGACTCTGGGAAGAACCTTGCAGACAAATCATCTAAGAATGCCAGGAGACAGGAGGATGATGAAGAGCCTAATAACGACTTGATGATGCTAGAGGGAAGGAAGGATCTGGACTCACCAAGCCTCAGTGAGAGTGTGGTCAGCGACAAAGACGAAGGGAGAGAGACTGATCCCAGACCAACAAGCCGTTCCTCAGCGTCTCTTGAGCGTATCACCGAGGTTAAACACAGCCTGACACTGGACATTCCCACTGCCCAGACTAACCGCTGCTTTAGTCTCACCTATTCTACAGATAATGATGAAGAAGAAGACGACGACGGGGACTCTTACCCATTCCTAGGTGGCATGAGGAAGCAGTCTTACAGGGGTAGCGATTTAGAGCTTGATAGCTCACCACCCATTGATTCCAGTGTTCAAGACCATCCCATATCTGACCATGACCTCCCACTGTGTGAGAAAGATCTGGCTCTCAGGCCACCAAGTGAAGATGATGGATTGGCATATGACTCCATGAAGTACACGTTAGTGGTGGATGAGAACACTACACTGGAACTAGTCAGCCTCAGAAGGTATGCTCTGACAATAATTTTGCGGCAGTTAAGAATAAGTGTGATTGTGTATCTGTGTTTATATCAAGCAAAACAAATTGAATATCATTTACATTATTCTCCTATTAGAAATAATATATGACATTTCTTCAAAGTTTGTGAATTGAGTGGGCAATCTATTAGTAAATAAAAGTTTCTTGTATGTCTAGCCTCAAACTGAGATTTAAACAGACAAATGTGTCCTCTCAGGTGCACCTCCGTTCTGAGTGATGACAGTGAACTCTCCACGCTATGTGACGAGGAGCCTTTGGGAACAGGAGAGGTGGGCTATGGTCGTGATGAGAAGGAGGCGAGACCAGAACTTCTCAGCTCTTCTGAGGACTCTTCCCCTGAGGCTGACCTCCCATTCTCCAAGAAGTTCCTCAATGTGTTCGTCAACAGCACCTCCCGCTCCTCCAGTAAGTCCCTTGCAAGGCAGTACAGGTACTCTGAAAACTCATAGTAAAGAACTTATAATTGAAGTTGTAGTTTTTAGGATTGAAGGAATAGTTTGACATTGTGGGAAGTACATTTATTTACTTTTCTACCCGTAATTAGATGAGAAAATCAATACAACTCTTTGGTTGGTGGTAAGCTTTTATAGCTTAGGATAAAGAATGGAAGCAGAGTGAAACAGCGATCCTGGCTGCTTTAGAAGTACTTGTCCAAAGATACGTACCCCTAAAACTAATTTATTACATCATTATATCTGGTTGTTTGGCTCAAAATAGGTCAGCAGATAAACTCTTCAGAAAAATCTAAAAAACAAGTTGAGCTTCACAATCCAAGCAAGGGCCAAGCCAGGCTATCTGTTTCCCTTGTCTCCAGTCTTAAAGCTAACCTAACCATCTCTTGGCTATAGCTTTATACTGTATCAGTCTCCATTCATTCCCATAAAGACAGTAAATAACTGTATTTCCCTAAATGTCTAGCTATTCCTTTAACTTAAGTCACTGTAAGTTATTCCTTAAAGGTTATGACCAAGCAGCATTCTTGCTAACTTATGATACATTAATATTTGATCTAAATTTTGCCAGAAGCCTGCACAAAACCTATGGGAGGGCTTTGCTTTCCAGTACATCTATCATCAATCAGTGCTCTCACTTCATGATTAATATCCCTAATAAAGAGTGATTTGCATAATAATGGGCTCATTACAAAGGCTTCCCTTCCCATTTCTTTTTTGACATATCTAATGAGCTTCTATTTGAATTTCCTCAAATAAAGTATACCTAAAAAATATTTACATAACAAATAAGTTAGAGACAAAAAAATAACTTGGACAGTAAGTTTCAGTTTTTACAGGGAATCAAAGCAATCTAAGTGGTGTCTGTTTGCCACGTAGGCACAGAATCCTTTGGGCTTTTCTCCTGCACCATCAACGGAGAGGAGAGGGACCAGACACACAGGGCAGTCTACAGGTATGAAAACCTGCAGAACACTCATTTATGACAATGGGCCATCAGTGGGGGCAATATAATCACAGCAAAAAGCTGATTCATCATAAAAAAGATGCATATATGCCTACTTATATCAGTGTGTTGTAGGGGTCAAAGTATATTGCTGATTATGTTTGTGAGGAGAGCAGATGTCCAAGCTAAAGCTTGACTTGAGAGCTGCAGGGTGGTCATTAATAATCACATCAGCCGCCACCTGTGTCTGCGCTTGTGTTTGTGCAAAAACAAGAGCGAGAGACAACATGCGCCTCTCTTGTATACCGTTATGTCTTGCATGTATTATTTTGTATTTGCTTTCAACTGTCCTATTTACTTAATATATCCCCAAATTTAGAATTACTACTCCTCTTTCTCTGCCTCTCTATGGGAGTCACCTGCTACCCAAACAGTAGCACGTTGCCCATATAGATTCCAGATTTCATGTAAGAACACAGTGTAACAGAGATGAATTTCCTTATTTTGTTTGTTTGTTTTCCCTCTTTGTGGCTTTCTGTAGATTCATTCCTAGACATGCAGATGAGCTGGAGCTAGATGTGGATGATCCTTTATACGTGGAGGAAGAAGAGGATGACTACTGGTACAGAGGCTACAACATGCGGACAGGGGAGAGGGGCATCTTTCCTGCTTTCTATGCCCATGAGGTCATAGGCCAGTCTAAGGAGTTGCTGGGTGAGTTGGGAGAGATCTACTGTCATCCAGTGTCTTCTCCTCTGTGAAAGTCTGAAAAATCACATGTTCTGTATGTGTCCACATTACGTCCTGTAGGCATGAAAAGGAATCCTGCATGGATTGAGACTTTCAGCGTTCAGTTCTTGGGGTCAGTTGAGGTACCTTATCACCAAGGCAACGGCATTCTGTGCGCCGCCATGCAGAAGGCAAGCGAAGTCACACAAAAAAATGCCATAGATTATGCACTATGAAAGCGTGCTTGTTTTGACAGGAAAATTGTTCTGTCTCTTAGATTGCGATTTCAAGAAAACGGACAGTACATGTGCGACCTCCCTCTCTGTGCGAGTTGGAGATTAGCTTGCAAGGAGTGAAACTGATCATGAGCCTAGAGGATGAATATGACACTGTGGATGAGGTATGGACAGATAAGTACATGAAATTAATGAATAAATAAAGCATTCTTTATCTCTTAAGAGATTCAAAGTCAATTTAATGTAGAATAATATTGAATTGATGCTTTATTGAAAGTTCAGATCAACTCTTTTTTATTCATTTGTCTCTCTTTACCTCTATCTCTATCTTTAGTATGACAGATGTAGTCACTTCTTCCAGATGAAGAACATCTCATTCTGTGGATGTCATCCGAGGAACAACTGGTAAACAAAGATACAGGTTTTCTGTCCTCATGTTACCAGTGTGAAGTTTAACATCTCTGACTGATGTCATTGTATTGTTTTTCTCTCTGCAGCTACTTTGGCTTCATCACTAAACACCCAATGCTGAACAGATTTGCCTGCCACGTGTTTGTATCCCAGGAGACCATGCGACCTGTAGCAGAGTGTGTTGGGTAAGTCCAAATCACATTACTAGATCAATTATTCTGTGTGATGATTTGTTATACAATAATCCATGTTTGATTTGACACATTTTCTCCACTTACAACTGTAAATGCTTTTAAATGGTCAAAATGCTTAGGTGCTTACAACCCCCGCAAGGAGACTGAAAATGACGTTGACTATTAAGCTGCATGTTATTTAATTTTTTTCTAAGTCCTTGAATAAAGGTCATCTTTATTATCATGATCTAGGTTTATTTTGCATGTATATAAGGTTAATTAATGATTGCAGACTTAGTCTAATTGAGCCATATTGGATTTGAATTATTAAAGACAGACAGTTCACTGTCTCTGGGTGGAGCAGGCAGCAAAGCATGGGCAGAACAGGATTAATCTATCAGCTTCTTATCCTGCTCCGTCTGTGGAATAGACAAGGATATAACTTGTGAGAAGTAATTACCCTTCTTTAATTAAGTGAGAGTGCTTCTATATTTAAATTGTTTTAATTTAGCATTATTTGTTTTGCACTAACAAGCCATTTCTCGGTGAACAGCCTGAGCGTCACATGGTAAAATTTTCTATTACAAGGATTACTATGGAAGGCTGTCTTCTAGTAGCTGACAGGTTAATCATTAGTCATGCTCTCATCCTTCTGTAATTTCCGCAGACGAGCCTTCCAGGAGTACTACCAGGAACATCTGGAGTACGCCTGCCCCACTGAGGACATCTACCTGGAGTAAGAATTGTTGCCATGACGACCACCTTCTTCCTCCACAGCTTGTGTATGTTCATCAAGTTTGCCACCAGAGGGCACTGTCAGTGGGGTCTTCTCTCCATTGTAAAATACTCCTCTGCGTCCCTCTAAAACTGGCATCTTCATTTCTACAGTATGCTAGGCATTTGACTGATTTCATTCATTTCTCTCTCTTTTTCTTTGTTTCCATCATCTCAACATGATGGATCGATGGCCTGTTTCTTTTATCTTTTTCTATAATATAAAAACTAAGACGCTGAGCACCTGTTTATTTAAAGGTTCCTCTTTTGAAATGAAAACAATATACCTACTACTGCTGTTTCACTTTTCAATGCATGGCTAGTAGGGTTACTGCACACAGACACACCAAGAAGTACACATATCCAAGTGAATGGCAAACAGCTCAACAATCAGTAAGGGAATGGAGTGGGATCACAAGGGTGGCGTTAAAGGAACTGTAAATATGTATTTGTTCCATGTTGACAAACTGCTCATTTGATTTCTACTGATAGTGACTTTGGAGCAAAGTAGAGAGAGTACAGTGAACTGTCTTTGATCTGAGCTTACCCTTGTGTCGCCTGCAAGACGTAGTGTGTGTTGTAAATAAATGTATAGAAAGTAGACATACAGGCGCCTCATCCAGACTAATTAAGAAACACTCACGGCTGAGACTGAGGGAGGACACTTTGTTTTGTTGTGGGTATCACAGACTCACTCTGACAGGACGAACTGCAGGTAAAGGAGATTTTAGAGTTGTAATGACTTGGAATGAACTTTGAATGTCATTAGCCCTGCACATACTTTATTCAGCCTGTATTACGTGCAGTCAACTGTCAGCACATTTGAATGAAATGACAGAACCATTTTACTTTTGTCCCGTCTTCAAAGTTGCACTGCTTGCTAACCTTCACCGCAGGGAGCTTTCATGGGAGATCATTCAAATGTTAAAACTGCAAATCATAGATCACTGTATGCTTTGCGATGACTGATGTAACTTTCAGGTCAAAGAAAGCAAAGGCCCTCTAAAAAGCCATATTTTCACACCTCTGACTGTTTAACTCTGGTTTTCAGTGACATCCTAGTCTCCGTTTTCTTTTGACTTGGCAGTTTCAACAAGGGAAAAGGAAAGACTAGACTGACCGGTAGCTATGTGTCAGTAGTGCTGATTGCAGTGTGCCTACTGTACAGTAAGAGTGTTCTGGTAATACTTCCTGGTCCTGGAATCACAGTGTAATCAAACCTTTAATAAAGCATTAAAAGGGAGGTTTTGTAGTTATGTAAATGGTTAGACTTTGATTTTGTTTTTTAAGCATGGTGGATAAACGGGATGGCCACATGTTCACACATTTATTTTATTGCTCTTGGTCTGGTAAAAAAGCTTCATTCGGACATGACACAAAAACCTACTCTGGGGTTGTTGTAGCGGAACATAGCTTACAGTCTTGCACCTTTTACAAGGGAGGGAACATATTTAAAATCCTTGTGGTCACCACAGCTATCTGAAATTTCAGTCTTTGAGGTTTCCCACTCCCAGCCATTCCCATTGTTCTTTCAGACACTGTTAGGCATCTTGTTTTGCTGCTTTCAGTCACAGTCCACCAGAACAAACACCTCTGATCTGCAGGATTTTAGTGTTCACTGAGCGTTGATGTGGCAGGAGAGAGGCAGGGTGTTATCTACGTATGTATCGCTGTCAGTTAGATCATGTATATACAATAGCAAATCTAAACTAGTGCTGTGTCCTTTATGTTGAGTATGTTATGAGATGAAATATGTACATTAATTAAAAAGAAATTTTAAAAAAAGATCACAACCAGACAAAAATCCCTGAAAGAGAACAAAAACACACACATCTCTGTGATCTGCAATAATTTTATTTCAGTGTCTTATGTACCTACACAGAATGTTAACTCACAGGTGGCATTCGGGTTCCTGCAAACTCCATAACTCTCTACAGACAGGCTTCAGCAGCACATTTAGGGCACATTTGTAAGATGTGACATCACTAGTGTGACACACTCACCGGACTACTGACCAAGCTGCTGTTAGAGCTGAATAGTGAATGAGTCAGCTGCCACTGAAAAACTATTATTGCGTCTTGCCGATTATAGTAATGGCCTTTGAGCTCCAACAGTGTGACCCATCTCTGACCTGTATCTATTTGCTTCTGATTATGTTTTTATATCTTGTTACAGCCTAGTTAAAATCCTACTTTCCACACTGCTACACAAAAACAACCTCTGAGGGTGATCTAGTCCCATATAGCCGCTGAGACATACATCAACAGTTAAACCCAACTTTTGAATTTATTACATTAACAAGATTCTTCACTGTATACCTAGAGCAAAGCAGTATGTGACAGAACAAAAATATCCTATCTTGTATCTTTAAAAACAAGGACTTGTAAAATTCCAGGGAAAAACAGAAAAAAATGACAAAAAAAAATCACTCTCCCTTGTCATGGGTTTGGTCTTATGAATAAAATATATGCTTGATGTCCAAAACAGTTATTGTTGTCTTTATTCAGATATACTCTCAATTGTTTGTGTGATTGAGATGTTACATGTTACACAGTATTTTCACATAAGAATTCATTCATTCTGCCTTATTTAAAAAAAATGTTGAGGTGGAAATTCCATTATAAATCCTATTTAAAACAAATTCAAAAGAACAAGTCAGGAAAAAATACAGAACATAGTAATACATTAGTTTTA
>JAQFJA010000023.1:12555728-12566171 GCA_029874485.1 Naso brachycentron
TCAATTTTTAGTTTTTAATGGCTTTTTTGGGATTTGTTTAGTATTTTGGCTGTGACTGTACTAAAAGAAATTGCACTCGTAGACCTAAGAGTGATTCTTAATGCAATATTTCACAAATGCATGGGGTGTCCGAAAACTTTTTTCCACCACTGTATACAGAGGCCCAGAAGTGATGATTGAGCAGCATTACTTTTGTATATGTCTTTACTTTGTGTAAGTATTTTATTTTTTGTAAAATCCCACTGACTCTGCCTTTAAATACTTAAAATATAATGGATTTGATAAAAGACATGTATCCCATTTTCAGATTTATGGATTTTTTTAAATTTCTGATAGCCCTGATCTGGTCTGTGGTCAATCAGAAGTCGTTCAGTTGTTTTACCTAAAAAGCTAGAAGTGCATATGGCAACTTTTGCCTCAGTCGTGATACACAAACAGGTCATAAAAATAAGAAGTGAGCAGGAACCATCTTCGTGCTTCTCTTTTTTTCTTCACCATCATCAGCTCCTCTGCAGGGAGTTTCTGGGGTCAATCTATGTACATAATGTCACAGAAGGTGTGTGACGTTACGTAGGTGTGTGAGTGGAGGCAGCAGATTTGGATTTGAGTCACTGAAATAGATATATCCTTGAAGGGATCTAATTGTTTGGCTATCACTTTGACATAACCTCATAACCCTTCTTCTCCGGCCCTCCCCCCTCCACTCTGTGTGCTGCTGATGCTTAGTGCCGGGGCTCAGACATTAACATGCGGCAGCCATCCAGGCCCCTCAGTCCCTGCGGTAATTGGAAAGCCGTCAGCAAGCCGTTGTTTCAGTGGAGAAGGGGACAGAATAAGGGAGGCTGTGTGAGATTGGGAAAGCAAGAAAAGCAGCAGAGAGACGGCGCGAGAAAGTGACAAACAAGGCTTGAAATTTGGGAAGGCGTAGACAGAAGGATGAAGAAAGTAAAGGGAAAGGACACAGGAGGCTGGAATCAGGTGTATGAAAGGATGAAGGCTGTGAAATGACTGATACAGCATGCAGGGGGAGGAATGACACGAGACTGAAATAGGTTGAAAGGTGGATTGACAGGGATAAAGCAGTTCAGAGATTTTAGTCTTTCAAGGATATGTTGCAGAGAATAGCATCAAAGTCCCAGTTGAGGACATAATCAAGTCACTCGGCACAGTGAATGAACATTGAATTTGTCTGTTATACATAGAAACACACACATCTCAGATCAGATAAACATGAGCATCCAGTTTTTCTATATGTATGCTATTAATGTATTACATGTATTTTTAATGTATGTAAAAATATGCTTAAGAGAAAGCTTGATACACAAGCAGCAGGATGATGTTGAATGCAACTTACACAGCAGTGGCGAAGTAGTGATGAATGAAGACTAGGCGGAGCTCTGCCGCTGCTGTATTAGAATTCACTGCCAGAGAAAGAGAGAGAGTGAAGATGCAATGCGAAGAAATGTTGAGAAAGAGAGGGAAAAGAGGGTGAAGTGGAAGCAAGAGAACGAGAGAAAGAAGGAGGAGATTCAAGGCAAAGGGAAAGAGGGAGGAGCGTCAATTAAACCAAATGGGCTGGAGCTTTTTGCCCCCCGCCCCACTGCACACAAGCACATACACACACATACATACACTCACTCATTCACTCACACACGCACATACTCTCACAGCCTGCCTCGGGGAGTCATGGCGCATGCATGCTCGCAGGCAGACAGGCAGAAGGAGATCAATCGTGCTCTGGGACTAGAGTGTGTGTGTGAGTGAGTGTCAGCGATGTGTAAGCGACATGCTGGTGGTAGCGTATGTCATGCTAGCGGAGGTGCAATGTTAGCAGGCGTGGAGGGGGCTGTCTGCGAATGTGCCTGTGCACACGGCTAGAATGCACACAGAGGTCTTGTGGTGTGTGAGTGTGAGCGAGCCGTCAAAGGGGAGGGGAGCCTCGGAGCGCAGCAGCAGCAGCACCGGCACCAGCAGCAGCAGCAGTAGCAGCAGCATTGCTGGAGTGTGTGTGAGTGTGTGTGAACGAGCGTGTGTGTGTGTGAGGGGTGGAGGGGAGAGGAGAGGCAGACGCGGCAGGACTCCCGGGAGAAGAAGCGGGAGTCGGGGAGCAGACCCAGCCTCTCTCCTCCACAGCAGGAGAGCCAGGACCCAAGGACGAGGCAGGATCTGTAGCCCAGCCTGGAGCAGCAGAAACTGGGGACACACGGGGGATCTCTGTCCCTCTCAGGAGGGGGGCTTCTGCTGGAGCCCTAACTCAGGATGGTATTGACTCAGGGGAGCTGCCAGATAGATTTGACAGACCCACACGGAGGAGGAAACAGTGCAGTCCCTCATACCGTTGTACATTTCGGCTTCTACCTCGGTTAGGATGCGGGGGAGAGGGGACAGATAGAGTGAGAGGGTAAAAGGGAACAAGACGGATATTGTCTGTGCTATTAAGGAAGAAAGAGAGGGAGTAAGAAGAGGAGGAGGGGAAGAGAGTGCTTGGGAGGAGTGTACTCTACTGTCATGACTCTCCTATGGAACGCTGATTGTTGACTGTTAAGCGGCAGGCACTGGGACTTGTTTATGAATCCCTCCCCAGCCACCATACCCACAAGGGGGTGTCACCAGGTTGCTGTCCCGCTGACGACCATGTCGGTGACAACAGGCTTCAGTTACCAGCTCCCTGGAATCACCACAGTAACATATGTGTTTGTTTACAGCCCCGGCTCAGTGCAGCGAGACCCAAGCCCCCCTCATCACACCCCTCCAGCGCTTTCTGGCCCCCGTGGGCCCAAACGTAAACTCTACAGTGCTGTCCCAGGACGAACCTTCATCGTGGTCAAGCCCTACACACCACAGGGGGAGGGAGAGATCCAGCTCAACCGTGGAGAGAGAGTCAAAGGTACTATGTCTACTTTTTTTTTTTTTTTTTTTAAATTTGTCACTACATGTTTTATTCCATCACCTAACCTGCTACATTCTAACCTACTACTACATCTTGACCTCTCTGCTATTAATATTCTGGGTATAATAGCATGTCAGCAACTCTCTTTCACCATCACTGATGTTAAAGATCATCTGTGAAGTTCATTGCCACATGTGACATACATCACTGACTGTCAGAGTTGGGTTTGTTGCAATAAAAAGGCAGACATTCAAATGTTTTTTACTTCTCCGATAAAAAGCACACCATTACTTCACTATGTTTTTGGCTACAAAGCAGTTATGTAATCTCAACCTGGAAGTCATTTCAGTGTCGTTGAGCTTGACATTGTGAATTACCATTTCATTCACCTTGTAAATGTGCTGTTTTCTGCTTTACGCAGAGGTGCAGTGGCTTCGCTTTTATGTGTTTGTGTGTGTGCTTTTGTCTCCATCCATGCTTCACTCAAGACTATGACTGTAATGACGTAGAAGGTAAACTCCATAATATTCTTCTCACCCTGTATCTTTCCTGTACACTACCATGTGTCAACCCCACACCTACAGTGTAGCAATTAATTCCTGGTCCTGTTTGAATCCTCTTGAGATACGTGTACAATCTCAGTATAAATCTGTGATTACTTCAAGGAGAGGGCATGCAAATTCAAACAGGTCCCGTGTGCTTTTGGTTGTCGGTGTGCATACACAAAGTGTGTCCTTCCTCCTCTCTGAGAGTGCTTCCCCTAGAACCTACAATTGCTTTTCTTTCTCCTCTTATCACCTGTCCACAGACACCCAGCTCCACATTGACCCCACACCCTACATCCTGCTACTTCACATACATCACCATGGATCAAACCAACATTAGCCTAATGGAACCAGTTCCCTCATGTCCTCAGAAAGGCTGGAGAGAGAGCACACACACTCATGCCTCTCATGTTCCTTTCAGATCTACAGAGGCACAGGGAGTACAGATTAAGGGTCAATTTGGAATTTCAGTTTGGATTTTGTGTAAAAAGACACATGACACACACACAAACACACACGACAAGAGACAAACACTAGTTTATACCCACTGACTGAATACCCCTTCTCTCTACCTGGATACATACTATAGTATTTCCATGCTTTCGGTCATCCAGCTTCTCTGACCTTAAAAAGCTTTACCGGCAGCCCTCCTCCTGTATGCTTTGACGTCCCTCCCTCACAGTGTTGTGTCTGTTTTATATAAACACCGCTGTCATTTACACCTAAATTACTAAAACAGATGACGCACAATTCAGACTTTGCTGAGCAAAACTGAATTATACAGCATTGTCTGAAACTTTGATGCATACTGATGTCGCCGATGTTATTGAGAATGTGATGACTCAACAGCAGCCAGTTTACCTCCATCTAGTGAATGGATCTGCTGTCACTGTTTTTTTCTGTCGGTGTAGCTGAATCCATAACCCTGCCTCTAATGTGAACACACAGTGTTTTGCCGGTCTTTCATGTTGGCCGTGCAGGAAACAAGCTAACAGTCGCCTGGCTGCCAGGACCATGGCCAGCCAAGTAAACCATCTGGCTCTGTTATGCAACACTGACCATCATAACCAATACCGTGTTGCATTCACTATGCCTCTGTAGTCGCAGGATGTAAAATGAGAAATACATCCTTCATATCAACTGGTTGTTAAACAGCTTAAAGCTCTGGCAGTTCAGGGTCTATGTTTCTTTTAGTGCAATAGTCCTGACATGTAGTCCTGGCAGGGAAGGACTGGCCTTAGAGGCCACTTTTACTTTTTTTTTTTTTTCAGAATAAACAACCCTTGATTTGATACATATTGCATATTATCTAGTCTGCCTGCATTCAGAAATTAATGAGTCACTAATAGTGATAGGGCTCTTTGCAATGAAGGGTTGGAGGAGTTAAGGCAAGTGCAGGGTTTCCACAGGTCCTGAGAAAGTCTTAAAAAGTCTAAAATTCAATAAATCTGAATTTTAGGAATCTTAAAAAGTGTTAAATATGATTTTGACAGGTCTTACAGTTTAATTGGATGATAAAGTTAATATTGCTTTTATAAGGTTACATTACCTTCTGTCTCATTTTCAAATGTTTCTTGTGGGAAAAAAAAAAAAATAGATCACACTGGAACTAAAGTACAAAACAAAACCAACATGGAGCCAGTAACACCTAATATAAACTTTGCAGACTGTTCAGAATTTATCAGAGCTCCACATGACACTGACAGCACACTCATCAAGTTAAATTCTTTTATAAAAGTCCAATTTTTGAAGTCCTCCCACCAGACAGCAACTGAAGGAGCCCTTAGTGCCAAATAAAAGTCACTGCTCAGTCATTGCTTGGTGTTGTTTGTTTTTCTGTCCCTGTTATCTTAGCCAAATAAGTTATTGTTGGCTTGGTATGAAAATAAATATATTAGAAAAGACATTATGGAATTTTTCGAACCAATCTATAATTCAGCATAGAAATTTCTATCGGATTTCATTATTTACTTTATTAAAAGGTTACGTTACTCAGTTTATACAATTATTAATTAAGTTACTACATTATCATTAAGTTACTACATACAGTTATTCAATTATTCATTAATTAAGTCCTATGTTGCTTTTTACTAGTTCCTACCTGGTAAACAACACTGTTTAATTCTGTATTGAGTATAGATGAACCTTTTACATAAACACTTTTTGCATTAATGTGTAATTCTCTTCCTCATAATTTCAAACTAAATGATACATGTGTTTATAAACCAACATACATTACGTATTAGTATTTGTGCCTCTGCAGGTAACAACACAATGCTTTTTCATCAGTTTTTCCACACCATTAAAACAACAACATTCTAACATATTGCATAAATAAATACTTTAGTACATAGATAATAGTAC
Organism: Naso brachycentron; assembly: GCA_029874485.1. NCBI lineage: Eukaryota > Metazoa > Chordata > Actinopteri > Acanthuriformes > Acanthuridae > Naso > Naso brachycentron. Next base: position 12,561,528 of record JAQFJA010000023.1, read on the forward strand.
TTATGTAGTGATGCTTTTATTTCAAACAAAATACAAAATTTCCCTGTATATTTAACATAAAATTAATAGTTATTAACATTTATTTCTTTATCAATTAATGTGTTGTCCATAACACATTTCACATTTGACTTTGAACTGACGAAAATGACACTAAAAATAACAAGATGTTTGGTTTATGTTTAAAGAAGATAGAACAAATAAATATACTCGGTAAAAACTGTCAATAGTGAAATATTTTTTTAAAAATAAAACAGCTGATCAAAGAAGAAATCAATCTGGAGCAATTTTGTAACATAATAATCCTTCAAGTTATTTATATGCAGTAAAATAACGACAGAACAACAATAACAACAAAGGTCTCACATTATGAAAGTGTGAGGTGCCAGTTGCCATGTTAAGACTTTGAAACAAAACTGTGAAGAAGGGTGTAAATGAATGCTAATGACACCACTCTGGAGTTAAAGGTGATTTTCCTTCATATCTTTTGTACTTTTGTAAATATGATGATGAAAAGAGTCTCATATCGTATAAGGTCATACAAAGTCTTAAATTTAACCTGTTGAAACCTGTGGATACCCTGAAGTAACAGAGAGGAGAAGCGATTGGAGGATTTATTTCTTTATCTTTTCCTGTCTCATCCTGTGTGATATGACAAATACATCGAAAACATCCACACCTTCACTGATGTTTATTAGCCTCAAGTAAAAACTAGCTTACATGTATGTTTGTGTCTAAATGTGCATGTATGTAGAGTAATTCAGACTACATGATAAGCTTTGGACAACAAACATGTTTTTGATTTAGTTATAGTTCCATAATTTGCCTCTTTCACCCCTAGCCCTCAGTTACCCAAAAACACACCAATACACACAATCACTCATTTCTGTCGTGGTGTTCATGCCCTGACACCCCTGTTAATCACCAGCCTTGCCAGAGGAGAATCTTTATGATGAGATCAGACTGGGTAAATCTCACTAAATGACGTGTCTGGATGTCTTTGTAGGTGTCTGTGTCTTGTGTTTGCGTGTGTGTGATATGTGATACGTGTTAGCGTCTATGCTTATCTGTCTAAGCATTAGTGTAACTGTCTATTAGTTCACTGGTTAGTAAAACAGATTGGTAGCCTATGAGGCAACAAATATTGTACAGTGTACATGGAAAGATGTGTCACACTGTATAGTTTAATGGAGACCAATGATTTTTCCTAATTGTAACATACTGTAGTTCTCAGCAGTAGACTGTAGTACAGTTCCAGTCAAGTATTAGAAGATTTAAGAATTTCTTAAAATTATTATTTCTTGTCTACTTCTTTGTATATGGTAAATACAGTAGAGCCTTATAGCAAAACTTCCTATAGCACTGCTCTAGAGGTAAAGAAGTATGTTGACAACCAAAAATTTGAGATAAGCACAGAAAAAATTTGAAGCACGCTGCTGAAGTCAAGTCAGATTCTTCTGATCCAGTTTAGCACCTGCCAGAGATACTCAACTGTATTTACCTTCATGTAGGATTTGCATTTATGCCTACTCTGAAAATGCTGTCATTCTAATAATAATATTGATAACTCAGTTTAATTGCTGTCATTATTATCATCACTATTAGTATTCTTTTTATTAGTGGTAGTAGTAGTATTAGTAGTTTTAAACCCTACTACTAGTTCAGAAAATCACACTTGAAAAAAAGTTAATACAAATTGAACATGGCAAATCGAACAATACAAATCGAACATCGAACTTTAAAATACTACTACTATTCCTACTACTACTACTACTGCTACTACTACTACCACTAATAATAATAATAATTTTGTTTTTTCAGGGTTGATTTTTAAGATAGACTAAAGTTTGACTTTTGAAGAGTGACTCTAAATTGTTCTTTTTCTTCATCTGACAGTTAAAAAAAAACCCTCTCTTAGCTTTTATTTTGAAAGGAAGGGTTCAATGGGATGACCCTTTACTTTCAGGTCTAATTAAAAGGTTGATGCCTTGCTCTAAGTCTGCGTTTCCACTCAGGGAAATCAGACTGCTCTAAGTAAAGTTAGGCAGCTTTCATTCATACGAGCATGATAATCGCAAGTAAAAAATGCAGTTACACAATTCCTCCTGCACACTCAAATAAGTTTGTTGGGCTCATGATTCTGACTTTCCTTGCCTACAACCTAAATTCTGGTCGCCCAAATCCATGCCTGTGCTGTCTCAAAGGTTGACGGAGTAGTGATTGTTTTTGTGTCATGCTGTTGTCAATCCATGTAGCATTAACATACGGTGGTTACAGGATAGTGCTAGCATCTTAGCTGTAGACAGCCAATACATATATCTATGTTTGAGCATTGTGGTGTTTATACATACATATACATTTGTTAAAGTGACAAAAAATGACACTACCTTTTTACCTTTTTATTATTTAAATATTATTTCTTGTGATGCCTTATAGCTGACATCCCATATAATGGAGAGGAGGATGATTGTGCCATTAATAATGATCATGATGAACATGAAGGTAAAATTAATATTTTTCTTTTGATTTTTTGAAGGAGGATGACAAAGTGGTAGAAACTGTAAATAATTAGGGAATAACAATTATTTAACTTTTTAGATACAACAAATTAATGTTCTGAAAGTTGCAGGGTTTTGTTCTATTGAATGACTTCAATGAATTTTCAGGTTTCACAATTGAATCAGTAACTCATAACGCTGAGATAATGTTTAAGTAAAACAAAGACTCTCAAGAGTTGCACATGATTCCACATTTTCATCCTTCATTTTCCTTAGACTAGCACTGAAACGCACATACAAGCTTCGTGAACGACAGTAGATGAGTCTTGCCCCGTTTCAGAGACTGAATCATGAGACCCCCTGAGTCACATGATTTACCCAACCAGTTCCTCCACCATTTAGAAGGACTGCTTGGAAAAAAAAATGCCAGCCTTCACTCAATGATTGTCAGTCTATTGGTCTGCTGTCTGAGATCAATGTCTCTTGACAGCCTTCGTCTAGACAAACAGCCCCTCTGTCCGCCATTTAGCAGGGTCATCCACATCCAGCTCTGGTAGCAGACTCTCAGGTAATGAGGTCTGTTTGTCCTTCTTCACTCACCGGCTGCCAGTGGACCACAAGACTAGCATGCACTTGGTATCACTGGGTATATTAGGGTCTATATATAAGTGTGTGTGTGTGTGTGTGTGTGTGTGTGTGTGTGTGTGTGTTTGTTTGTGTGTTTGTTTGTGTGTGAGCGCGCAAGCGTCTATCAAGAGATAGCAGCGACAGAGGTTCAATGAAATAGATGATTGTAAGACGATCAGATTTTATGGTCTGTCTATGAATACATGTGTGTACGTGGTCATGCCTGAGTTTGTGTGTGTGTATGTGTGTGTGTTTGATGATCCCTGTGGTACACTCCATTAATAGGTTGCCCGGGCCCATCCTTCCACCCTCTCTCTATGCTCATTCCCCTGCTCACCCCCGTGTTTGTTTCTGCTCTTCCCCTTCATTGATGTAATCTAATCTCATTATCTGGATGGACATCTCTTGAAAAGCCACTTACTATCACCATGGTAACAAACAGGGACACATGCCACCGTAACCTGGTCAAGCTTTTGCCCTCACATCTGCGCTTGCACTCAGACACATGAGAACACTTTCTCAAAATCACACAAAGGGAGGTGCAAAGTTAACACAGGGGAACACAAAAAGACATATTCAAAGGAGCGGATGTGTGTATCAACATGTCACCTCCCCACCTCAAAATCTGAAATGCACATTCAGGATATTCTCACCTCAACAAGGTGACACATTTAAGAGCATGCTTTCGAAACAATGTGTTACATTTTACACACACACACACACACACACACACACACCACATAGACCTTCTCCAAACGCCATTATAAATCTTGCAGACAGCCATGAAAATGAAACCAGCGCAAGCAACGTTGAGATTAGACATTCACAAACATGATTAATGGGGTTTTGCCGCACCCAATGTGTGCAGAATATTAACACTGCTATGGGCAATGAAGGATACCTGGACCAGTTATACCAGCATAAACACACACACACAAACACACACAAACACACAGTTGCACATATGCTAAGTTTTAATGGATTATTCCAGGTCTAGCTTCACACAGGTACAGAAGGCAGTTATTACTGCTGTTAATGCTATAAATGCCGGGAACACACACTGCAGCACAGCCATTTACTAATGCAAGCACACTGATCACTTGCCATAGAACTGCAAAAGCTTTCTTTCATGCCCATTTTGTCTTCTCTTCTCATGTACTTGATTATCTCTAACAATAGCTACAGTACACGTACAGGTAAATGTACATTGGCACATTGATGTGCATGTGTGGTTTGAACAAGGCCAAGTGCTAGTGGGTTATACAAATGAAGCTGTACACAAAGCATTATGTTTTTGACCACACAGCTTGCAATTGTTAAGACTAAAATGCATATGCATCTGCGCGTTACCAAGCAACAGATACTTAGTGCATTACAGCTCTGACATGTCATTTTAAGACCAAAATAAAAATGATAAGAATTGTGCCTTCAGTGAGTTTCAGAAAATCAATTTGATTCTGAGAAACAAATTTTTTTTTTTTTTTTTTTTTTTTTTTTTAAATATTACTCTATTTTATATTCT